>OU795042.1:69598193-70198193 GCA_917208275.1 Patella pellucida | reverse complement strand
TCGTCTTTACTACACTAGGATCTGAAAAAGTTGTTATTCAACTTGTGTTCTGCTTGAAATGAGGGGTCAGACAATCAAATGGTCTGTCGAATCGAATGCTTGACCATTTTTGTGCGAAACTGTGGGTAGACATTAGCAGCGATAGAAATCAAAACATAGCAAAGCATAGCCACTTGCAACATCAATTCTGATTGGTTAATTGAATGACTGACGTTAAAGGGTAATATGTTGCTATTTTCACCTGACGTGAACTCCCACTAACTTGTTAGATCTACATGTAGTGTAGGCCATCGAAAATATAAAAAACAAAACGAAATATAGATCTGTATTCTAATTAGATTGCTCTGTCCGTTTCTTACGAAGATAGCTATAAAAAAGGTTACGAAATATTGACAACATTTTGTTCGAGTTCAAATGTTACGGTCCAAAAATCGGACAATTTCTTGGATATTACGAATATTATGGGGATAAACACCAACAAATCACCATCTTAGGCTACAATATTTATATTAATTTTTTTTGTCAGCAGTGGTGAGGGGACAATGAAAGAGATACACATGTAAACAATATCCTGTTGGAATACAACAGAGGTTTGTTTTTGTTCATTTTATACCGCTGAAATCATTAAAATGTATTCCGCCCGATCAGAATGCAACAAATTTCCATTTTAGGCTACAATATTTATTTGAAATTTTGAGTCAGCTGCTGTCAGGTGACAGATTAAATACCATTATTGTGGAAATGCTTAATTTAATTCAGAAGGCAAA
Organism: Patella pellucida; assembly: GCA_917208275.1. Lineage (NCBI taxonomy): Eukaryota > Metazoa > Mollusca > Gastropoda > Patellidae > Patella > Patella pellucida. Next base: position 70,197,426 of record OU795042.1, on the reverse strand, counting down.
TGGAATAAGTTCCATGGGTCGATTGCTCAAAACTAAGTTATTTTAATGATCCATTAAACTCTAACGGAATATCTTGGTAACGTGATGTTTGTTAACTTTCGATTAAATTTACTACAGAAAACACAAAAAAATACTTTATTTTTTATATTAGCATAAATCTGTAGGAAAAATTTGCACCACAGAATGTTCGGGCCATTATTTCCAGCAACAATATTTCTCTCCGTTAAAGTTAACAGATTGTTAAAAGATAACAGAGCTTTGAGCAACCGGCCCTAGGTGTTGTGGTCACTTTTTTATCGTTAAAACTGCCTCAACTTCTACTGACCTTTTTAATTTTAACATGAACAGAGATACAATGACAGGGTTTGTCAGCCCCCCCTCCCTTAATAAACCCAACCGCAGCAAAGTCGTCTCTGCTACGTCTTAAATCATTGTCAACAATATTTCAATAATCTAACAAACTTCTGTAAAAAATTATTATCTCGCTTTAAAAGACAGAGAGAGAAAAATGGGGTTTAAAGTTTAACGCCCACTCAACACAAACTAGGTCATTTCGGGACTAGCAAATGGTTTTATTTTATTTCATTAATTCGCTTCACTTGGGGCTATTTAAAAGCAAAATAAAGAACAGAATGAAAGAACGAATTGGGAGTTTTGCGGCCAAAATAAGTTAAAATATAAGACTAATTTATATCACAACAAAATATTTTTTAATAGCATTTCGAAAGTAATCCAAATCCATAAATTTGAATATTAGAAATCCTAATAGTCTGAAATAACTCAACTCAATATACGAATAGCTTTCCATATTATAAGATCATTTACTTGTTCTTGCGCGTGCGACAGAAGAGTTTGCGGCGGTTTAACTGCCAAAGATTCATTAAGATTTACTCAATTTCATAGAAAACTAGGAGTTAAATCCTAAATTTATGAGCAAAATTTCCTGAATTTGTACAGGGCTCAACCTTAAGCCTCTCTAAACATGTGTGAAATAGCTTTATTTAATGTCAGCTTCCACCGAAGTGATATCGCAGACAAGCCTCTCTAATCAATCCAACTAAGTTTTAAGTGTGCTATTATACTGCTATATGTATACTGAACCAATCACAGGGTGTTTTACACCAGACAGGGAAAATGATAAATACAGACGAGAGGAGACAAAAGACGGACAGGTGTGACAACATTATACATCCACATAAAATGAGCGATTCAATAATTGCACACTATCATATTATTGTGCTTTATTATTGCGTCTCATTTTACAAGGCCCCATCAAGTCCTCTCCAATACTATGTGTCTCATTTTACAAGGCCCCATCAAGTCCTATCTAATACTAAACTTAGGCTGTCGTTCTACAGTAAGCTCCGCTTGAGAGCAGACATTAAGCCAGTTGACCACCATTTTAAGTCCTAATCCACGATTTCAGTCGAAAACAATAAGTACCTGAGAACGGTGAGAAGCATTTATATCGCTTCCATTTTTTAGTTAATTGAATAGGTTTATTTGCTCTTTGTGTGTATGCATGCTAGATGTGAAACTGAGTAGAAGCGTAGTAGAAAACAATATACAAATATTTAGATATGGTGGCCATTTAGGACAGAGATTTATTCTTGAAAGTATGAAGTAGATGGATGTCTTATCCGGTTATCAATTGCGATATTTTGAATGATCCTATCAAGACTTTCGATCTAGTTTGTGTTGCCTGTTACTACTAAATAAAAGTTTCGCATTTCAAATGGTGATGCAAAAATTAAAGTTTCGTTAAAATATGACAAATCAATCAGGCATTTGAGTTCTCTTTCCAAATATGTTTGAAATCAGTCTTTGATGTCATAGAGTATAACCCTAGAGAGATGGAATTCTACTGCATTGAAATAGGGGTTTCAGGTCAAAGTTTCTGTATGTATAGGATATTAACCTACCCGACGTTGCTATATTATATAACCCGCGGGCGCAGCCCATATGATATTGCAATTGAGGTATTTTAGGTTTATATCTGACACATACAACGCCCACCCTTAAATTTAAATGGACTTTTCCATTAATATTCAACAGTGATTGGATAACGGATGGGTAGTTTCCGTCAAATAACGAAGATTACCGAATTAATCACGTGCAATTACGAGATGGTATTTTTGTAAACACAGCGCCATTTTGAAGAATTGAATTTCATACAAAAACATAATGGATAGTAATACAAAGTCAGACGAATAATCAATCCCTTTTAGCCAACATACTGTGACGACAGAATTGGCGTGAATGCAACTATCGATGAGGATCTATCCAAAGCCTAAAGAAAATTTGGATCAAAAGACATTCTTTCCCGATAATTCTGACAGTGAACTACGATTGAAGGTTTTTGCTATGTTTTATAGACAGAAGGATTTGGCCGACTGTTTTATTGAAGTGCATGGACTGTACCCAAAAATAGTTTATAATGGAAATCTTGGGCGATAAATACTTTCAAGTCTAGGAGTGTGTGGACGGAAAGAAGATTCTGAAAGATGTAATATTTCGATCATCAGCGGTTGATATGAGACGAATACATCGACCTGAGATGACGTCATTAGAGGTTGATATGAAATATCAACCTGTCACGACGTCATCAGCGGTTGATATGAACAGAATATCAACCTATGATGACGTCATGACAGGTTGTTATGAGATATAACTGCTATGCACATCAAAGAGAAAACTACCGCCAGTTGTATATATTAAACTATCAACCAATCAGCTGCATTGAAATATGACCCAAAGACGACCAAGATAAGATTTCTTTTTATGATAAAATCGCTCATATATTTCAAAATTACCAAAAAACGAGTCATTTCAGAGAAGGAATGAAATAACAGTTTCATAAACGACAAACGTATAGGGCTGCAAAGATATACCGTGATACATATCCTACTGTGATAATTATGTAACGTACCAATCGAATTCTACAAAATCAAAATTTGAATAACCTAAGTATGAGATAACTAATAGATAATGTATCGTATCGCGAGGCCCAAAACGTGATACATATCCTACTGTAATATTATCGTATCATGAGGTCCAAACCATGATACGTATTGTATCGTGATATGTATCATACGTGAGGTCCATATCATGAGGTCCAAACCGTGATGTGTATCATACGGTGATATGTATCGTATCGTCCATACTGTGATACATCTGTATCATACCATGAGGTATAGACCATTATACATATCATACCATGAGGTCCAAACCGTGATATGTATCATACTGTCAGGTCCAAACCATGATACGTATCATACCATGATACGTATCATACCGTTAGGTCCGTATCATGAAGTCCAAACCATGATCATACCATGAGGTCCAAACCATGATACTATTGTACCATGAGGTCCAAACTGTGATACATATCATACAATGAGGTCCAAACTGTGATACGTATCATACCATGAGGTATAGACCGTGATACATATCATTCTGTGAGGTCTAAACTATGATATATATCATACTGTGAAAGGTATCATACCGTGAGGTCCAAACCGTGATACGTATCATACTGTGAGGTCTAAACCATGATACATATCATACTGTGAGGTTTAAACCATGATAGGTATCATACCATGAGGTCCAAACTGTGATATGTATCATACCATGAGGTCCAAACCGTGATACATATCAAACTGTGAGGTCCAAACCATGATACGTATCATACTGTGAGGTCCAAACTGTGATACGTATCATACCATGAGGTCCAAACCATGATACGTATCATACTGTGAGGTCCAAACCGTGAACGTAATATAAATCACTTTGTTAAATTCTACATTGCTGGTTTTGACATGTGGGGTAAGAGTAGCGAGAAAGTTTGTTTGAGGTCCAACTCGACCGAAACGTATTTTGTCTTCTCACAAACTAGACTGCCAATGTTTTTACGATTTTAATGATTTGAGTTACATTAATCAACTATAGTTTTAACATACTTCAAACTTGTCAACCTTGTTATGGGGAGGGGGTTATGGCAGATAAAAATCCCGTTCTGAGTTAAGCCGTTTTGAGAAAAATCTGTCAGTCAATATGTCATGTTTGTAAAAACCCTTTGTCCAATAAGCCAATCCCAGAAAAGTCGAAGCTCTTTGAGAATAAAAAGATAAAAAGAAGTGATTAAAATTTCATTATACCTCTGTTTTGTTCCCACATGGGATCGCCACGGCCACGGCCACCACGGCCTCTGAATCCAGGCATCCCTCTAGGTCGGTCGAATCCAGGATCGTCAAAATCAGGTCTATCAAATCGAGGATCGTCAAATTCAGGTCGACCAAATCGAGGTTCGTCAAATTCAGGTCTACCAAATCCAGGATCATCCATTAAGCTCATTGGTGGACGACCTCGGCCACCCCTGCCACCTCTCCTTGCACCTCTACCAATATCTTCATCGAAGTCAAATCCAGGTCTGCCAAATCCAGGCTCATCAAATTCAGGTCCTCCAAATCCAGGCTCATCCATTAAGCTCATTGGTGGTCGACCTCGGCCACCCCTTCCACCTCTCATTGCTCCTCTACCAATATCTTCATTGAAGTCCATCCCTCTACCACCTCTGCCACCTCTCATTGCGCCTCTACCCATATCTTCATTGAAGTCCATCCCTCTTCCACCCCTGCCACCTCTCATTGCACCTCTACCCATATCTTCATTGAAGTCCATCCCTCTTCCACCCCTGCCACCTCTCATTGCGCCTCTACCCATATCTTCATTGAAGTCCATCCCTCTTCCACCCCTGCCACCTCTCATTGCGCCTCTACCCATATCTTCATTGAAGTCCATTCCTCTTCCACCCCTGCCACCTCTCATTGCGCCTCTACCCATATCTTCATTGAAGTCCATGTGTCTTTCAGCATCTACTCCAAATCCTCCTCGTCCACCACGTGCACCTCCTCTGCCCATTCCCCTGCTGCTTCCATCTTCTAGATTAACAGGAGCTGTGTCACCTCTCCCTCGTGTCCTACCAGTGTCTTTCTCTTCACTTCCAAAAGACTCTGCATTCTTTGCCTCCTTAGCTCTGTGTTTGGCACCCTTAATATGGGTGTTGAGAGTTTCCTGGCTGGTCACGGTTATGTTACAGAGAGTGCATTCAAACACATTCTCCTTGGTACTGAAAAGTGAAATGAAATGGGATTCAGATAACAGATCTCTCTCGACTATTATTCTAGACAAATTTAATTGACTTGTGTTCTTTCTCCCTGATAATGTCTGTCTATTACATCGTTAACACTGTTCATCACGTGCATTTTGAATACCGATAGTCCATTAGCCAATCACGCTATTTTACCAAGATTTCGCAGCTATGGCAGGTGTAATGGTTTGGATTGTTTGTATTTGGTTTTATTTTATTCCTACCTTTCTGCACCGACTGGGCTAATGAAGACGGACATGCGTCATATAGTGGGTTATGAGGGAAATTTTGACCAGATAGTGGCGCTTCTTTCTATCCTTATTCAGAGTTCCAAATGTCAACACAGGACTATATTTTGATTTAAAACCATAATATACAACATTATGGGCGTTTTTTTTGTCTCATCTCATGGACTAGACATTGGTAAATAGAAATACTTTTTAATTTAAGCAAAATCCTATTAAATATTGACAGAGAGAGAAATGTAGTTTAACGTCCACTCGACACGAAGTATGCAATTTCGGGACTAACATATGGTTTAATTTTATTTCAATAATTGGCTTGCACGTAGGGGTCTTTAGCCGTGAAAGGAAACCGAAGCACCCGGAGAAAACCCACGAAGTTGGACATGCGACCCTACTCCTTGTCACTTACAACCGAGGATTTGAAACCACGCCAGTTGACAGGCTTTATGATACAGCACGCATGTGCTAACTATTCGGCCATCCAACCCCCCGGTCTCATTGACTAAACATTGGTATATTGAAGCCGGATCCACTTATATAGTAAATGGAATTAAAATCGTAAACATTCTTCTAGAGGACCATCTACAGTGATGCAGAAAATTTGACAGAGAGAGAGAGAGAGAAATGGGGTTTAACGGCCACTCAACAGAAAATTTGAAGCTCTGATTCCCGATCATATTTATTCACGTTAATACTCACACTGGAACAAGGACCTGGTGCTGCTGATTAGTGCTATCTGTAGTCTTGTCTGACTGAAATAAGGAATTGGAGAAGAAGGGGTTTCAATAACGTTCCTAATCTTGATAATGAAGGTTTGATTGAAATTGAACACTACCTTGACCTTGTTATCTTCCTTCCGAATCATCGAATACCAGGCAGTTAAAACTTACATCTCAGATTTCGAACTTACATCGCAGATTTAAAATTACATCTCAATATTTTCAAACGTCCATCTTAGATCCCATTTTATACAATGCTACATATTTCAACAAAATACATACAAAAAAAGGCAAAAAAACTCAAACAAAACATTTTTAATATATGTTGGGAGTTATTTTGTAATTTTGTCATAATGCAGTACCAATGAATAAGGGCTGGATACGCATTGGCTGTTGAAATAATAATAATAAAGATGAACACAATAACCTGTAACCTAGCAACTGATTGTAACCTAGCAACTGATAATAATTGTATACAATTGGCCAGTGAAACATCAATCATCAACCATTTTAAAAATGGAGTTAACAGCTTGGTGTTGGGTATTGTACATTTGGTTGCTTGAATTACGCCCAACAAGAAAACAGTTGATATTAATAATAATTAATAATTGCTTTGACACATGGTGACAACATTACCACAGTTTTTACTGGGTAGTTTTTGTTTTCAAATCCACCTTTCCACGGTTTTAATGGGTAGTTTTTTTTCAAATCCACATTACCACAGTTATACTGGGTAGTTTTTTTCAAATCCACATTACCACGGTTTTACTGGGTAGTTTTTTTTCAAATCTACATTACCACAGTTATACTGGGTAGTTTTTTTCAAATCCACATTACCACGGTTTTAATGGGTAGTTTTTGTTACAATCCAAATGATGTTTGCTTACTGTTGACTTTACTAAAGCCAGAAATTTCGTCTATCTGTCTTTTGTACTCAACATACTAAAGATTGAAAAGGTCTAATGAGGTGGACCTTATAATCTTTTATACATTGGTTTCAGTCATCAAACAGGCCGTTACCATTCAAGATACGCCCACATTTTGTACGAGATGGACAGAGAACATGGCAAAATTGATAGGACTAATCCTCTCATTGTCCAAATGCTTCACACTAATTATGAAATATAAAAAACTGTTAAAAATTATAACATCAGAAAAGAGGATGCGTCTTCAGAATGGAAGGTTGCAGAATGGGATTTATCGGTATCCAGACAACTCGGACCTATTCACAGACCAATCGGACCAACTTAACGATCACTCAGGACCAATTATTTTATATTACAAGACCATATTTCTGACATTTTAACTGTTTATATACAATATCAGCGCTTGGACATTACTCCAATTAATATCTAATTCTTTTAAGATTTATTGTAAAATCCAATATGGCGGCCAAACGGTTGAAAATGCTATGGAACAAGGTCTCTGAAATCTAAAATAATATCTGTGGCACCATATGACATTTTTGTCTATTTTTAAAATGGAGAGAATTATTCATGTTCGGGAAAACTTGGCAGGCCTCAGTAATTTTTAAATGCTGTCACATGCTATTTTGAAGGCAGCCATGTGATCTTTAATCCTACCAATTTTCAACTTGATACCTCAAATCTTGACTGAGATACGTGATCCTGAATGTCGAAATGATTTTTTTTTTCACAAATTTCGAAAAAAAATGGCAGTCAGAAGCCAAATGGGATTCATCCAAAGAATCCAAAAATGAAAACCAGAAAAAGATTCTTTGAGAAATAACCAAGATATGGACAATCTGAGATTATTTTTTGACAATCTGTAAAACACTTCCTGACCCAATTGGTATTTAAAGGGCCAATCCCAATAATATTTTGGAGAATAAAATTGCTTAATTTTGTGTTAAAATCCCTTAAATTCCTCTACCTTAGTCGGGCAATTTACTCAATACTTGTGATGCTTTTTCAAACTACTTAAACCTGTTCGTCTTCATCTGGAAATTGAGTCCAAAGCTGTATTAAACAGTGTCTGGATAAAAATATAGACTTTAATTTTATAAAAATGTGTGATGAAATTTATCTTTTGTTATCAAGTACAGTATGTTGGTCATGCACTGTATAGACCTCTATAGCCTATAGAAAAGACAATAGATTATCAGGTCATCCAACGAAAAAATTGACTAGAAATCTTAAAAGATACGTGTCTGCATAAGCAGTTTTGACGTTCAAGTTTAAACAACTCAATATTTTGAGCTGAATTTTGAGACAAGGTATATACACAATTCCTCTATATTTTGGCGCTTAAATTTCATACGTACCCAGACTTTTATTTTTGAGACACTGTTAACATCGGGATAGTCCCTTTAATAAATGGCTCCACGTAGACAAACCACACAGGTGTAGAATGTTTGCACAACACAAGGTTTTGGCTGCACACTCCGACAAAATTGGCCCCCTCCCCCAAAAAAATGTTTGCGAAAATAATATGTGTTGCGAAACACATAATTAACAATATATTTAAAACGCTTTATTATTGGTCCGGCTGGTCTTTCAATTAGTCCAAATGATCTTTGTTCCGAGTTGTCATGGATTCCGTTTGTCTGTGAATTACAGACGTACAAACAGAGAACGATAAGAACTGATATATATTTCAAGCCCTAGTGTTCAAAAATCATTATACTAGAAAGACCCCGATCGTAAATATTTCACACTCAGTTTCGTTTGAATTGGACAAGAATTGTAGCTAGTAAAGAGGTCATGACTCTACAACCTTTGAACTTGAATCTACATGTATTACATGCAATACAACTATTTGCTTAAAGGGGAGGGGTAATTTAAAGTTTTTAACTGTAAGTTACGGTCTGATTTCCATCAAAATTTAACTCCTCTGTGCTTGTTAATCGAAATCAAATAAATATTAAGACCACTCAAGGGTTCACAAGCTACATGTATGTAGAAGATTTTCGAACAATCAGGAGCAATATTCCATGAAGTTATGGTCCAATGGCAACATGTGCCAAAATCCAACATACAGACATGCTGACAGAGGGAGGATGCCATAATCAATTCAACTGAACATAAGAAATGTTGTAATGTTCTGCACCGACTGGGCTAATAAAGACAGGTTTACGCCATACAGTGTGCAATAAGAGAAATTGGGACACCAACACTTCAGCTTACTCTTATATCGAATTCCAACTGTAAAGGGGTCTCTTACTTCCAGGAAACCCTTGCCAGGCCGTAAATCCAAAGGGGGAAACACGCAGGAATGTCCTAATGAACTTTCTCGATCAACCAGGATCGAACACAAGACCTCCTGATAAGTGAACCAATTACTCACTGCAGTTTTTGGCTGAAATTGAACTGATGACGGACCAAGACGACGTCAATATACGGCCACATTTTATACTGGGCATATAGAAAGTAGATTATCTGGAGCACTCAGTCACTTAAAAGACAATTTTTGTGTCAGTCATTATCACTTATGTGATAGAACTGGTTAAACACGTTCACACAGAGATCATTTTTAACACAGAGATCATTACTATGATAGATGAGTAATACAGGATTCATGAATCGGAAGTGACGAATGCCGAAGGAAAACACAAGTTATCCCTCTATATAACTGACTGAAGTGACGAGCTGTAACAGATACACGGCCGAATTTCCGCTCACTAAAAAATCCCTCGAAGACCAAAAGTCGTTATATGGGACTGTAAGAGGATAGCTGACAATTCAATAAAGTAATTGAATGTTGTGTTCTCTATCTAGTGACAGTCGATTCTTGTCATGAATTGTCAGATATCCTCTCACGGTCTCGCACAACAACTGTTGTCTTCAAAGGAATTATTAATGAGCAGAAATTCGCCCATGTATCTGTTATCACTCTTCACTTCAGTCAGTTATATAGAGGGATAACTCATGTTTTCCTTTGGCGTTCGTCACTTCCAATTGATGACACCTGTATTACTCATCTATCGTAGCAATGATCTCCGTGTTAAAAGTATATTTAAAACGTGTTTAACCGGTTCTATCACATAAGTGATAACAGCCGACACCAATATTGTCCTTTAAGATTAAGTGAGAGATCAAATGAATACAAAAATCTGAATGGTTGGTTAATATCTGAGTCATCATAGTTGCAAAGCTGAAAAATTGCATAACATAATAAAAAGTTGCTAAGGACACAAGAGGTCAAATATATCTGAGGTCAAAGGTCAAATATATCTGAGGTCAAAGATCAAATATATCTGAGGTCAAATATATCTGAGGTCAAAGGTCAAATACATCTGAAAGAAAACTGTACATGAATCATACGATACTGATATTACAGAAAAAATTACGCTAGGCTAATAGTGTTCAAAAATGACACCTGAAATAATAGTTGTATTCAGTTAAAAGGTTTCAATGATTCATTTTTTAAAACAATATAAAAACTATACATCTTTCTTACAAACTCCTTGAGAGAGAGAGAGAGAAATCGGGTTTTCATGGTTAAATTTTATTTCAATAATTTGCTTGCACGTAGGGGTCTTTAGCAGTAGGAGAAAACCAGAGGACCCTGAAAAAACCCTCGAGGTTGAACAGGCGACCCTACTCCTTGTCACATACAATCAGGGATCTCCTGGATAGAATTTCAGCACCATACCGACAACCTCTTAACAAGAAAGTTACATACTTGTTTGTAAGAAAGATGCATAAAATTATCATTCGTGAACTCACTGTGACTACCGATACTGATGCCTGAGTATTTGGTATTGATGGACTTTCCTTGTATGCTGCAACTTTCTTTTTGTGGGCTTTGCCTTGGTAATGCTGCACAGCATCTGCTTGAGATGACAAGCTCACACTACACACCATACAATTAGTGATCAACATCAAATCTTTCACTTTAGTATTTGCCACATCGTTAAAAATCGTCTGAAGTTGTCCAATTATATGAGGAGTGAGTACTTTTTTAGCAGTCAATCCTGTTAGTGGTGATGGTACTGGTTGTTGGGATGTGTTGTCCTTTGGTTTGTCTGGTAAAGCTGTTGTTGGGTTGCTGGTGTTAGTTTTTTCTGATATTACTGCAGGGCTACTTACTGGTCCAACTGGAACTGAAACAGGTTTTGGAGTACTAACAACACTAGGGGTTGGTGCAGCAGGCTTCAAAGTAGTTGTGGTTATCTCCTTCGAACTACTGATTGGAGTTTTCGTTACTGGCTGGATTACTTTCTGCGAATTTGTTGATGACCAATCTTTTGATGCTGGTTTAGCGGCTATCTCTAGTTTGCTATCCATAGCAGGCTTCTGTACTACCTCTTTTCCACCGCTTACTAAAGGTTTCTGGGTTGAAGCTGGTTTAGCTGACCAATCTTTTGATGCTGAGTTGGAAGATGTTGGTGTAATGGCTAAACCTTTTTGGGGGCTTGCAGTAGGCTGTTTTGATTGCATGGAGCTATCCGCTTTAGTTATAGTTTTATTCTGATTGCTTGCAGTAGGCTTTGTAGTGGAACCAGCAGACCCCTTTTCTAATGCTGGCCCAGAGCTAGAGCCTTTCGCAGCAATTGTAAAAGGCTTCACAGTCACTTTAGTTGAATTAGTGGACCAATCTGTAGATGCTGGTTTTGGGCCCAATCCAGTGCTTGGGGGTTGCTGAGGCAATTTAGATGTTATTGATGAACCATCACTGGAGACTGGCACAGGGGATACTATAGATGAAACCTTTGGAGGTACATTTGGAGCTTTTGATGAACCACCACTGGAAGCTGGCTTGGGGGATTTAGTTGAATCCTTTAAAGGTACACTTGTTGCTTTTATGGGACAGCTACTCAGGGGATTAGTAGTCGTGGAACTGCTAACAGAACTTGGGGTTACTTTAGGGGAACTTGTAACTGGTGCAGTTTTTGCTGGATCTTTCTCAACAGACTTGGATGCAAAAGATTTTAAACTTCCAGACGATTTTAAACTAAGCAAAAATGCTTGAGCATTCATAGGACTGGCATTTTTGCTTCCACCGTCATTAGAAACAGGTTTAGGGTTTAATTTAGGTGGATCCTTTGGTAAGTTTTTAATCTGAACCCCTTTTGTTTCTTCTTTTGTAAACTGTTTTGATAAATTTTGTTTTTCTGGAATTGAAGGTTTCTGTTGAGCAGAAGATCCTGTCGATTTTGAAACATCTTTTTCAATGTTTAATAATGACCTGGGCGATTTTGGTCTCTCGACAGTATTTTTATTTGGATTGATTGTCTGAGATTTTATTGTTTCTTCAACTGGTTTATTGGTCTTCGGATCAACCAGATTACCAGGATTTGAATTGACGATACTGGAGGCTTTTGAACCTTTGGTACCAATTAACATTGTTACAGGAACTGGTCTTACTCCTTTGCTTTCTGTTTCTTTGCCTTGATCCTTTCTCATCGGCTGAGTTGGTGAATCCGAAAATCCTTTCCTTGCTTTCTTACTTGTATTACTATCAGAAATCAAAGCATCTGGATCACGGTTCAAAGGCAGGTTTGTATTTTTCTGGTTAAACACTTTTGACATAAGTGGTTCTGGTTTATCAATAGTCCTGTTGTCAATGTCTTTCTTTGAGTCTGGTTTAAATATTTCTCTTCCAAAAGGTTTCTTTTGGGTAAAAGGTGGTCTGTTCATCGAATCAAAGGTTGTTGTTTCAGTAACCTCATCAAAGGCTGGTCTATTGCCAAATGGTGGTCCACTGCCAAAAGGTGGTCTATCTTTGTTTCTACCAAATGGACCTTCTAAATGAACATCAGATGGTGGTCCTCTATCGTTTCTTCCAAATGGACCTTCGAAATGAACATCAGGAGGTGGTCCTCTATCCATTCTACCAAATGGACCTTCCAAATGAACATCAGGAGGTGGTCCTCTATCCATTCTACCAAATGGACCTTCCAAATGAACATCAGGAGGTGGTCCTCTATCCTTTCTACTAAATGGACCTTCCAAATGAGCATCAGATGGTGGTCCTCTATCCTTTCTACCAAATGGACCTTCCAAATGAGCATCAGATGGTGGTCCTCTATCCTTTCTACCAAATGGACCTTCTAAATGAACATTAGGAGGTGGTCCTCTATCCATTCTACCAAATGGACCTTCCAAATGAACATCAGGAGGTGGTCCTCTATCCATTCTACCAAATGGACCTTCTAAAGTAATTTCAGGAGGTGGTCCACTATCTCTTTTACCGAAAGGACCTTCAAGACTTACATTTTCGTAGGATTTTCGACTATTTTTTTTATTGAACGGCATTTCTAAAACTCCTTCATCAAACAGTGGCTCACGATTTACAGGGAGTTTGTCATTCTTCCTTCCAAAGGGCTCTCCTGAAGGCTCATCTCTTTTACCGAAAGTTGAGTTATCCTGAAACTTGTCTCTTGAAAAGGGTGGGTCATGATCAAATGCTGAACTGGTCTTCTTCCCAAAAGGTCCTCCTAATCTTACATCATCAACAGGGGCTCTCTTATTAAATTGCTGTTGATTATTTCTTTTACCAAATGGACCCTCTAAGTGCATATCATCATCAATAGTACCTCTTGCAAATGGGAGATCCTCAAAAGGTGGCCTGTCAAAAGAATGTTTATTATCAAACTGAGATGTACCATCATGGAATTTTTCGTAGGCAAACGGATCATCAAAAGATGGTCTATCATCTTCGTCATGATAAATATCCCTTTCAAAACGCTGGTCGCGATATGGGGGTGGGTTCTCATCTGATTTTCTAAATGAGCCAGAATTACCAAGCTTTCCAAAGGTTTTCTCATCTAAAGATGGCAGCTTACCAAAGGGGGGTGGTCGAGTATTCTTTTTGCCATAAGGACCTTCAAAATTGTCGTCATCATATGGTGGTCCTCTGAAGGAAACATCATCTTCATGTGGCCAATCGGCTGTTTCATCCATGAAACCTTGCTTATCATATGGGTCATCAGGAAGCTGGGTTCTACCATAATTTGCACTGAAGGTATTTTCTTCAAACTTGGAGGATATATTTATATTGTCTTGACCCATTCCGTGCCTGGTTGAACTCTTATTATTATCATACCAACTGTCCATTTCATCCTCTTCTGGTGGCCATTGTTGATCCTTTCTATAAAGTTCATCTCTGAACTCGTTTTCCTGTTCCCTCACATATGGTTGAGCCTTTCCACCAAAGGACGTTGGTAACTCGAAATCGTTCAACTGTATTTTTTCATTTTTATTGCTTTTCCAACCCAGGTCCATTCGGTTCTCATTCGATCCCCTTCTGTCTTTTTGTTCATTCTTCTCATAAGGTATTGAACCACCAAAATCATCTTGCCAACGATTCTCTGTGAATTTCTGTTCTGGGAATTTCTTTTCTGGGAATCTCTGTCCTCTCAGGTCCTCATCTAAAAGTAAGCTTCCTTCTTCTACTTGTCGGTTTGGTTTACTCTTATTTTGGCGTTGAGTTACCTCACCAAAAGGTTGTGGTGGGTCAAAATCATTTTTATTATCTGACCAATCTGGTTCTACGAACTGTTGGTTTAAAAAGTTATCATCAAGTAATGGCGGTATTTCACCTTTCGGTCTGTTTTGTGTGTTCCTTCCAAAAGGTTGAGCTTTTCCACCGAAAGAGGTTGGCAAATCAAAGTCATTTTTATTCTCTGGCCAATCCATTTCAGGGTATGGTCTATCAAACGGTGGTCTTTCATCCAACTGCCTACTTGCTTTGTCCTTATTGTAGCGTTGAGCTTTCCCACCAAATGAGGTAGGCAGTTCAAAGTCATTTTTTCCCTCTGGCCAATCCATTTCACGGTATGGTTTATCATAAGGTGGTCTTTCATCAAACTGTGTGCTTCCTTTGTCCCTATCGTAGCGTTGAGCTCTCCCACCAAATGAGGTTGGCAGATCAAAATCACTTACATTATCCGATTGAAAAGGTTCTGGAAAAGCCTGATCCATTGGTTTATCAAAGGATGCACTGCCTTTGAATGGTGGCCTATCTCTTCCAAAATGTTGGGGGTTTCCTTTCAATAAACTTGGAGGTTCAAAATTACCATCGTCTGGAAAATCAGTTTCTGGGAAATGCTGATCTCTTTGATTCCGAGCAAAGTCGGCACTTCCTTCATTTTGCTCACTATTACGGTCATAACGTTGGGCTTTTCCTCCAAATGATGTAGGTAACCCAAAATCATTTTCCTGCCAAGCAATCGGAGGTTTCGGCATGTCTTCATTTGCAAGGTTTTCATTTCTATATGGTCGTCTTCTTTCACCGCCCGGAAATGGGGGAGCATTTTTAAGCATTCTCTTTTGACAAAATCCTTCTGGATTCTCACCATCACCTTGCCACTCAGGTCTTGACATCTGTTGATCCCTGGGATTTCTGGCACCAATAGGCTCATTATGCCAATCCATCTGCTGGTCTCTAGCATTTCTATTACCAAAAGATCCATCATCATTCAACATACTGTTTCCTTCCATACCATAGCCTGGCATTTCAAAATCATTTCTACCATCTGGCCAATCCATTGTTTCAGTGTCGTTTGCTACGTCATGAAATGTGTTACTCTGCTTATCCCGGACAAAACGCTGAGGTCTTGAGAAATCTTTCTGTTGTGAATCTGTTTCAATGTCTTTTGCTTCGTCATGAAAGGCGTTCATCTGATTGTTACGGCCAAAAGGCGGAGGTCTTCCAAAATCTTTTTGATGCAAATCTAAAGGACCTTTGTCAAACTTACTTACAAATTTGTCACTTGTTCTGCCAACTAAAAATGGTTTATCAAGATCACTGAACCGAGACTGCTTTTTATCAGGTTTATCATCGCGCTTTTGGAAACGATCATGATGAATTGGTCGTTCTTGTCTATTGTTAAATCTTCGAGGTGCTTCTTCTTCTATACTATCAGACTCGGAAATATTTGGAATTCTTCCGCTAAATGATGCAGGTAAACCAAACAATGCAGGATCAAATTCTAGGCCATCATCTCTATTAGGATCCAGTCCCTTTTTCGCTATAATGCTTCCAAATCTATTTGGCCGTGAGGGTTTCTGGATATTAACGTTTGAAGGTTTTTCTATATTCATGTTTAATAGCGATGGGAGAGGAGCCTTTTTGTTGTTCGGCTCCCCAGCTGGCTGTTGCTTCGAAGTTTGTGGTTCCGAGTTGTTTGGATTTTCAGATTTTTTATCTTTGTCATTCGTAGACTGAGTCTTATCTTCCGGAACTGTTTTTGATTTGTCCTTTTCTGCGTCTGATTTCTGAGTAGTGGTAGCCTTATTGGTATCTTCATGGTCTGTATCCGACTCTGTAGATTGATCATATTCATCCTGTTCAAAATCAACCGCGCCAAACAAACACGCGAAAGTTCCTCGAGGTTTATTTAAATCAGCCGGTCCAAGATCTTTCCTCAAAATTAACTTCTCTTTACTTACAGGATTTTCAGCAGCTGGTTGTGAGTCATCACCTGCGGCCGGTTTCATTTCCAGCATTTTATTTTGGCCGGAGGGTCGACTCCATTGTTCTGTATAATTTTTTGTAGAATTAGAAAACCTTTCTTCTGTACTGAATCCCCTTTTCTTCTTTCGTCTCTTTTTGTTATTTCCCATTCCACCTGGATTTGAAAAATAACCTGGGGCTGGGGTAGGGGTCGTGAATGCTGCACTGTTAGCGTCATAATATGTATTCTTATTCTGCCAATTGTTTGGGTGTTGGGTGTTTGTTTGTTGTTGTTGATGGTACTGATAAGTCTGATTATTGTTCTGGTTCGGACCACTTGGTGGCATCAGTGGTGGAGGATGCTGAGCACCATACTGATATTGCTGATAAGCATTGGTCTGTTGTCCTGCAGTACCAGTAACAGCTGGGGTTGTTGTTGGGGTGGTCTGATTTGGCTGAACAACTTGGCCAGGCATTGGTGTCATTCCAGTAGACCCTGTCCCGTAGTTCTGATATTGCTGATTATAATAATTGCCATAGGCCCCTTGTTGTGTAGTGTAACTCTGTACACCGGACTGGGTTGCTGGTGGTTGAGGCATAAAGGACTGTACACTAGTCTGTGTTGCTGGTGGTTGAGGCATAAAGGACTGAGCACTGGTCTGGGTTGCTGGTTGAGGCATAAAGGGCTGGGCTCCAGACATGATAGGTGGCTGTGGGTAAAGCATTGGATTACTTTGAGAGTAATTACTATAATTATAATTTTGTGGAGTAGCTGATGGAGGAACAGGGGGTACTGGTACTGGTACAGGTGGTGTTGGTAGTGGTGGTTGTGCAGCTACATTTGCAGTTGCTGTAGCCGTCGGATTATCAGGCGGTGGGGGTGGCGGCTGGAATGTTGTTACAGCACTTTGTCCTGTATTATTCTGAGACGTCTGATAGGCTGGTATAGCAGGCAGCGCTGGTGGAGGTGGGAGTGGGGGTTGACTGGTGGTAACTGTTGATGCTTGTTGACCAGTTGTAGTTGCTACTGGTGCTGCTGCTGTCTGACCAGCAGCGGGAATAGTTCCTGATGTGGCCGGCGTTCCATAGTAGCTGTAGCTATATTGCCCTGTGGTTGGATCATATTGATAGTTATATTGATTGTATCCGTAATAAGCATTATAGGCGTTACAATACTGGGCATAGGCAGCTGCATCGTATTGTCCATTACCAGTGTATTGATATTGTCCAGTGCCATAATTAAATCCATATCCACTTGTATAGGCACTATAATCGGTAGATCCAGCTGCTGGGATCGTTGCATTCGTTCCTGGAACTGCTGCTGTCGGCTGGGGAGGCTGGGCAGTTGCTGGAACAGCTGCTGTTCCTGAAAATATATACAATTAAAAGTTTCTATTAGTTTAAGTGAAATATGGAAAGAGAGAGAGAGAAAGAAATGGGGTTTAAGGTCCACTCAACACAACTCTGTCATTTCGGGACTAACACATGGTTATTAATTTGACTTCAATAATTTGCTTGGGCATAGGGGTCTTTAGCAGTGGCAGGAAAAACAAAATCTTTAAAAGAGATATTGCAAAACCATTAAAACAAGCTCACAAGGTCTAGGTTGCGTATGAATTGGTACTTGTTAGGTCTTCTGGTTGATAGGATAGGGTAAGGGGGGGGGGGGGGTCTCAACATTTTTTTGCTAATGGCACACCTTGGAAGTATACATGAAAAAATAGCGGCACACCTGGCTAAATATATATGAAATATATTCCAATTTTTGCAAAATTAAGAAAATTGGAAGTCATAGACGGCATACAAGTTTCAACCGTAGACACAGATTGATTCAAGCTCTATAAAGTAAAACACAACTACAAACTTGGTAGACACCAGTCAATACTCAATTGGGATCATGTGATTTGTCGTCATTTCTTAGTGTGCCGTTCAGAAGTTCGCAGCACAATTGGGAAGATCTCGCTGCACACTGGTTGAGAATCACTGGTGACTGGGAATAGGGTATTTCAGCTCTGAACGTCGGTCTCATTACACTCACCCTGACCGTTCAGGGACGGCCCCATTCAATCAATGTCGAAAATAATTGAAACCCCAGTCAATTTTACTGGGAAACTTTTCACTGCCAAACGATGGGGTGTCAATCCGTGTGGGCATCTGTACAGTGTAAACGAACATCTTAGTGACAAAATAAGACCTTGCTTACTTCGCTAGAGACAGTATGAGCGACACAACACGCTGTTAAAGATACGTCCCCTCCCATCAAGTTACATTTCCCCGCCATGGCACTCTAACTGCAGGTCAACATCCATATTCAGGAATGTCGGTCATACAAGACGAAACGCAATGTACAGGCGTTACATTGTACATGCTTTCACACGGATTGACACCCCGTCGGTTAGCAGTGAAAAGTTCTCCAATTTTTTTCGACATTGATTGAATGGGACAAACCCTGAACGTTCAGGGTGAGTGTAATGAGACTGACGTTTAGAGCTGAACTAGGAATAGGGTATCAGTCATGGGTTTTACATCTGATCTACTGTAAGCCTATTATACATATTTCAGTTAATGATACCACGTTGAAATTCCAGTTCTCAGTAAAATTCTTGCTCTTTTTCTGGTATCAAATTAACTCATTGTTTATCATCCCTCACTACTTGACACCGGTGTGGCGGTGCTCAAACTTAATAGTTAGTGCAGGGGGACTGCGCCACATATGATTTACAAAAAGGACAAATACAACGACAAGACATCATACTTCGAAACAGCAAACAAAACAAACAATAAAACAACAATTCAAAAAAGAGTGAATGGATCCGGGGGCTAGCCATAAGCGTCCACTGCGCTGTACAGTCCCAGGTCTGAAGCAACACAGACTTCACTCAAGATTGAACATATTTACTCGTACAAGAAAACGCACAAACAACCCAACACAATGAAGCAAAGAAAATGTAGACCGCCTCGGGAGGCAGTCGTCTGCTAACTGAATGGTGTGACGTAAATACGTCGTAATGTTATCAATGACGTCAATAGAATTTCTTAACAAAAAGGACGATAATCAAGATTTAATAATGCTAAAAGCTATAGGTTTAAACAACCAATCAGAATTTTTAAGTTGTATAATTGCACAAAACATAATACTAAATACCCCATACAAGCAATGCAAAACAGGAATGTAGAAGAAAGCATACAATGTAGGTGTATTTATGAAGTAATAAAATAATAACAATAAGGGCGATAATCCAAACATCGCTACGTAACTATACAAATTAAACTAAATTAAATTGGATAATTATCCAATATGTACTCGGTTATATACTTATAAGAAATGTTAAACTTGGTATATTGATGAAACGGAATTTTCGAAATTTCTTTAAATATGCGTAACTGTGTACCACCTTTGGCAGTGCATTTCAAAAACAGGGATTTAGGAATATTTCAGCTTATGACTTATGATTTACATGCGGTAGAACTTTGTAGTTTACTGTAGCAACTTTTGGTATTAATTGGACGTTATTGTCTAGTCGGCGCCTATTGGGTAAATTGCCTTCCAGAAATTTCACCCCGACCCATTTCATTATTATCCATACAAACAAACAACGCATGCTCTGCTGACCTGAGCTGAGCGTGACAATAAAGAGCAGCTGGTAAGACGATTATCCCTACCAGGGGAACAACCTGCCAATGTAAAACCAAAATTAACTGATCAATAATTGGCTACCTTGTGTTGTTACAGACATTGTGGAATTATTTTAGACCAAATAACATTGTAATTTCTTCAAATTCATCGACTTTCTACAAATACATCATTCATGTTTGCGACATTAGTCCCGCGTTAACAGGAAATCGGAACGTTCACGTTCATCCAGACATCAAATATCAATGTCCATTATTACAGTTTTATTTCAGCTGGATAACGAAGGCTTTTCTTTACAAGAGAATCGGCAAAGATACAATTTTATATTTCTAAAAATATTTAATAGGATATATTTAGATTTACTTAATATTATTTGTCTTTCAATTTAATAATGATAATATTTTTTAGGGTTATTTTATTAGGTTTTTTTTTTTAAAAAGTGACCAATAGTTTACAGTCGGGTTAATTCAGTGCTGCAGGTGTCATGGCTGAAAAATGAAAATAAATTTTTAGAGAAGGCGGAACTTCCAAAACTTACTAGGTATAACATTCAGTTCCGTCTATTTTACAGTCCATTGTACCGATGACAGTAATCGGTTTTAAAATAAGTCTTATTCTGTAAAAACAGGCCCCAATTAGAAGTTTTGTCATCTTTAGTTCACCTTCCCACATATTTTAAATTTAAAGGGACAATAACACTCTGGCTGGCAATGAAAAAATTGTCAAAATCTTCATTCTGATCATCAAATTGTACTATTATACAATATCCCCATTCATGAGTGGTATATACATGATCTTATAAACAGTATTTAAAAAAAATTGAAAAATTCCGTTGAGTGGATGGTGTTCTCACCAATTGCACTATTAGAGACTGGTAAAATCAGTCTACATAGCGGAAATGGGGGAATCCCATTGTAGCGCATGCGCAAAGCGTCAAATACGCCTCGCTCGTAATATTTACACAACACAGGCACAGCTAACAGTTTTGCTACGATTCATGCCATACAATGAATCCATTTTTCTCGGTAAGTTTATATTGTTAACGGCTAATTATTTATGCTCTCATGGCTTCAAAGCCGCAGCGAACTACGAGGTGAATGGTACGCTCGACTGACTGCTTGGCTTCAGGTTTGGTTTACCTAATTGATGGTTCATACTTAGCTTTGATTAGACCGAAGACCGACATGGCTTCATCATTTACTTGCATTTGTTTAATTGATAATGAGTTAAATGAGTGATCATATAAATCGATTAGACCGGTATGGCTTCACCCAACTTCATTCGTGGAGTTGCAAAATGGTTTCACCCTCAAAATATATAAATAATATCAAATTAAATAAATCATTCATCAGATTTATTTCTGCACTATCGAACTAGTTGATAATTATTATGGCTGACAGTCACAGTGTTATGTGTAATAAATCCATTGGTGAAAATGAAAAAGCAGTTTCTTGTGATTCCTGTTGTAAATGGACACATAGGACATGTAGAACAAGTCAGACAAATTTCTTGTGTGCAATTAGGCTATTATTTACGACTTATTGATTGAATTTTATATGAGTGATGGAAAACCTCTTATTCACTTTGCATTTTGGTTTTTACAGGTATTTCGAAAGCTGTGTATTTGAGTTCAGTCAGAACCGGGAGCGATCTACCATTCTTGTGTAGAGCATGCCAGGTTGAATCATCTGATTCATTGCCAGATGTTGACAACCCCCCAACCGCCTCTACTCTACCAACTGTTGAACTGTGCCATCTGATTCATTGCCAGATGTTGACAACCCCCCAACCGCATCTACTCTACCAACTGTGCAAGCTACCCAACCTTCAACATCAACAGCATCTACATCAAGGAAAATTAGGTCTAAAAGGAAGCTACATGTTACGTCTTTTTCAACCACCCCTCCATCAACCCCACGGAGACCAAAAAGAAGGAAAAAACAAGTAGAGAAACCTGGGTCAACCAGGGCGAGGGTCGAAAGGCTCAGAAAAGAAAAAACCGAGTCAAGGTATGAAAAAAACTTTTTTATTAGTTGTAAAATATATACAAAGAAACTACAAATTTTTAAGATATAAAGAAATATTTTGTAAGCTCACAATTGTTATTATTCACACACATTCTTGTAATTATATAACCAATATATATGATCATTTCTGGTAATAATTATATAAAATATTTACACACTATATGAGCCAAGATATTATTTACTAATTGTAAACATAACATTTAAACAATTTCAGAAAATGGTAAATGAGCTTGAAATTGATGGTTGTAGGAGACTTTTGTTGTCTGTGGCCGAAAAAATGCCTGCAGTGTTATTTGACATATCTGACGAGCTAAGGAACCAACGGCCAATACAAGCCCCTAATCCAACCTCAACTGCACCAGATTGGTGTTCCTGTGACAGGTGTAGAGATATGCCAACAGATATGGAAAAGGTGTGTTGCGGTAACCGACCAGAGAACTTCATTTCATTACGACCAGTAAGTGATTTTTTTCTGTAATAATATCCTTCGATACCTTTCCTTAAAATTAATGTCATTGGCCTGTGGGAACCAGCAGCAGTGGTTCTGCAGCCAGTCATTTGAAATTAGCTGGTTTACTGAAAATAGATTTTAAAAATAGTTAATTTAATTTTTTTCAGGAGTTTGAACAGTATTGTTTAGAGGCAGGAGTATTGGATCTTGCCAATGTGTATAGGAATGACGTACTTGCAATTCAAATGGACGAAGACATGAATCGAAGAAGAAGACATTCCGCATTTAGACAATTTGTAATGTGGCGCCATGGACGTCTTGGCACAGGGAACAGGGTGGTAGTACCCTCTTGTTGTGTCTTGAAAATCAGATTCTCGTTCCCGGACAGAAATGGACAATACACAGGGTTTAATCCAAGATGCTTAGTTTGAAAAGACATTAAATAAATTTAAATCCTTTGTAAGGTTATTTAACTCCTCTAATTAAACATGGGGGGTTGGGATGGCCTAGTGGTCTAGAGTGCCGCGCTTTGACCTCTGACTTGTGGCTGTGGTTTCGAGCTCTGGTGTGAGCGTATGTGGCATGGAGATAGGGGCGCTTCTCAACCTTGTGGGTTTCCTCCAGGCACTCCGGTTTCCTCCCACTGCTAAAGACCCCTACGCGCAAGCGAATTATTGAAATAAAATTAAAAAACATATGTTAGTCCCGAAATGACCTAGTTGTGTTGAGTGGATGTTTAACCCCATTTCTCTCTCTCTCTCTAAACTTACTATGGTACTTACTTTTCTTGAGTTATATCGTCTTGAAAGGGGCTAATTCCTACAGATGTTGTAGACATTTCCCCGAGGCCTGTTCTTTTCCTTGTCTGTATCAGAACTAAAAAACAAAATCAGTTGTAATAATTAGTACTGTCATGTATTAAAGTGACAATAACATTACCAGTGTGTTAATGATGACAGTGTCTGGCAGCTTACCAACAGCTTCGAAAAATGATTGTGACAAATATATATGGACATAGAAAATGAGGTGTAGTGGTAATGGATATAATGCTAAGTGAATGAAACAATAATGTCATTGAATAATTGTTATTACTAGTTAAATAAAATATTAAAAATTCATATAAAAGTTCAGTTGTGTTCGTGTTTTTTAATATAATCCTCGCTTTGTAACGACCTACATAATTTTGGGATGAAACCCTCCAGGGTGATATACATGTACCATACCGGTAATTGCCAAAAAAAAAATAGTTGCAGAAACGTATGTTGCTGTACAAATATTACCTGCCATGAATGGATGATAGTTCTGAAACATGCAGTGCTCCAGCCTTTCCTTTGCTGGGTGTACTAGTGCTTGTGGAGGGCACACAAATTCCACTATAGCTGAAAAAATAAATACATGCATCTGTCATTCATCAGAAAATTGTCTGGTTATTATAGATAACTTACAATAATTTAATTTAAATTTAGGTTACTTATAAACATAGATCATGAGATATTCAAATTAAGAGTCACAACTTTCGTTGTTTGTGTTGAGTCCCAAATGACGCCAGTCAAGTCCCAAACTGAGTCCCAAATGTCGTTATGTCAAGTCCCAAACCGAGTCCCAAATGTCGTTATGTCAAGTCCCGAGTCCCAAATGACATAATACCCTAGTTAGATTAGAGAACAGTAGCTAAGTCTCTAACCCAATATCACCTTGATATTGTAATTTGACCGGGAAAAGATGGGCTCCTGACATCCAATACTTTAAAAGACATACTAGACATATTCAACAAGTCAGGACAGAGAAAGAGAAATGGGGTTTAACGTCCACTCAACATAACTAGGTCATTTCGGGACTAACATTGGTTTAATTTTAATTGAATAATTCGCTTGTACGTAGGAGTCTTTAGTAGTGGGAGGAAACTTGAGAGCCCTGAGGAAACCCACGAGGTTGAGAAGGCGCCCTTATCTCCATGTTACATACGCTCCCACCAGGGTCGAAACCACAGCCGCAAGCCAGAGGTGGCCGGCGAGCTAGAGGTCGAAGCGTGCCACTCTTAGACCACTAGGCCATCCCAACAAGTCAGGACGGTAACCCCATATTCTTACATGGAGAGTCTGTGTAATAAAAAATGATCGGCAGACACCAGTAAATTGCCATTCGATTGGAATTTACAGTAAAAACAAAAATGATTATTATGCATTGCAACCATTTGTGTCAATTTCTAGGTCGCAAATATTTTGGAAATAAAGAAAAGAAATAGAAACAATATATTTCACCTCTTTGTAGTTTGTTATAAAGACATTACAATAAACAGTAATATTTTTCAAAACGTTTCTCCATGGAAAATAGTAAGAAAATTTTAATAAGAATAGGTTGAATATAGATTCCCATGATGATAATATTTGTTTGGCAAATTTAGGCCTACCTGTCCAATAACAGCTTTGCCATTTCTTGATGAGTCTCTACTTTCAGTTTATCCTTCTGTTCACAAGTTCACGTTTGTTATAAATCTTCTCAGCCTAAACTTTCTCTGATATTCCGCTTGCCTGCGCTTCTTGGCCGAATCGGTAACTACTGTCTTTCTAAGCATGGTGATCTTTCTACTACTGGTACTACTAATTTACTTTCTCAATAATTACACGTAAATATTACTAAAGACATCATAAATGTTATCATTTATATAAACATCCGACCACGAGAGGACTCAAAGCTTGTCGATCGAAGAAGGAAAAATTCACACTGTCACTAGTCGAATTCGAGAACACAGTAGCTGATTGACACCTCCATTCAGGCAGATTAAACCTCAGACGGACTGTCTAGAATGTTATTAATCAGTTTGAATGAATTGTGTGCTAATCCAAGTCATATTAATCCCCATTTCTTTTCACATTCTCGCCCATATTTGTATTTATTTATTTACGACACACGACAAAAAGAAGAAGAACGAGGGATTCCCTGCTCATGACATCATGGAAAGCTATTCTTAGAACAGAAAGTCAACTAATCTCAAGGGAGATAACTCCCTTGGCACAAATTGTGACAAATGGCGACAATAAAATTCAAATTCGGTTACGTAACCAAATGCAATGTGATTTGGACTTTAAAAATACTTTCGAGCACCCTGGACGAGTAAAATTGGATTTAATGGATAATTATCGCATCAGGTAAGGCACTAACTCATCTAGTACTTAGAATAAGGCTATTTTTATATTTTCTTTAGCTGTCAAGCCAGCGAGAGTGTTATTGTCCCTTTAAAGAGACTATCCGCCCGGGTATCGCGAATTGAACAAGTCTCAAAATCTAAAAGGCTGAGTACGTATGAGATTTAAGTGCCGAAATATACTGGAATGGTGTATTTACCTTGTCTCAAAATTTAAACTTAAAATATTGAATCGTTTGGACATGAACGTTCAGGTTACACATCAGTTACCATGACCCAGAATCTGGTCCAGAAACACCAAGTTCAAGTACCAAGCTATAAATTTAAATTTATAAACAGAAGGTTTCAATTAATCCATCCATGGACTTATATATACTGTATGTATTATAAGGTCCATGGTTAAACTTTTCCCCCTCTCCTATTTTAAAACATTAACATATAACAATTATGAATAAATACCCGAAAGATCCTTAAATTTGCACCTGTCATTTGGCGTTAGTGAATTAACTCACGGAGCTATCATCATTAGAAGCGAACAAAAGCGCCAGATCAATCAAGTAATTTATATTGTTTTTATTTCATAAATTAATGGTGATTGAGTAATAAAAATAAAACACCCAATGAAAAGGAATGTTATATTCGCTAATTATCGAATAAAAACATACGTTTCAACAAAGGATCTTTCAGTTTTTACGTACCAGTAAAAGGTCAGAAGTGAAAATGTAAACCGTGTCGATGATTTCGGCATTATTTCAATATTTTCACGTCGTCACTTACGGCTAATAATTTTACGATATGAACAGTGAAATGAAATCAGATTACCGTCATATATCCAAAGAAAGGCAGAAATTTTAAAATAACAGAACACAGTTTTTATGGGAAACAATCACTGGTTTTATTGCTTCTAGAATAAAACCAGTGATTGTTTCCCATAAAAACTGTGTTCTGTTAATGTGTTTCCCAATCACTAAATACCACTTAAAGATTAAATTTTAAAATGCAAATAGCGATGAAGTGACCATCATTTGGGGTGATATTTACTTTGAACACTACTGTCAACATGAGGGACTATTTTGTTTTCTATTTAAAAAAATTTATTAGGGGATACTTGTTCCATAATCACGTTATTTTACAATTATGACAGAGAAAAGTCATAATTTTAGTGGAATTGACTTTTGAATGTTATTTATAGTAATATAATTTCTACTTTGTACAATTGAATTTTATATCATTGGAAAGAATACGACAATCTGTACAGTTTTGTAATTTCTATGTATAAAATTTGCAATTTTATAGAGGCTATTAGGATTAACAATAATCCACTAATTGGCTTAGGGAGATGGCCCCTGCTGATTTAATGAGATTAGGGGTACCTGGCTAATCTTTTAATTTACTGTAGGGTTTAAGTGTAGACTATCTATAGGGGTGTAAAATCATCCAAATTGTACCATATTACATGCCAAAATGCAAAATTTAGTTTGCTCCAAAATCCCCCTAGGTAAATTCGAGAGTCCGCTCTAAACAAATATGGCAGAAAATTGATGCATCGTAATCGTAACCTATAGGTTATCATTTCAAATTTCAGGCAGATTAGTGTAGCCTATTTTGAGGTTACCATATATATATAAGAGGCTTTTTTCATACCCAGTTGCCGGTCAAATTTTTCGTTGGGTGACCTGATAATCGATTGCCTTTCCTTTAGAGGTCTATCTATAGTGAATGACCCATGTGCTGTACTTGATAACGGAAGGTAAATTTCACCAACACGTTATTTTGATAAAATAAAAGTCTGGTTTTATCCAGACTATACATCTTTAGTTTAAAATTTTATGTTAGCTGTTGATTTTTTCTTCTTCAGATTTTAAGTTAAAACAGGATGACGATTTAACACTACAACACAATGCCACCAAGTTCAGGAGAATTATGGGGGCATCATTTGATGCCCTCCCAGGTTTTGGTTGATTGTCTGTTGCCAACAGGTATTATCGTACCTATACAGTGTAACCGTGATGTAACGTTAGAAAGAGTTAAAGGGGAGCTGTGGTCAGAGGCTAAGAAATACCCGTTATATTCCAAGCTATTAGATCCTGATTCATATATATTCGTAGCCATAACCCAGGATGCCGAGCGAGAGGAATTCTACGATGAGACTCGTCGATTATGTGATCTCAGGCTTTTCCAGCCCATTTTAAAAGTTATGGAACCAATTGGTAACCGTGAAGAAAAAATGCTGAATTATGAAATTGGTTAGTTTTAGATTGATAATATTATCAAGAACTAAAAGAATATGACATAAAAAGACAAATGTCTCAGCTACAATAAAACAGAATATTTTAACAAAGGGTAGCATCATGGAAAAATTAGAAATATTCACACAAAAAATAATACAAACTTGAAAGTACATAAATCTATATCATAAGCAGAAACATTCATTTTGTTTAAAAGTATTAGGTTTTAAATAGACATCCGCATCATTTCAAATGAATAGATATGCGGCATATATTCATTTGAAATGATGTGGATGTCCATTTAAAATCTAATATTTTTAAACAAAATTCATAGTTAAATTTTTTGTCCCCGGTCTGTCTGTTTCACTCTTATTTTAATTGAACTAGAATGTTCAAACTTAGTGTAAGTGTTTATTAGGTGAATGCCTTGATTGAGTTCAAAGATGAGCATTTTCTGCTGAGGCTAAGCAGAGATAA
The DNA here is from genome assembly GCA_917208275.1 of Patella pellucida. NCBI lineage: Eukaryota > Metazoa > Mollusca > Gastropoda > Patellidae > Patella > Patella pellucida. Next base: position 70,168,989 of record OU795042.1, on the reverse strand, counting down.
GCAATTTTATTGGTTGATACTTTGGGACATGATAACTGGTTCTAATTGAGAGAGAGTGATGAAACTCAGAGTATAGATTCATTATATCAATACCTTGACAAAGTTTCAATGGTGGAGAGTATCTGCTTAAGTGGTAAGCCATTGGATTGGTCAAGATTTTGGAACGCAATAACAGTGCATTTAATTTAGGTAGAACTTTGATTCTAACTGATTGAGAGTGATGAAACTTAGTGTATAGTTTCACATTTAATTAAAATGTTTCATCTAATTTTACTTTGGATTGCCCCGGGAAAATCAAACTGACTTTTGGCTTGTTAATACATTTATTGTTCGTGGTATAACTTGATTTTCAGGTATGCTTATTGGAATTCCTGTCAATGAATTCAACGAGACCAAAGATCTTGAAGTCATGACATTTAGACGTAATGTTTTGAACGTTTGTAAAGAAGCTATCAGCGTGAGAGAGCAGGATGGGGCCTTCAGTCAAGCGTTGTATGCCTACCCTCCAGACATAGAGTCATCCCAGGATTTACCACCTCACTTGCAACAAAAAGTGAAAAAATTCGGTGACGGTATGTTATTTTAGATTCAGCCACTGTTTGCTTGTTGTTAAACCATGGCACCTCTAGCATCTGCTCTGGCGTGGTTTCCCCTTGTCGGTGATGTAGGACGGAGGGCCTGTCTAGTCCTTTGGATGGGATGTTAAACCGAAGTCACTTGTACACATTGGCGTGTACGTAAAAGATCCCTTGGCAATTGGAATTCAATATAAGAGTAGGCTGTAGTGCCGCTGCCCGGGCAAAATTTTCTTCATTAGCCCAGTTTAGAAGCAGAACAGTAGGACGTTAATCCCCATTTCATTTCATTTCTGACAGGTGCATTCAGCAGTTGTCTACGATACTGAAATAATGAAAACCGCATTAGTTATTGGCATTGGACAAAAAACAAGCTCCTGTGTACACATCTACTCTTTTCGCATGTAAAGGCGCCCTTGCTAGTTGGAATTCGATGTAAGAGTAGGCCTTAGCTCCTCTGTCCAGCCATACTTTCCCTTATAGCACACTGACATATGCCAGTATTCAATAGCCCAATCGGTGAAGAAATTAAGACGATTAATAAAAGCCCAATTTCAATTAGTCCTGGGGGAATCACATGGCTTTGTGGGTAAGACGCTGGCTCAGCGCACTGTATGTATGCCGTCTTCATTAGCCAAGGTTAGGAATAGGACGTTAAACCCCATTTCATTTCATTTGGTCCTATATTTGTTTCAGATTCTGTTATTATTTGTGTTTGGGTGGTTTCTGAAGACAATAACCGTTCAAAATATAGTGTGAAACTTAGCCATCTGAAGACCCCTACCGATGTTATCGCTGAGACCATTCGTCGAAGAAGTCGCTTAATGAGCATGACTAAAGAACATACCCAGATGTGTATTGAAGAATACAGTCAGGCGTACGTTCTCAAAGTCTGTGGATGTGACCAGTTTCTCTTACAAGATTGTCCTATAAGTCAGTACAGGGTAAGATGATTTATCATTTCTTGCTGTAGTGAAAACTTAGTCATTCGGATATGACGAAAGCTGGGACACCGTTTAAAGAGTGGCATGACTGTTGTAATTCGAGGAAGACTAGGATACAGCATACTGTTTGCTGGTCTTCATTAGCCAAGGTTGTGCAGAGTAGTACAGCCTCCTACGGGCAAGCAAATTATTGAAATAAAATTGGACCAAGACCTGACATCACATAAGAAGATCCTTCAGGTTTTTAAAACTTTTCTAATTGGGTCAATAGTTGCCGGACAAACTGTGTTTCATCATACTGGTTTACCTGTAACAAAAAATTGAAGTCAGTGTTTTCAACAAAACTCTCCCCCTATTATTGTAGATAAATTTTGTAAAATGTTCAAGTTATTGGTGTGTACGTAACAAATTATTACAGATCCCTTCCTGGTTGAAATATCGAAGAATAGAAAAATATACCGGTAATGCTGTCCTGGTAAAATTATTTCCCTAGCATTGTAAATGACATTTACAAAATGGTAATAATGTTAGTCTCAAAACAAATCAAGTCTTACTGAGACTGAGAGACGTTAAACTTATTCCTTTCTAATTCTGAATTGAATTTAATTTCAGGTTATCCGTGATTGTCTTGCTGATGAGAAAATTCCCCAGTTAATGTTACTAACCAAAGACAGTGTTTATAATAGTTTAAGTGCAAGTCAGTTTACAGTGCCTTCGTATGTCCAGAGAGGTAAGAATCCTTATTTGTTTGTTGGATGGCCAAATGGTTAGCACGTGCGTGCTGTATCATAAAGCCTGTGATTGAGTCAACTGGCATGGTTTCGAACCCCTGGTTGTACATGACAAGGAGTAGGGTCGTCTGTCCAACCTCGTGGGTTTTCTACCGGTTGTCCGCTTTCCTCCCACTGCTAAAGACCCCTACACACAAGCGAATTATTGAAATAAAATTAAAACCATATGTTAGTCCTGAAATGACCTAGTTTGTGTCGAGTTGAGGTTAAACCCCATTTAATACTCCTGGTTGCAAGGATCCGCATATAACACTAGGGGTTTACCCACAGTTCCACGCAAAGCACGCCAAGAACTCGCCATAACAAACCGTTTCATCAGCTCATCCATCACATCAACTAAAATGCCTGTCATAATACAAATCTTCCAGATCCTATTGTTGTGAAGACAAGTAAAACAAAATTTTGAAATATATTTTATTATTTATGGTATCCAATTTTGAGATTAATAACTTGATTATGTTTTTTATTATATTTTATTTTTAGGAATACAAGCTTTAGCGGAGATAAATAACCAACAGATAGTTTATACAAGTGACATCAAAACACATTTAAGGATCAAAATATCTTGTGCCTCTTACGTTAATGTCAAGGAATTTGGAAAGGTAATACTGTCGAAACAATATCCTCGCTAGCCAAGGCTTGAAATTCATTTCTCGAAGCCAAGGCTTGAAATTCACTTCTCGAAGCCAAGGCTTGAAATTCACTTCTCGAAGCCAATTGTAACCCTTGGCTAGCGAAGATGAGGAAACAATTAAAATAATTTATTGTTTTTTTAAGGCACTCTACCGAGCTTGATTGTCATTGAGTGCCTGGATCTATATCCAGGAAACAATGTTCAATGGAATCTATCAAGGAGAGCTTCTCGTTGAACGAGTTATGGCTACCCCCCCCCCCTCAAATTTCTATGTTCTTTTTTGTATCACTGTGTAACTGTAATTGCAAAGGCTTCTTGCATGAGGTCTTTCTTGTGCAGGTAAGCATACATTTGTGTGTATGTAAAAGATCCCCTGACAGTTGGAATTCGATAAGAGTAGGCCTTAGCATTGCTGTCCAGGCAAGAAAGTTCCTTATGATTTCTCCTTGTCCAGTTGTTTGGAAGGTGTGTAAAACCTAGGTCCCTTGTTCATGTTTGTGTGCATGTAAAAGAACCCTAGACAGTTGTTATTGTTATCATATCAGACTGAAGATCTGCTTTTCTTTAGGCATAAATTCCTTTCGTTAGCCTGATTTAAATACAGATCTTTATTTCGTTTCTTTTTTTTTTATTACACTTTCATTTGCCTACACTAAATGAATATCTGACAAGTTATAGTGGGAGTTTGACCCTATGATGTCAGACATTTCCCGCAGTTTTGTGCATCTAAAGGCCAAGAACTTGCCTTAACAGACCGTTTTATTGGCTTATCCCTTGTATCATCCAGAACACGTCAATGATAAAAACTCTTCCAGATCTTAGTGCAGTAAAGACAAGTAAAACAAAATTTTGAACTATAAGAATGACACAAAATAGGATCTGTGATTTAATATGATTGCTATTATCTCTATTTCATTGACTGTATATTTAGATTGTCCTGTATTTGTAGAGCAGAGAAGTATAATTGAGTGTATATTGAGATTGTCGTGTATTTGTTATAGATTTACGTTAAAGCTGGAATCTATCATGGTACAGAACCATTGTGTGCAGCGAAAAATACGCACCAAGAAGATTCTACAAACCCGAGATGGGATCAGTGGTTAGAGTTCCTCCTTATACCCGATATACCTCGCAGTGCTAGACTCTGTTTATCTATATGTTCAGTATCTCTGGCGAAAAGAAGAAATAAAAAGGTGAGAGACATAGAGTTTTAACGTCCACTCGACACAAACTGGGTCATTTCATTCGGGACTAACACATGTTTCAATTTTATTTCAATAATTCCTAGGAGTCTTTAGCAATGGGAGGAAACTGGAGGACCCAGAGAAAACCCACGAGGTTGAACAGGCGATCCTACTCCTTGTCATGTACAACTGGGGAATCAAAACCATGCCAGTTGACTCAATGACAGACCTTATGATACAGCGCGCACTTGCTAATCATTCAGCCATTCACACTACAGATCTGCTATCCTTTACATTTCAAAACCCCTCTCTGAGAAATTAAATGGTGTACCATTAAATTAAGCCATAGTACTAATTAAACCATTTTTGGAATTTAAAGGGTTATTATCAATTATCAAAGGATGTTTTGAAATTAAAGGCTATTATATTAATTAAAGAGCAAAACAACCAAGTTAAAGGATACCAGATCCCTAGTGTAATTTTCATATATATCTATTCTAGGTCCACTATGCTTTAGCTTGGGATAATGTACATATATATCTATTCTAGGTCCACTATGGGGTAATGTACATATATATCTATTCTAGGTCCACTATGCTCTAGCATGGGGCAATCTACAGATGTTTGATTTTAACAGTCGTTTGTCATCAGAAAAAGTCAGCCTTCATTTATGGCCGATGCCTCAAGGAATGGATGACTTATTGAATCCTATCGGGTTGCCAGGTAAGAACAATATTTTCTGAAATTTGACACTTATAGTTAAAAACTGGATAATGAGATTTAAGTATATCAAAAATTTCAATTGAATTCTTTTATTATGAGCAAAGTTATGAGTGTATGAAATTTTGACAAAATGTATTCAAATTTGTAAAGTCTTCTATAACCGAAAGAGAGGCTGCTTGCTTCAAATTATCTTTAAGTAAGCTTGGAAATACAATCTCTCTCTCTCTCTCTCTCTCTCTCTCTCCCTCTCTCTCCACCCCTCCCCTCTCTTCCTCCATCTCTCTATCTCATTTCAAATGATGATAATTATGATCATATTTTACATTAATTTTAATCTTAATAATAATTTTTTCTGATTTGTTTATTTTTTTCTAGGCTCAAATCCAGATAAAGATTGTCCGTGTTTAGAAATAGAGTTTGATAGATTTGCTCATCCAGTCGCCTACCCTCCCGATTCATTACTTCAACAAATAGGTCATATAGCTTTATCTAAAGAAAATCAACATTATCATGACCAGTTATCTTTGGTAAGTGATATTTGTAATACAGCATTCTAATCTATGCAATTTATATAGTTTTCCATACGTATGTGTTACAGAGATGAAAGTCTTCTGGATTTTCCTGGAATTCAGGCTTTTGAGATTTTGGTGAAAATTCTGATTTTTTACTCAAATTTACCCCCCCCCCCCGATATTTCTTAATTTTAGTTTCAGGTATCACTTAAATGCACCACAGCCTTCCATTTTTTCAAAACATTTCCTGAGGGGCATGCCCCTTGATCCCCCTAGTTTAACTTGCGCCTTCGGAGTTCGGGCTTCGCATGTCTGGTGCTCGTTAATTGCACTTTTGGCGCTCATCCAAGTAACAAATTTTTTTTCAGGAATGTTTGTCATCAGCCACTTTTATCTCTGGTGTTATAATTTAGTTGATGTATTAATGTAATTTATAAGATTTTAAGTTGATTTTTCAATGTTTACTGGTATGTCTTGTTGGTTGTATTTTGGTTTATTTGTTTTATTTATAAATTTAATTTCTGTACCTTATTTTGCTATGAAAAGAATAATAGTATTTGTTTATATTTTGTTGTTTATTGACAGACCGAGTCGAAGGAGAAGGAAGAGAGAGAGTTGAATTTATTAGATGAAATAATATCTCGGGACCCACTATCTGATATATTAGAACAAGATAAAGATATTTTATGGAAGAGAAGGTAGATATTTTATCTCTTGAAACCCTGAAAGAATTGACTTTAAACTTCTATCTATTTTGTATTGTGGAACTGGTCCCGTATACTTGAATGATATTGTCAGACTTTACTAACCTCACAAGAAATCTTACATCTCAGTCTCAATTTGATCTTAGTTGTGCCTACATGGAAATTGAAATCATTTGGATTCAAGTCCTTGGGAGTTGCAGCTGCAATTAAGCGGAATTCACTACCCGTATCTCTCAAATCTGCCCGTCACTAATATTTAAATCACGTTTAAAGACATACCTGTTTGAGACTTCATACAGATGAACGTTTTGTTAGCGCTTTGAGAAGACACTTTGTTTAGGAGTTCTGCGCAATATAAGAATCCTTGGGCTAATTAAAGGATTATCCATTAATCCCATTTATTGAAGAGAACACAAAATTAGTTCTAGGTATTGCCAATGCAGTCACGATGTGATAGGTATTCAGGTGCGGCAATACAATTCTTATCACAATTCATAACTAGGTTAATATTAGCCCAATCAGAGCAGAACAGTAGGAGGTTGAACCCTGTTTAATGTCATTTTATTTATGCCCTTTAATGTGAAATAAAATGGGGTTTAACTTCCTACTCCTCTGCTCCTTCTGGGATAATGAAGACAGGACCTTTAATGTAGTAATTATCAAATACAAGATTTTTGAAATTTTATCTTTCAGAGAGAATTGTTTAACCCGGCCAAATTCCCTACCTAAATTATTGTTATCCGTAAAGTGGCAGGAGAGAAAAGATGTTGCACAGGTTAGTCGGAACCCTTTTTTCTGAAAATTCTATTCATCTCGAATTGTGTAGCTAGGCAAGGTACGACAACCAATAAAAAGGGATTCCAAAACTAAGAGATTAAATTCAAGTTGCTAATGCTAGTCATTATTTGAATATGTGAATATTGAATCTTAAAAAGAATTCGGTTCAAGTTGATTCAGTAGTTTAATAATATACATCAAGAATTGATATCTTTAAGCGTTTAGTTCATTACTGACTTACTGACAATATTGAAGCGATTCACACACTTTAACCTAAAGGGACAATCCCGATAAGAACAGAGTCTCAAAAGTAAAAGTCTGAGTAATTGTGAAATTTATGGACCAAAATATAAAAGCATGGTGTATTTACATTGTCTGAAAATTTCAGCTGAAAATATTGAGTCGTTTGGACGTGAACGTCAACACTACTTATCTGGACACATAACCCTTTTAAGATTTCGGATCATTTTTTTCATTAAGTGACCCGATAATCGATTTACGTTTCTTGAGAGGTCTATACAGTGAATGTCTCATGTACTGTACTTGATAACGAAAGGTAAATTTCACCTACATATTATATTTATAAAAAAAAGTCTGGTTTTATCCAGATACTGTATATTACAAAGGTCTCCATTTCCAGATGCAGACTGTCTGGTTTAAGTTATTTACAAGCGTATCACAAATATCGGGTTAGTTGATCGGCCTTAGATAATGGGTTTTAAATGATTTAAAAACACAAAATTAAGCAGTTTTATTTCCCAAAAAGTTATCGGGATTGGCCCTTTAATAAAAGTTCCAGTAAAGCCAAGTAAGTCCAAATTTGTGACTAACTGAGTTTTCACCAAATATCAACTTATTGTGTTTTTTCCAGACCACGGGAGAGTTGTACATTACATTTGCTAATTAGAAATTTCTTTGATTGAAATGTACCTAATGGTTTGTTTTTCCAGTTGTATCTATTAATAGATAGATGGCCAGTTGTTGAACCTGAAGTTGGTTTAGAATTATTAGATTGCTCATTCTCTGATCTCAAAGTTCGTGAATTCGCTGTGTCTTGTTTAGACAAAGGGATGACGGATTATAAATTGTCACAATATTTATTACAACTCGTACAGGTAAGACAATATTTATTACAACTCGTACAGGTAAGACAATCTTTATTACAACTCGTACAGGTAAGACAATCTTTATTACAACTCGTACAGGTAAGACAATATTTATTACAACTCGTACAGGCAAGACAATATTTATTACAACTCGTACAGGCAAGACAATATTTATTACAACTTGTACAGTTAAGACAACAAAATATAGACTTTCAATGCCTATAAATGTACAGGTAACACAACAAACTTGTATAGGTAGGACAAACTTGTAGTACAAGCTGGTACAAGTAGCTAGGGCAACAAATGAACACAACACAAATTATATGAAAAACAATCTCTGGTTTATATACATATAGCACAATGTTTTGACAATTATTCTCCTAGCATTATCAAGTACAAATGGTGTAGTAGAAAAGGTTGACCTATATTTCAGTAGTTGGGCTAACAATATCGATATGTGATCAAGGATCCCTGTGTGGTTTAATATCCATAAATCTGTTTGACTGTAGCAATTTATTCCATATTGTTAGCACGTACGCACTGTATCATAAGGTCTGTCATTGAGTAAATTTTCGATTCTTCGTTTGTACGTGACAAGGAGTAAGGTCACCTGTCAAACCTTGTTTGTTTTTCTCCGGATCCTCTAATTTCCTCCCACTGCTATAGCCCCATACGCGCAAGCGAATAATTGAAATAGAATTGAACATGTTTTAGTCCGGAAATGACCTAGTTTGTGTCGAATGGATGATAAACCACATCTCTCTCTCTCTCTCTCTCTTTATCCACCTTTCACACAGATCTACTGGCCTGTCCAACCTCTTCGACTCCTTTTAAGGGAGTGTTGCCGTTCCCTCTCTCGTCTTGTATATATTTAGAGAGTTCAACAACTTGTTTATTAACAGAACACAGTTTTTATGGCGTACAATCACTAGTTTATTAGTTGAAAATGATAAGACTGATTGTACCCATAAAAACTGTGTTCTGTTAATTTGTTTCCTCAATCGCAAAATGCCACTAAAAAATTTGTTTTTTTCAGGCTTTAAAGTATGAACCGTATCTCGAGAATCCATTAACGTCCTTCTTGTTGAAAAGATCTCTTCTGAATCAAAGAATTGGAAACTTCTTTTTCTGGCATTTAAAGTAAGTACACAATTCTTCAATATATGGGGGGGGGGGTGCGATTAGCTGAATGTGGGCGCTTTGGATTCATAATGCCTGTTGGGTTGGGGGGATTTGATGGTCGAATGGTAAGCGTGCCAACGCTGTATCATAAAGCCTGTCATTGAGTCAACTGGTGTGGTTTCAAATCCCCAGTTTTATGTGGCAAGGTGTAGAGTCGCCTGTCCAACCTTGTGGGTTTTCTTTGGGTACTCCGATTTCTACCCACTGCTAAAGACCCCTACGCGCAAGCAAATTATTGAAATGAAATAAAACCATGTGTTAGTCCCGAAATACCCTAGTTTATGAGTGTAGTGGAAAATATACCCCATCATTTCTCTCTCTCTCTCATAATGTCTGTTGATGAAAGTGGGTTTTCTCCCATCCTCTGGTTTCTCTTTCCCAAAGGGGGGGGTGTGTGGGATGGCCTAGTGGTCTAGAGTGCCGCACTTTGTCCTCTAGCTGGCTGGCCACCTCTGGCTTGCGGCTGTGGTTTCGAGCCCTGGTGTGAGTGTATGTGGCATGGAGATAGGGGCGCCTTCTCAACCTCATGAGTTTCGTCCGGGCACTCTGGTTTCCTCCCACTGCTAAAAACCCCTATGCGCAAGCAAATTATTAAAATAAAATTAAACCATATGTTAGTCTCGAAATGACCTAGTTGTGTTGAGTGTCTGGTCGTCAGGATAGTATGAAAAGCTGAGGTGTCATATACACGGTGATGTACACGTGAAAGATCCCTTGACAGTTGGAATTCAATGTAAGAGTAGGCTGTAGTGCCGCTGTCCGGGCAAAGTTTTCCCCATAGTACACTGTATGGTCTATGCCCTTCTTCATTAGCCCAGTTCGTGGCTGAACAGTACGACGTTAAACCCCGTTTAATTTCATTTCGATATTTGTTGGGTTTTTTCAGACCTGAAATGCACCAGAATTCAAAATGTCTGCAAATAAAAACCTAACAGCTTTAACATTAAGATTTGTTGTTTTCTTTTCAGATCTGAAATGCACCAGACATCTATTCGTTTACGATTTGGTTTAATATTAGAAGCTTATAGTAGAGGTTGTGGTTCTCATCTTAAAGTATTGATAAAACAGGTGGAATCTCTCGATAAACTCACCAAACTTACAGATATGTTGAAATCAGAAGTTAAAGATGTGAGTCAATAGTTTAATATTTATTTGGGGTGGTTGAATGGTTAGCATGTATCATAAAGCCTGTCATTGAGGTCAACTAGCGTGGTTTCGAATCCACGGTAGTACGTGACAAGGAGTAGGGTCGCCTGAAAGACCCCTATGCCCAAACAAATTGTTGAAATAAAATTAAATCATGTATGTGTTAGTCCCGAACCCGAAATGACCTAGTTGGTATCGAGTGGAGATTAAACTCCATTTCTCTCTGTCTCTCTTATATTTAATGGATTTATCATAATATTTGCCTTCACTCTAGTTCAGAAGGCCACTGCTGGGTCACCAACCTGGAGGTCCTGTGTGCTCAGAGAAACTTCATTGGGATTTTTCAGGGTGGTTCCCCCTTGTAAGTCATGTAGGATATAAGAGTAGGCCATATCACTGCTGCCTGGTTAAAATTTCACTGTATGGTGTATGTCTTGTCTTCATTAACCCAGAACATTAGGACGTTAAACCCCATTTCATTTCTTGTGTATTCTGTGTCAGATTTTAAAATGAATATATTTAAGATTTATCCGATTGTTTCAATACGATCCGATATTTATTATAAAATGACTATATTACAGGATGATCAGATGAAACGTTTACATGAACAGTTACAACAACCAGATTATCAGGAAGCTCTACATCGTGTTAATTCACCATTATGTTGTGGTCATATATTGGGGGATATCAAGTAAGTCATTATGTTGTGGTCATATATTGGGTGATATCAAGTAAGTCATTATGTTGTGGCCATATATTGGGTGATATCAAGTAAGTCATTATGTTGTGGTCATATATTGGGAGATATCAAGTAAGTCATTATGTTGTGGTCATATATTGGGAGATATCAAGTAAGTCATTATGTTGTGGTCATATATTGGGGGATATCAAGTAGGTCATATATTGGGGGATATCAGGTAAGTTATTATGTTGTGGTCATATATTGGGTGATATCAAGTAAGTCATTATGTTGTGGTCATATATTGGGGGATATCAAGTAGGTCATTATGTTGTGGTCATATATTGGGAGATATCAAGTAAGTCATTATGTTGTGGTCATATATTGGGTGATATCAAGTAGGTCATTATGTTGTGGTCATATATTGGGGGATATCAAGTAAGTTATTATGTTGTGGTCATATATTGGGTGATATCAAGTAAGTCATTATGTTGTGGTCATATATTGGGTGATATCAAGTAGGTCATTATGTTGTGGTCATATATTGGGGGATATCAAGTAAGTCATTATGTTGTGGTCATATATTGGGGGATATCAAGTAAGTCATTATGTTGTGGTCATATATTGGGGGATATCAAGTAAGTCATTATGTTGTGGTCATATATTGGGGGATATCAAGTAAGTCATTATGTTGTGGTCATATATTGGGGGATATCAAGTAAGTCATTATGTTGTGGTCATATATTGGGGGATATCAAGTAAATCATTATGCTGTGGTCATATATTGGGGGATATCAAGTAAGTCATTATGTTGTGGTCACATATTGGGGGATATCAAGTAAGTCATTATGTTGTGGTCATATATTGGGGGATATCAAGTAAATCATTATGCTGTGGTCATATATTGGGAGATATCAAGTAAGTCATTATGTTGTGGTCATATATTGGGTGATATCAAGTAAGTCATTATGTTGTGGTCATATATTGGGTGATATCAAGTAAGTCATTATGTTGTGGTCATATATTGGGTGATATCAAGTAAGTCATTATGTTGTGGCCATATATTGGGAGATATCAAGTAAGTCATTATGCTGTGGTCATATATTGGGGGATATAAAGTAAGTCATTATGTTGTGGCCATATATTGGGGGATATCAAGTAGGTTATTGTGTTGTGGTCATATATTGGGTGATATCAAGTAAGTCATTATGTTGTGGTCATATATTGGGTGATATCAAGTAAGTCATTATGTTGTGGTCATATATTGGGAGATATCAAGTAAGTCATTATGTTGTGGTCATATATTGGGTGATATCAAGTAAGTCATTATGTTGTGGTCATATATTGGGGGATATAAAGTAAGTCATTATGTTGTGGTCATATATTGGGTGATATCAAGTAAGTCATTATGTTGTGGTCATATATTGGGTGATATCAAGTAAGTCATTATGTTGTGGTCATATATTGGGGGATATAAAGTAAGTCATAATATTCACCATTGTGTTGGGGGTTGGGATGGCCTTGTGGTCTAGAGTGTCACGCTTCGACTTCTAGCTGGCCGGTCACCTCTGGCTTGTGGCTGTGGTTTCGACCCTGGTGTGAGCGTATGTGGTATGGAGATAGGGGTGCCTTCTTAACCTTGTGGGTTGCCTCCGGGCACTCTGGTTTCCTCCCACTGCTAAAGACCCCTACGCGCAAACAAATTATTGAAATAAAAATTGAAAACCATGCATTAGTCCCAAAATGACCTAGTTTGTGTCGAGTGGACGTTAAACCCCATTTCTCTCTCACTCTCCATTGGGTTGTGGTCATATATTTGGGTGATATCAAGTAAGTCATAATATTCACTATTATGTGGTAAGACGCTGGCTTGCTAACATGAGGTCGGATGTTCAATCCCTGCATTGGCCAAAAAAGTTCATCCAGATTTTCCGCGTGGTTTCCCCTTGTCGATGATGCAGGATGCAGGGCCAGACAAGGAGGTCCTTTGTACACATTGACGTGCTCGTAAAAGATCCCTTGGCAGTTTGCATTTGATATATGAGTAGGCTGTAGCAAAATTTCTCTCATAGCACAATGTATGGCGTGTGCCCGTCTTCAGTAGCCCAGTTGTGGACATATACTGGGGGATATCAAAACTACAAATGCTTATAACATAACTCAGAATAAGTAACACAAGGTACAATTTTATGGATACACAATTACTGAGTTTGATACTAGAATAAGTACTTTGACTGTAATTTTCGATGTATTCTTTTTCCATTATCTCTTTTAACCTTTTATCGCAAGAACTGTCAGCTCTTTATCTAAATGGTGGGGGGCTGGATGGTTGAATGTTTAGCACGTACATGCTCTATCATAAAGCCTGTCGTTGAGTCAACTGGCATGGTTTCGTGACAAGAGTAGAGTCCCCTGTCCTACCTTGTGGGTTCTCTCACATTGCTAAAGACGCCTACGCTAGCCAGTTATTGGATTAAAATTAAACCATATGTTAGTCCCAAAATGACCTAGTTTGTGTCAAGTGGACGTTAAACCCCATTTCTCTCTCTCTCTCTTAATCTAAATCTTACATAAAGCATCTTGAATTAAAAAAATCCATAAATATATTTCAGGAAAGATTTTTGTAAAGTAATGCCGTCCAAGAAACGTCCGTTATGGTTAGTGTGGAATAATCCCGATCCGATGGCTGATATTGCCGATCCGGATTTTCAGATTATATTTAAGAATGGAGATGGTAAGAAAGTATTTAAATTTTAAAAAAATTACGAAACTATAGAAGTTGAAGCTCCATTCCGTTTAGTACAAAGATATTAAACGGTATCATTTAATCTTGTGTATCTAGCACTAATTTCTTTCACATTCGTTTGCTATCAAATATTTGTTTAAAAATTTGTAAAAACTGTTTAAAATCGTTTACTTTGTACTACGTGCAAGCGAATGATTGAAATAAAATTGAACTGTATATTAATCCTGAATTACCTAGTTACTGTCTGGGCAAAATTTCCCTCATAGCACACAATGTATGGCAGAGAGCCCGTCTGTCTTCATTAGCCCAGTCTGTGCAGAAAAGTAGGATATTTGTTGGAATATTTTTTTATCTGTTTTGTTTAATTCTATGAACAGATTTACGACAGGATATGTTAACGTTACAAGTTATTAAATTAATGGATTCAATATGGAAAGGTGAAGGTTTAGATCTCAGGTATGAATAACACAATCTCATTAAAATACACATCTATATTTCATTTTGTTTTTTTTATATTTTCTTTGGCCTACACTACTACGTTAACATCTGACTAATTGTACTTGAAGGTCATGTTAAGGGTCATACGAATGGCTATTGACCCTAGGGGTTTACAGTTCCCTGCAGAGCATGGCAGGAACTTGCCTTAACAGACCGTTTCATTAGCTAATCCCTCACTGCAATGAGAACGTGGGTAATATAACAACTCTTCCAAATCCTAGTGTTTTGAAGACAAGTAAAATGAAATAGGATCTGTGTTGTAATCAGATTGGAATTATCAATGATACGTAAGTTCACCCTGGTTTTTCCAGTTTGGTTTTTATGATAAATGTAAGGCCTGTTTTCGGAAATAATGCTGGCATGGATATCTACCTTAATTTCTCTTAGTGTTGGTAAAAAAAAAAGAAGTAGTAGAATTTGTTGAAAAACATTAAACTAAATTTCATTAATTCATTTATCATGATATATTTGAGGGTTTGTGGGGGTTTTTCCGGGTTAATTTCATGATAAATGTGAGTGTTCATTGCTTTATTTTATGTGACAACTAATTTCGTTATTTTCATGATGCCTATATTATTATAATTACAGAATGATACCGTATGGTTGTATGTCGACTGGTAAAGATGTGGGTTTAATAGAGGTAGTCCGTAATGCTAAAACTATAACATCTATACAATCGCGTGGTGGGGCTCGGGCTGCTATTCAGATGGATTCATCACAACTTCATCGCTGGATAAAAGAAAAAAATGCTGACAGGTAGAAATTTGACAATATTCAAATATTTACAGGCCCAGGACTGTACAGCAGAATGACACTTAAGATTGTCCCCCCAGGTCCGTTCGCGTGATTAGTTTGTGTCTTGTCCACAGGTTCGTCTTTAATGTTTTGTATTGTGTAGTTTGGCCCTCTGCAGTTACTGTTATGTATTTCTCCCCATTTTGCCAAATTTCATAAATAAAATATTAACTGTTTCTCAGTTAATATGGGGGGATGAGGCTCAATGGTTAGCGTGCGCGCGCTGTATCATAAAGCCTTCATTGTGTCAACTGGTGTGGCTTCGAATCCCCAGTTGTACGTGGCAAGGAGGAGGGTCTCCTGTCCAACCTAATGAGTTTTCTCCGGGTCCTCTGGTTTCCTCCCAGTGCTAAAGATCCCTACGCGCAAGCGAATTATTGAAATAAAATTAAACCATATGTTAGTCCCGAAATGACCTAGTTGTGTTGAGAGGACATTAAACCCCATTTTTCTCTCTCTCTCTCTTTCTTTCTCTCTCTCTCTTTCTCTCTCTCTCTTTTTTCTCTCTCTCATATAAAATAACCTTTGAAGGTGGAATTCGATAAAAAAGTAGGCAGTAGCACTGCTGCCCTGGCAAAATGTCCTTCATAGCACACTTTGGCGTAATCCCGTTTTTATTATCCCAGTCAGTTTAGAAAAGTAGGACTTTAAACCCCAATTTCATTCTATTTGTAGATATGATCAAGCTATAGATACGTTTACACGATCATGTGCAGGATATTGTGTGGCTACGTTCGTCTTGGGTATCGGTGACAGACATCCAGAAAATATTATGGTCACGGAATCGGGACAGGTAGGAAAATATTTAAAATACAGTTCTATTTTTAGCCTAGTGCAAACAACTGTACAGCATTATGCAGATTTTGTGCCCATCTGTTTAGTTATCATCATTATCAGCAGCATCATCATCATTTGCAACCAAAATTTATGAACATGTTTCCAGGTTTAATTTCGAAATAACTTGTGGAAATAGGTTGCTAGCTGTCTGTGACTGACACATTGTCACAAACTATAAAAATTGTCGACAATATACTGGGTTATGGATTGGGGTTGATACTTTAAAATATCAATAGTTCCCATGTAATTCTATTCCTTAATTTTATGTAGTAATTTCTGTTTTAATTGACTCAAACATTTTTATTTTTTATTATCTTGTATTGTATTTTTGTATAGAAGTTGTAATTATTGTTAATTGTTGTTCAGCGCTTTGAGATAATTGTATGGAAAGCGCTCTTCAAATAAAACGTATTATTATTATTATTATGGGAGAAATAAACTCGAGTTGTAGAAAAATACGAAACAATTCTGAACATAATCCACATTCGGCACAAGAATTTCAAGAAATGAAATTATATAATTAAAAAATGATTTAATTAAGAAATAAAGTGAATGTATTTATGATCAAATTGAAAGTAGGACAAGAATGTCATATGGAAATAAAACAAAAGAATATGGTCAAATGTATCCAAGGGAGGTAACTATGTGGGCTACACCTTTAACTCATATTATCTCCCCTTAGACCACAAAAGATGAATAATTTTCGATTTTAATTTTTTATTTTTTATAATTGTTTTTTTCAAATCGTTTTATCATCACAAACTAATAAAGCTTTTATTTCTTCACATGTAAATGTTTTTATTCAGGTATTTCATATCGACTTCGGACACTTTTTAGACCATAAGAAAAAGAAATTTGGGATCAACCGAGAAAGGGTACCATTTGTATTAACCGAAGATTTTATACGTGTTATATCGAAGGGTGTTGACCAACCAGCTAAACAGAAAGAATATGTCAAGTAAGTAAAAATATTTCATATAACAGTCCTTCATGTTTATAAACTTGTGCGGGAGCCATAAAAAGATTCTGGCAATTTCAAAAATGAGAAACAGCTACCGTAAAAAAAATACCTCTTCTTAATTATTATGGAGAGCATAAATTGTATTTTTCGTTTAGTCTTGTTTAGTATATCGTGAATATGTTTGGTGAATATGGAAGAATCAAAATTATGATCATGGAAACTGATAGCTCGCATGTGTGCAGACTTTTAAAAATAAACGAAAACTGAAAGTAGTTTATTAATCTCATATTTAGGTGAGCGATTTAGCTCATTTTTAGGAGCCTTTAATGACTCCTGCGAAGGAAAGTCGAGGTGTGAAAGCTCACGTTAAACGGGAAGGACTGATATAAGAATCAAGTGAAATTGGGTGAAATTTTTTACTGAACAGTGACGCTACGGCTTACACGTATTTTGAGTTCCAACTGTCAAGTAAAGCCTGTTATGAGTCAACTGGCATGCAGTTTCGAATCGTTGGTTGTACGTGAAAAGAAGTAGGGTTGCCTGTTCAGCCTCATGGATTTTCTCCCGTTCCCTCCCACTGCTAAATACCTAGTTTGTGTCCAGTAGACGTTAAACCCCATTTCCCTCTCCAACTGTCAAGAGTTCTTTTACGTGTACGTATATGTGTACCCCAGTTTTTCATGCCATCTGAATGACTAGACACTGTTCTTGTCAGGCCTCCAGTCTGCTTCACCGACACAGTAAACATTGGGATCAAACCGGAGACCTGGCCCTGAGTTCCTAAAGCATTCTCAGACTTAAGTTGAGAATTTACTCAAATTTGTTCACCTTATTTTAACTAAAATATAGCCCTTTATAATAATTTTGTTGTTTTTATGTATTAAATACAGCAATAAGAAACTATGTGCAAAGTTTTGTGTTTTTGGATCAAAGATATTTCGCATAAACAGTGATTGAGAATGCTTTGTGTACTTGGGGCCTGGTTAGCGAGCCAGTGTCTAACTAACTAAGCCGCCTTGGCTCCCTGTTTGATTTAACTTTGAATATTGTGTAATATACATGTACTTATGTCTTGTTTTACCAAAGTCTGTTTACTTTGGGGGGGATGGATGGCTGAATGGTTAGCACATGTGCATTTTATCGTGAGGTCTATCATTGAGTCAACTGGCGTGGTTTTGATTCCCGGTTGTACGTGACAAGGAGTAGCATCGCCTGTTCAACCCTGTGAGTTGTCTCCAGGTACTCGCTTCCTCCCACTACTAAAGACCTCTACGTGCAAGCAATTTATTGAAATAAAATGAAATCATATGTTAGTCCCGAAATGACCTAGTTTGTGTCAAGTGGACTTAAAATCCCATTCCTGTCTCCTTCAGTCGTCCCTGTTGTTTAAATATTTCGTCTAATTTGAATATTTCTCTATATTCCAGATTTCAAGAGTTGTGTGTGTCTGCCTACATCATACTGCGTAAACATTCTCATTTGATCATTACGTTGTTTACTCTCATGTTGTCATGTGGTATACCAGAACTTCAGTCATTGGACGATATAGGTTACGTGAGAAAAACATTAGCCGTGGAAAAAGATGAGGAGGCGGCCATCAAATATTTTATCACTCAATTCCGAAATGCTTATGGTGTGTCGTGGACCACTAAATTTGATTGGATGTGTCATAACCTGAAGCAATGGTTATAAGAGTCGTTGATTGGCTGTTTCATAACCTGAAGCAATGGTTGTGACATAATCATAATCTTAAGCAACGGCAGTCCTTCGTGTTTATAAAATTGTGCAGGAGCCATAAAAAGCTCCTGATACCTCGGAATATATGCAGTTTAAATATAAATGAAATAAAACCAAGTATGAACAATCCAAACCATTAGACAAAATTCGAAGTCCTTAAAAAAATGGTATAGGAAAAATAGTGTAATATGGCAAAACAGTGTAATCAGCATATGGACTGTTCACTGTGTACAAAATACAGGACAAACAGTGGTAACAGGTGTCCGGAAGAGTAAACAAAAACTGAAAGTAGGTTATTAATCTCAATATTTAGAAGATCGATTGCAGGAGGGAAGCCGACTTGTGTCGAGAGCAGCAGGAGCGAAAGCTCACCTTAAACGTGAAGCGCTGGCAACGGTTGTGGCATAATCTTAAGCAATGGGACCATCCATAAAGTACTTACGCTTGAAGGGGGGAGGGAGGGGCACGCCAAAAACGTACAGGTGTTTAAATTCATTGGCAAAACGTACGTACAGGGGGGGGATGGGGGTCTGAATTTTACCCATTTTGAGTGTACATTCTTTATGGATGGCCCCCGTGGTTGTGTTATAATCATAATCATTGGTTGTTTCATAATCTATTGACGATGGTCAATGGATGTTTCATTATCTTAGACAATGGTTAATTATACAAAAAAATACTCTGGATCTCAAACTTCAGATAATCTAATATTGGTAGGAGGTTGTCAGTTGTTACCATTGCAATTTAGGGTTATCTATTGCTATTTATGATTGTGCAAGGACAATCATCCGCGTTATCTAGGCCTACAGTTTTTTTAAAAAATATTTGTATTCAGGATGTTTGAATTGGATTGTTGAACAGGAAACAGACTTAACCTATGTAAAACCCCTCTCCCTACATGATGATTGAGCCTACTGGAAACTTTCAAATTCTGTCAGACATGTATATATGGAGTTACCTCCCCTCTAATACGATAAATATCAATGCGCAGTATTTATTGAGAACCAAGAATATATTTTACGTGATTTAAGAAAGATGATCTCCACCGCTTTTGCTAATAATAAACTAACCAAACATATTAGCACATTAATGTTGCACTATTACACGTTAAACGATGAAGATAAAAGTTACACCGATATGTTAACTGTGTGCGGTTGTATGTGGTATTTGTTCTAAATACAATATACCTATCACCTATACCATAATGAAAGGCTTGATATATCATTTATCACTATGAAAATAATGTGAAAGTTTCAGCTTAAAGCTACAATTTCATATTTTTAAGTTCTATTTTTTAAATTTATTAAAGCCTTAAAATAGATGGTACCCATAAACAGTCCTTCCTTGTTAAAGAATAATCCTATTAAAATCCTATAATTCACTATTGTCTGTTGTAAAATTGGAAAAATATCATTTTCAACTTCAAACGTTTGAAGATAGATATTCCATAGAGGGAATAGGAAAACAAGGGAGGTAATTGTGTTATTTCTTATGTCAATGATTTTTAAGGGTAGGAAATAATGCCCATGGTCGTATAATAGTGAGTTGATAACCCATTGAACAAAAGACATAGAAATAATAAAGTTTTGACTCTCTTAGAAAATATGAAATTGTAACTTTAAATGTTGATTAATCTGTGTACATATTTAGCCATGTGAAATTTGATAATTTGATGAAAATACAAATGATGCATGGAGCCTTTAAGAAATTGTGTATTTCATTGACTTCATGGTAATTGTGTGAAAACTGTGATTTTGTTGTAAATATGATTAAATTTGTTTGTAATAATCTATAGTTAAAGATACATTACGGGAAATTAGATAAAGAGCTGGTAGTTCTCACTATAATAGTTAAATACTAGATCATGAAAAGGCAATTTGCTTAAAATGTCAGTCAAATTCATCCACTCTGAATTGAGAATTAAGCAATTGAATTTTAGACCTAGCCTCGATCATAATTACTAAAGTCAGTACAATAAAAAAACATAGCTCGATTATCCATTTCTTAATTTAATCATAAATGAGCGTTGAGCAACTGATTGGATCTTAATCCAGTAAATATTGAGACTAGCTATGACATCAAGAGTTGATTATGGTCTGGTTCAGTTACATGTAATTAATGTCTTAATTAATAGTTTAGATAACATTTCAGGCCTAAAGAAGACCTGCAATATACAGATTTAGCCCTTGCGTAATGTATGTTTAAATAACGTACAGGACTAGGTCCACATACAATAAAATTTCCTGTTTTTATTAGTACGAGTACCGTGGATCTCAAAATTATTTTATTCACATTCATGCTTGTTGTGTTATATACAGTACGGTAATCCAAAAGTTATATTCGACAGAAAATTGTTGACCAATTTTTCAAAAACTAAATGGAAAATGTACACTTCCAAAACAATAAAAATAAAATTAGTCACACTAAAAAGATGACTGGGTAATTAAACTTTATTCATAACTAAATATTAGTGCCAATGTACAAGAAGACAAAACCAGAAATATATTTTTTTGTAAGAGTGGTCAATGGCTTTACTTAATGTTTGCTTACACCAAAATCAACTGCCATTTGTTTCAATTTCCCGACTGTACGTGACAAGGTGTAGGGTCTCCTGTCCAACCTCGTTGGTTTACTCCTGGTCCTCCGGATTCATCCAACTGCTAAAGACCCCTACGAGCAAGCGAATTATTGAAATAAAATTGAACCATGTGTTTGTCCAGAATGACCTAGTTTGTGTCAAGAGGACGTTAAACCCCATTTCTCTTTCGTGCTGGCTTCCACCAAAGTAATATAGCCCACTAAATACTTTAGAGAATGGGAGGGCTATTTATGGATCAGAAATACTCTATGTTTTAATCTGTCGCCCAGAAATCAAGGTGTATCATCAGATCCCTTGGTTCTGTTTTACGAAATTTAAACTCAGATACAATTCAAATTGTAGTACTTAACACTAAAATCAAAGATAAAATTAGATTGATTTTAGTGCTTAGCCAATCAAAATTGAAAGATCTACTAAAATTAAGATTTTATCTTTAGTTAAGATTTCGAGAAACAGGGCCCAGGACAGTGGATCTTTACAGCTGGTCTTCAGATCCACTTACTTTATCTGTTTATTACTTACAATATTTACGAGTTGTGTTTGATGTCCAAGGGTCTGTCTTAAATTCGGTTCAGTTTATATTATTATTATTATTATTATTCATCTTCTATAGCGCTTCATTATATCCGGTGATATTTCTAAGCGTATAATAAATGTCACATCACAGTTTGTAATAATACTTACACAAGTGTGTTTTTAACTCCAATTGGTAGCCTATTCAACATAATGGGATGTGTGCTGCGGTTCACCAGCTGGATGCAATTACCCAGTACTATTTTTATTGTATGTATGCATTATCATTTCACTTTGCGTTATATATGTATCATTTAGACAAGAGGTGGGCAAACTATTAAGTGAAAGGCCAAACACATAGTTTTGAAACAAAGCGAGGGCCATTGTATATAGTGCTACAACAAAAATGGGGGGGGGGCGAGTGGGTTAACGCTTGCGTGTGAGATTATAAGGACTGTCATTGAATCCATTCCCTGCTTGAAAGTGACAAGGAGTTGTTTAGCCTGTGCAACCTCATGAGTTTTCTCGGAGTCTTTCGGATTCCTCCCATTGCTAAAGATTCCTACATGCATTGAATTAATTAAATACATTCGACCCAGTTTAGGTTATAGTGCTATAAAAAAAGGGGTCTGTCATCGAGTCAAAAGCGATGTGGTGTTGATTCTCCACTCCAGGAGTAGCCTAGGTCACCTCTTCAACCTGATGGGTGTTCTCCAAGGCCTTATTGAAATTAAACCATGTTAGTCCCGAAATTACCTAATTTGTGTCTAGTGGACATTAAACCCCATTTTTCTCTCTCTGTTAAATTGAAATTGAACCATGTTAGTCCCCAAATGACCTAGTTTGTGTCTAGTGGGTGTTAAACCCCATTTCTCTCTCTCTCTGTATAATTAAATAGATATTTTAGCTTATTTTTACATTTTTCTTCATAATATAAAAGACTTGCGACTCATTTTGTGTCACATAAATGTAAAAAAATTGTGACTCATTTTGCTATCCTGTGTCACATATATGTTAAAGACTTGTGACTCGTTTTGCTATTGTGTGTCACATATATGTAAAAGACTTGTGACTCATTTTGCTATCATGTGTCACGTATATGTAAAAGACTGGAGACTCATTTTGCTATCATGTGTCACATAAATGTAAAAGTTTGTATATAAATGTTATAAATTGTTGTGTAAAGTTGTGATTAGTAAATCATCACTTATATTCTCATCTTTACTTTACTAATTATTATTTCATCTTCGTTAATAATCTGTTACCATCGTAAAACACTCAAACAATATATATCAATATAAATAAACATCTTTATGCTATATATCCTACTTTTGTTTTTATGTGGTGGGGGGAGGTCTCTCATGGTGGATGACCGAATGGTTATTAATTATAGTTAGTTATGGCGGAAATATTATAAAAATAACAACAATCAAACGTTGTTTTGATGGAAAATATTGTCAATTTTGTGTAAAATTATTGGGAGTGATCTACGACGGGATGTGCAACGTTGAAGAGAATGGGACAAAAATTATGTAATTTTATTAATTTTAGGACCCAACTGATCTCTGGCCCACAATATCCCTTACTGCATAGGACCCCAATCCTTGCCCCCTCAGCCCACGTACTTGTTAGCTCCGCCCGGTATAAAATATTAGCATGAGCCAGAATTGTGGGGGGCCCCGGGACATTTGTCCCACCTTGCCTCCCCTAGATCCAGCACTGATACGCAATGTAGTGAAATGCAAGTGAAATGAACGGAGGTTTAAAATGTCCTACTATTTGGTTCAGACTGGGATAATGAAGACAGGCTTACGTGCTATGAGTTAAATTTTGCCCGGACAGCGATTCTACGGTCTGCTCTTATATCGAATTCCAAATATCAAGAGATCTTTTACGTGCACGCCCCATCCAAACGGCTAGACAACTATCCTTGTCGGACAGCAGTTCCGCACCTCTGACAAGGAAAGACCACACCGGATATTCCCGATGGGGTCAAACCGCGACTTCCATGCCAGCGAGCCACTGAATTCCGATTATCGGAAGTAAATCGATAGGTTGGGGCAGAAAATTGAGATTCAGACTCCGTGTACTTGTTAGAGTG
This sequence comes from Patella pellucida, assembly GCA_917208275.1. Taxonomy (NCBI): domain Eukaryota; kingdom Metazoa; phylum Mollusca; class Gastropoda; family Patellidae; genus Patella; species Patella pellucida. The sequence goes on along the minus strand of OU795042.1, from coordinate 70,145,245 downwards.
CACGTTAAAGATCCATTGGCACATCTTATATAGGAAGGAACAACACAGTTCACTGTATAGCGTATGTCCGTTTTCGATCGTGGGTTGGATGGCCGAATGTTTGGCATGTGCGCGCTGTATTATAACGGCTTACAACGGATCAACTGTCGTGGCTTCGCTTCCCCCGTTGTACGTGACAGGGAGTATGGTCGTCTGTCCAGTCACTTTGGTTTTCTCCGGGTCATCCGGTTTCCTCCCACTGCTAAAGACAACGCGCAAGCGAATTATTGAATGAATGAATGAAATGGGGTTTAACGTCCTACTGTTATGCACTTAGCGAATTATTGAAATAAAGTTAAACCATATGGTAGTCCCGAAATGACCGCCCCCACGTTTTCACTCATTAGCCCGGTTGATGATGAAAGACGTTAAACACTATTCCATTTCTTATTACACATATGTTTCAAAAGATCATTGGCATGACTATACCGTTTTAAAGGAGCTAAATCGCCAATATTTGGGACCTAGAAATTGACACAAATGGGCTACACCGCATTTAATACTGTATTGTGGATGTAAATAAACTGATTTACAGTCAATGGTTTTAGTTTTTACTCCAATTTCAAATCAGCTAGAGGACTCGATCGAATGTCAATTTCTAGCGCTTGGTTATTCCAGTCTAAATTGTATTTATTGCGCTGGCTCTCCAGATAAGAATATGGCGACGCCGTTTAATTTGGTGGAATATGTCCAGCCTCGTTTTCTGAGTTCCTTGCTGCAAATGGGACTGAGATGCATTATGGTACACGATCCGTACCAATAGTACATTTATTATTTTATTTTAAATTTTAGACATCAAAAGCCTATCTTTTTCTGGTAAGATCACAGCACCAATGTTGATTTAAATTGACAAATAAATTGTGTATTTAATGTCGAAGACTTTGGATGATGTTGAGTTAGAGACCCAGCTCCTTTAAAATCACCGACGGCGCCGTCACTTGCTGTTCCTTCATTTAAAACGGGATACATCTGTTAATTTCATTAAGTTAATAGACGGTGTCAATCAAATTCCACGACGTCTTCCGTTTTAATTAAATGTCTCCCGAGACGACCTTTATTAAGTTGGCAAATTATGTCACTTCAGTAGTCAGTATTTCTAGTAAAGGTTGCCGACTGTATTGATTTAAGCTTGTTATTTTGAACAGTTATGGCCATTTTCGTCTTTCACTGAAAATATTTCTCTTTAGTTGTCTCCTAGATAAAACTCTTCAGGCTCCACTAGTAGATCTGTATGAATTATTTCAACATAAGTATTGTCAATTGTTTCGTGTGAGTTAAGATTTTTTTGTATAAGAGATTTTTTATATGGTGTGGTTTTCCCTTGTCGGTGGTGTAGAACGAATCGACTGGCCAGGATAGCTGTCTTTCGGACGGGACGAAAACCGAGGTCCCGTGTACACATTGGTGTGCACGTAAAATATTCCTTGTCAGTTGGGATTCGATATAAGAGTAGACTGTAACGCAAAACTCTCCTGGTAAAATTAGTCCCATAGCACACTATACGGCGTATGCCCGTCTTAATTGTCAAGTTGAGACTAACACATGGTTTAATTTTATTTCAATAATTCGCTTGCGCGTAGGGGTCTTTAGTAGTGGGAGGAAATTGGAGGACCTATATAAAACCCACGAGGTTGGACAGGCGACCCTACTCCTTGCCACGTACAACCGGGAATTCGAAACCATGCCAGTTGACTCATTGACAGGATTTATGGTAAAGCACGCACGTGCTAACCATTCGGACACCCCCCCCCCCCCCCCGCCCGATCTACGTCGAAGATATACGTGCGGTTTTTATTTTATATACGGATTGCATGATTTTATTTGCCCTTTACGATATAGATGTTCTCTTTGTTTACAAGAACTATTTCACTTCAAATTGTGATTGTATCTCCTTCTCGTCTAGGCTTTAACATTCTCGAATCTCCGTCAAGATAAGAAGTGCCTGCCCTTCAGTTTGGTCTGAACTGAGATTTTATCTTTTCTTCAAATTCTATAGTTTAACTTCCGGGATTCTAGAAAACATGAGAGAAAGAGCGAGACAAACTATGTCATTTCGGGATTAACACTACTAATTTAAAAATTCGCTTGAGCGTGGTAGGAAATCGATAGACCGGGAGAAAACCCACAGGGTTGGTCAGGCGTTTCTAATCTCTGTCACGTACACGCGGGACATCGAAAACCCACCCGGGACCATTTAGCCATCCGCCCACCCAAACATTCCTGAACGCGGAATCTATCTTACCCATCAATAAAATAAATCTGATAAAAACACAGATCTATATTTCGTTTTGTTGTCCCCCGCCTTTCGAAGAAAGCAGGGGACTATTAAAATGGGTTCGTCCGTCCGTCTGTCTTTCTGTCTGTCTGTCTGTCTGTCTGTCTGTCTGTCCGTCTGTCACACTCTTTGGGACACAATAACTCTTTTTCTAATTGAGCTAGAATATTCAAACTTGGTGTAGGTGTTAAGTAGGTCAATACCTTGATGAAATTCGAAGATGAGCATTTACAGCTTAGGGTAAGCAGACATAAGCAATTTGATTGGTTGATGCTTTGGGACGCGATAACTTGAGTTGTAATTAAGTTGGAGTGATGAAACTTGGTATATACTTTCATTTCATCATTACCTTGACTAAGTTCAATAATGATCATTTTCTGCTCAGGGTAAGCAGAGCGATAATCAATTTGATTGGCAGAGACTTTGGAACATAATAACTTTCCTTCTAATTGAGCTAGGGTATTCAAACTTGATGTAGATGTTTATTAGGTCAATACCTTGATGGAGTTCGAAGACGAGCATTTTCTATTTGGGGTAAGCAGAGATAAGCAATTTGATTGGTTGATGCTTTGGGATGCAATAACTTTAGTTGTAATTAAGTGAGAGTGATGAAACTTGGTATATAGTTTCATTTTATCAAAAAGTTTAATAATGAACATTTTCTGCTGAGGGTAAGCAGAGCGATAAGCAATTTGATAGGTCTAGACTTTGGAACACAATAATTCTCTTTGTAATTAAGGTAGAATGTTCGAACTAGGTGTAGGGTGAATGCCTTGATGGAGTTCGATGATGAACATTGTCTGATTCTATCTGATAGAGAGTGATGATACTTAGTGTATAGTTTGATTGCTCAATACTTTTGAAAAAAATAAATGTGCAATTAATTAATATGTGTCATCTATTTATTTTGGGATTTCGACGGGGGACATCAGCCTCACTGTGGGCTTGTTTTTTATACTTTCGATAGCTTACACTACATAAAGATCTGACCACTTGTAGGGCCTACTCGAAGGTCGTGGCAGGAGTCGTACGAGCGGCTTTTGACCAAATGACGTCGGGCATTGATTAATCAATCTGCACACTCGGCAAATCTCGACAGATTCCGGTACCCTACACCTAGACTCGGCTGTATGACTCGGCTGCCCCCATAGGGATTATATCAACAAACTAAAAAATGGCTGCCCCCATAGAGGTTATATCTTGAAAAGACGCCATTTTGGGACTTTTTTTTGTAAAAGCGGCATGTTTTCCTGTTAAAGTTAATCTGTAATAATCGCGTCATTTTACAAGGGTAGCAAATTAGGCCTGATGCCTTTTTCCAGTTTGGCCCTTGGCACAGATCGTGCGAATGATTTCGATCATTACTGCAGGAAGGTAGTCGACTAGCCGCATCGCAAATGTATGGTCGTAGGTACATATCAATTACTGTCACACAACCGAGCCCAGATGTAGGGTTACGGAGGGTACCGGAATCTGTCGTCGTTTGCCGATCGCAATCTGCATTGACGTGTCTAGTGGTTTACCCACAGTTCCGTAACAGAACGTTTCATTGGCTAATCCCTCATTTCAAAACAATGTAACCCTTTTAGATTTCGGGCCAATTTTGTTGTTGTTTGACCGGCAAATCTATTACCGTTCCTTTAAACGTCTATACAGTACATAACCCACGATAAAAATCTGGTTTTATCCACACCGTAAGGTATAATACAGATTAGGACACCTGTCTCCACTTCAAGATAAAGACTGACGTGTTTAAGTTGTTTGAAAACATATCACGTGTATTGAGTAAGCTCCTCCGCCTTACGGAAGAAGATTTTAAGGGCTTTTAACACACAATTAAGCAATTTTATTTTCCAAGACATCATGGAAATTGCCCTTTAATTAAGATATCTTACTTGACTATTTTTTGTCGCTTTTTATAAGTGGCCTAAAGATACGTAAAGGTGGGTTTACACTATAGATTTTTTAAAAGTAAAATCGCAGCAGACATTGAAGCCATCGACTTTACTTCAAAAAATTTATAGTCTGAACGAAAAAGTCGTTCAAAGATTTGTCGTTCGCCGACTTGTCGATCGAATAGAACCGGTTCTATTCTGTGCGATTTTTTCAAGTAAAATCGATGGAAATAATTACCGCTAGCCAATCAGAGACCATCTAGCGGGATTTGATCACATGATCATCAAAATGGCGATGGTTACAACATTTTTGTTTCTTTTTCTTTTTTAACAAACAGGCAATTATTAGCCAACAGACTGCTTCTTCCATGCTTGCTGGTGATAATATGAACAGTACTACATGTACAACTATGTAACATGACTGCACTCAGTGACCTCATTCTGGCAGACAAAATTGTTTCTGTGAATGTCTGCAAGTGTGAACGTACTGACTTCATAGATTTTTTGAAGTCAAAGTTTCCACAGACATTTTAAAGTCATATTTTACTTAGTGTAAACACACCTTATAACAAGCGTGCATCTAGAATCACGTGCAATCCTTCTTATGAACACGAGATACACACGTGAAGCTATAATTATATTAGTCCAGGTGTAGAACGATCCACAGCTTATAATTTTATACAACTGTTTTATCCTTGACAACGATGCATGAACTTAGATAAACCTCGCCAAGGCCGTAGCTAGGTTGTGTATCGTCAACATAAAATTATAATGTTTGTGTTTCAATGACATAAAAAGGAGGGAACCACACCGGAAAATCCCGACGAATTTTCTCGAACAACGGCAGGATCCAACACGGAACCTCCAGGTCAGCGAGCCAACGTCTTACTCAATGAATCACCGTGGCTCCTTATTTGCGTATCATTTGGTAAAAATAGTCCTAACCCTAACCCTAACCCTTCCAATGTCTTAATTGCTGCCTTCAGTTCTGAAAACGAGGAAAATACTGCTTCTTTTTCAAAGCTGGTTTGGGGAGATTGGCGGCCATTTTGAATTTGTTCTAAACTTTGCTCAATCTTGGCGTAACAATAGCCACTCTGAAGAAATAACTGAAGACCGTCGGGAAATGTAACAGATGCGTCAGAACGAATAACGAGCTTATAACCCACACTGAAACGAGGTTGGTCAATCAAGGTGAAAGCGGCCGTATATATGTATACAACATAATAAGTGCTGATCATACGCTTATCCTTTTACTATCTTAACGTGCTTGATTTCGGATTAGGATAATACAAAATGAAAAAATTGAAATTTCATACAAACTAATTTATTCTGAGCCAAGTTAACACTGTTTGTAGTTTGTAGCTTCCACATTTTTAAATTAAATCATTAAATGGCCGAACCGTTTCTAATCTAGTAAAATCTACCGCATTTTAATGACATGCAGAAGTAGTCTCGTGATCAAATTTATTTCCGTAATATGCATGGAGAAAACCTTGAGCAGAAAATCTCGAGTAGAAAAACTGAAGTTGAAAGTCGAATGTTAAATATTGATTGTTGAAAGTAGAAATTCTCTTGTTGAAAGTAGAATATTTACGACCTAAAGTTGAGAAGGTGGACGTATTAGGTTGAAAAAAAACGAGCGGTATATATTTCCCACACGAAAATGTCTATTTTGGATAAGAATTTTCTCTTTTGACTTTTAATTTTCTACTTTTTACTCTAGATCGCATTTTGAACCCGATACCCCGCCATACAATGTATCTAGCCTCGTCCCTCGAGTCTCTCAATACAACTGGGGCTGAAGCGCATTATGGTACACGATTCTTAAACAAATATATTTTATCTTAAATATCGGATATTAGAACCTAATCTTTTCCCAGTAAGTTTACATCATCAATGTTGATTTAAATTGACCAATAATTTGTGATTTCGATGTCGAAAATTTTGGAGGATCTTGAGTTATGGACTTAGGTCCTTTAAATACCGGTACGTAGAAAGCAATTTTGCACTTTTAGTAAACTTCACGTGTAGGCTACTTTATCTGGAATAAAAGGATGTGATTTAATAGAACACCTGCATTTCTTGTAAACTAATTAAATTAAATCTGCAAGTAATTTATATTAGTGCATTAAAAGTACACCTGCCGATAATGGCCGATATATCCATGTCATGCGCAGTTTATAAAGGAGAAAAAAAAACAAGAAGGAAGCAGAAACGATTGAATGTCTTAGACATGATATCAAGGCCAAATACCCATAACACCGCCAACACGATATTGTACCGATAATAGCATGTTAATATCTTCTTTTATTTGCATATAATCGGGTTAGCGTTATTCCCTTCACTATTACTTCCCTTTGAAATATATACACGAATATCGTGCCGGCCGGTCTCGAGCCATGCCCGCAAACCAGAATGTTTACAGTGTTGCGTGCAGACGACATTTTGATATAATTGGGCAAGATGGTTAGTGGCGTATGACAGGTTTAAAGTCATGTTGTAATAATTATACGGCGTACCATCTCCTGTATCGGAACAACATTTTAAAGGAGCTCACTCGCTAATATCTGGAACCTACAAATTGACACAAATGGATCGCAACGTATATAATTTTTTTATATAAACAATATTTATTCAGAAAACTGAGGGGATTGGGGAACAGGCAAAGCCCATATAAACCCCTCTCCCGGTTACAATCAATTACATTACAATATATTACAATCAATTACATTACATTACAATCAATTACACTATATTAAAATCAATTATACAATTAATTACACTACATTACAATAAATTACATCATATTACAATATTTTTAAAAACAAAGAAGAAAAAAAAAGAATAGATAAAAAGGAAATTATATATATATTTATGTACACACAACCCAATAAAAATGTAAGTTTTAAATAATTAAAATCAGCTTTTTTCAACGTATATAATAATGTTATATGAATGTATATAAACTGATTTACATTCAATCGTTTCCGTTTTTACTCAAATTCCAAAGCAGTTATGTTCGCCTAAAGTCTCTATCGAATTACAACCTCCAGCGTCTGGTTATTCCCGTCTACATTAAAGTATTTATTGCGCATGCTCTCCAGATAAGAATATGATGTCACCGTTTGACCTGACTTGGCGAATATGTCTAACCTCGTCATTCGAGTCGCTTGTTACAAAGGGCACTGAAACGCGTTATGTTACACGATTCGTGTACGAATCGTAAAATGTTTATTTTGTCTTAAATATTGGATATCGGAAGTCTATCATTCCCCGGTCACAACATCAAATATGCTGATTAAAATTGACAAATAATTCGTGTTTTCAATGTCGACGGTTTTTGGATGATATTGAGTTAGAGACTGAGCGCTCCTTTAATAACGTATACACACAGATTACCTTGCAGGCAAACTACGCGTTTCGTGACTAAACAAATTGCTAGGATTTTTTTCTTCTTTCAAAACGGGAAATTGGCAGAACCTATTCCAGACCCTGTTCGACCTTCACGCAATTACATCATGTTAGTTTTTTTTGTTTTTCTAGGAATTAGGCTCGCTTTCTTAACTAAAAGCAATCGTGATGCTGCAATTTCTTGAAACAGGAACAACAGACCAGGCTGTGGTTGATGTCCGATGTTTAATGGCGTGCTGTATTGATCAAATACCACAGCAATATTTTCTTCGTCAGGATCGGATAATCGATCAAATTTAAATTGGGAACTGTTTTAATTGTTCTAGTGATTTTAATTGAACAGCAGGGCGAATTATTGTTTAATAAAATCAGACATCTTTTACCCGATAGTTTTAGAAAGCTTAGAATAGTATCACGTAGACTATTAACGACCAATGACGTCTTAATGGCACCCAGAAGGAGGCGACTTCCTGTTCCGGTTTCTATTTCAGGAGCGTGGCCATTGATCGACGTCCTTTTCCATTTCCAAAATGAGTTAAGGGTGGTCTACAGATATATGACGTCAATGGGTTACTCGTTTCAAATGGATTCCTTTTAACAAAAAGACGAACAATTTCAGCAAGACTGAAAATTGAAGTCGCAAAAACTTTGGCCTGTAGTGTAGATCATTTAGGGTGCAACATTTAGAGGTTCTATCAATCAATAGGTCCTGACCAGTTTCGGGGAACATCCTGCGTTGTGATTGCTGGGGCCTAACCAGTCCCGGGAAATTAACGTAATCATAGTATAGTAGTTCAGACAACAGAGTTTAATGTTTTATGTCATCTAAAATAATTTCACTAAAATAAAGTAAATGAAAACATCATGAGAGAAAGGTTTAAAATACTCAAATTGTCAACGAGTTCTACACGTCAATGAAATCGCTGCCTAAATTGTCTCAGATGCACTGAAATTAATCTTTATTTTAAACAAATAGACTCTGGAGGAAAACACCCCAGGCACTCAAGGGGGCGGAGTACATACTGGTACGATCCGCGGTCAGTACGAACAATTTCAAATGGGGTCCCTCACAGTTGGTATGTCCCGGCCCCCCACCCCCCACAAGGTTAATCCGGCCCTGTGTATGCCCGTTTTCATTAGCGAACCTATTGCAGAACGTAGAACGTCAAACCCTATTTTCATTACATTTACCAATTACGTTCACAACTGTTCTGTCAAATTGAATTATTTCCGTTACAAGTTGCACCCTGAAGTTGCCTTAATGTAGCTTCTATTTATGTCTGAATCAGTTTTCTCTTCTTCAATTTACGTGGGTTATTTAACAAACACGATGCCAGTAAATAAAAAAAATTAGAAATGGGGAGTATTATAGTTAATAGAAGAGGACAAATAAAACCTTTAAGACAAGAGAGAGAGAGAGAGAGAGAGAGAGGGGGGGTTTAACGTCCACTCGACAGAAACTATGTCATTACTGGACTAACATATGGCTCAAATTTATGAAGTTTCAAGTAGTGGCAGGAATCCGGAGGCGACCCTACTCCTTGACACGTACAACCAGTGAATCGAAACCAGGCCAGTTGACTCAATGACATACCTTATGATACAACGCGCACACGCTAACAATTCGGCCACCCAACCCCCAGTTAAACTCTTACGGACCTATATCTTGGTAACATGTTGTTTGTAAACTTTCCGTTACATTTACTACAGAAAACACTATAGAATACTATTTTTTGTATATTAGAATAAATCAGTAGGAAAAATTTGCACCACCGAATTTTTGGGGCCTTTATTTCCAGCAACAATCTTTCTCTCCGTTAAAGTTAACGGATCGTTAAAAGATAACAGAGCTTTGAGCAACCAGCCCCTGGAGGTTACAGGTTCGATCCCTGCATTGGCCGAGAAAGTTCATCCAGATTTTCCGTCGTGGCTTCCTCTTGTTAGTGATGCAGGACGGAGGGGTTGACATGGACAGCTGTCTAGTCGTTCGGATGGGACGATAAACCGAGGTCCCGTGTACAGATTGGCGTGCACTTTAACGATCCCTCGGCTGTTCGAATTAAATATAAGAGTAGGCCGTAGCGCCGCTGCCCGGGCATAATTTCCCTCATAGCACACTGTATGTCGTATGCCTGTCTTCGGAACAGTATGAAGTCAAACCCCATTTAATTTTAATACAACAATGGCCAAAAGAGAAAGAGAGAAATGGGGTTTAACGTCCACTCAACACAACTAGGTCATTTCGGGACTAACATATGTTTTTTTTATATTATTTTCTATTATAATCCAGTCTTTACTTTAATCTTACTTACACACGTCGTCCAGATTATCTCCAGGAATTAACTTTGATGTTTCTCTTCAATCTGTCGATAATCCTTTAATCGTGTTCCAAACATATTTAATCCTATTTTTCCAGGTGGAAGGATCTCTTGATGTTTCTAGTAAAAGTGTGATATTACTACACGATACGGACTATAATCCGACCATACTTCATGTTGAATATGGAAGTAGGTGTTATATAATATAGCTATACCACACACGTGTTACATATTGGCGATTTAATATCAAAAGACGAACAGGGAAGTAATTTTTTTTTAAAACTAATCCAGCGATTAGCCATTTTGCCGTGTGTATTTTGTCAGGAACTATAGGTTCAAGCTGGCATTATTAAAATCAATAACGCAATGTATTCGAATAAAATAAAAACCAAGTACAAACATTCCAAACCATAAGACAGAATTCGAAGTCCTAAAAAATGCTTAAAGGCAAAATAGTGTATTCAAGCAAAATAGTGTAAACAGCAAATGGAGTGCTCCTCGTGTACAAAATACACGACAAGCAGTGGTAACAGGTGTCCGGAAGAGTAAGCTTACATACCCACATACAGAGCCGTACCAGGAGGGAGGAGGGTGGGGGTTGGTACATCCAATTTAAAGGAAATAATAAAACATACATTAAACATATTCTTGCAGGTCTTTCTTTAAATGTTATCTAAATTATTAATAAGACATTGATTAACTTATCTAAACCATAATCAACTCTAGATGTCATTGCTAGCCTGATATATTTAGTAGATTAGGATCCGATTTCTTCTCAAATTTCATTCATGATTAAATCATGACGTGGATAATCGTACAGACTTTATTAATGATGATAGAGGCTATGCCGATCAATTGCTATATTCTCGGTTCAGAGTGGATCAATTTGATTGAAATTTTCAACAAATTGCCTTTACATTATCTAGTGAGAACTGCCAGCTCTTTATCTAATCTCCCATAATGTATCTTTAAACACATATCGCTGTTAAATTTGCTGTTAATTTGCCCTCCTTAATTCCAATAAACAGTTTATTTCTGTCTTACATTTTTATATCTAGGCCTTAAACTTGGTAATACTATGTTAAAATTAACTAATTTGTTTGTGGCCCACTCTCCCCCTCTCTCTTCTACCCCCCCCCCCTCTATCCCTCTACCCCTCTACCCTGTCTGTCTATCTCTCGTATAGAATAAAACATTGTTTTCACTAGATTATATAATAGGGAGAGAGAGAGAAAGAGAAATGGGGTTTAACGTCCACTCGACACGAATTAGTTCAATTCGGGACTAACACATGGTTCAATTTTATTTCAATTATTCGCTTGCGCGTAGGGGTTTTTAGCAGTTGGAGGAAAGAGGAGGACCCGGAGAAAACCCATAAGGTTTGACAGGCCACCCTACTCATTGTCACGTACAACCGGGGATTCGAAACCACGCCAGTTGACTCAATAACATGGTTTATAATACGTGCTAACTATTCGGCCATACAACCCTGAACTCTTTCTCTCTCCCTTTCTATCTCTCTCTCTTCTATCCCTCTCTTACAGAATAAAATATTGTTTTAACTTAATTCTATAACAGTTGGATTACTCGTCGCCATTTGTACCACTTCCTTTTAATATTTACCATTCAATCAGCTTATAGAGTGGATCGTGATCTTTCAACACAGCCTCGGGTAGAAGCATGTGCATGTATTTGGTTTCCTTGACAACTACTAGGCAATCTACTTCCCATACCATGTTGTTTGATCGAAAGCTTCTTATTTTTTCTGCATCCTTTTGAAGAATCACCGACGTCAGCCTAAAACAAACGAATTAGTTTTAATATCCACAGTCGCACAGAATTATCAAAACATCCGAGCAATGGTCAATATCCACAGTCGCACAGAATTATCTAAACATACAAGCAATGGTCAACAAGCAGAGAATCCTAAAGGACAATATTGGTGTCAGTCATTATCACATATGTGATAGAACTGGTTAAACACATTCCAAATATAGTTTTAACACAAGAGATCATTACTACGATAGATGAGTAATACAGGTGTCATGAATCGGAAGTGACGAACGCCAAAGGAAAACACGAGTTATCCCTCTATATAACTGGCCGAAGTGACGAGTGGTAACGGATATACGGCCGAATGTCTGCTCACTAATAATTCCTTCGAAGACCAGAAGTTGTTGTGTAAGACTGTGAGAGGATGTCTGACAATTCATAAAAAGAATTTACTGCTATTAAGTGAACACGAAAGACAAACATTGCCATGTTTTTATAAGGTATAGAATGAATAAAAACAAGGGGACTTATGGATTATTTCTCTTTTTTTCGTGTCTTCACTTGGCTAAGCAGTCCCAGGTTCGAACGTGGCTCAACAGAGCATGTAAAGCATCATAAGACAATAAATGTTATGCATAAAATTCGATATGTGATCCAAAGGTGGGATAACCCACGTGAACACTGTTTGACAATAAATTTTCTAACAAAAATCACCTCTTTATTGCACATACACAAATATAAATTCAACGACATAAAAAAAGGAATTAACAATCAAATTGGGAATGCGATACCCTCTGTACTGTTCAAGCGTAGTTGAAGTAGACCCACTAGCGCATTCAGAAACAACAACTTAAAGGGACACTAACACTCTTGCTGGCTTGACAGGTCCAGAAAAAATTAGCCTTATTCTAACTACTAGATGTTTAATTATTTAAGTGCCCTACCTGTTGTGTAAATAATCCATTACAACCTATCTTGTTGTGTAAATTATTTACTATTTTACTTGTCCTGAAAGTTCGAACTTTTTTTAAACCTAAGTTACATTAGAAAAGGTTTAATTTTTCCAATTTTTAAATTCGGTGTCTTAAGATGGAATTTGTATCATCAATTAATTGGAATATTGTAAAATAGTACAAGTTGTTGACCAGAATTAAGTTTGGGAGATATTATCCAGTTACAACAAGAGTGGTATTGAACCTTTAATACTGGTGATGTACGATTTAAAAAATCTATCTTAACTGTCATGGTTACGTTAGGTTTCAATCCTCTCTTTTACTGTAAATTAATTTTTATTTTTTTTACAAGTAGCTAGTGTGTTGTAATAAGATGATATTTGCAGCCTTCCGCGATCGATTTTTATTTTCTTTTAAGACTGTGTAATGTCGTCTTGGCGATTACGTTATTTAAGAGGTAGATTGAATCTAGGCTGCAGGAGTTGAGTTGGTATAAAAATGACCTATAGTTTGATAGAACGTTGATTGTGTGTAATTAATTGTTGGAGAATATCAAGGCTGATTGTATCTGTAATTTAAATACACGAACCAGACAATCAAGTTCTGTATTTTATGACATATTTTATGGCACGTGTACTCCTACATATTATTTGAACAACCAACATTTGATATTCGGTCTCCCGTCCGATCAGGCAGGTTTCCCCCCGAGTTCTTCGGTTTCTTCCTGCAGTAATGATCGAAATCATTCGCACGATCTGTGCCAAGGGCCAAATCGAAAACAGACCCCAGGCCTAATTTGCTACCCTTGTAAAATGACGAGATTATTATTATTATTATATTATTATTATGACAGGTGTTGTTAGTCTCGATTTCTCCCACGAGGGGACAATATAATATATAGTATTTGACGACCGAGCCCGTAGCCCCCCCCCCACCGAATATTTCGCCCACAATAATGATTTCTTAGGAGCGTTCTTAGCCGGCCGCATCCTCAGCCCCTCCAAATAATTCCGTAGCCCCACCAAATTGTATGAGCTGGCTACGGGTTCGTTGACGACCCAAACGTTAATGAAATGAAAATAATGTTAAATGGCGCCTTTTATTTCCACCATAGCACAATGCATGACGTATGCCCCGAGGAAAAATGTTATGGAATAGGTGATAACGACCACACTGTTCGGCACCAACAAATCTTGTAAAAAGTTGGGACGTCAAACCCGAAACCCCTTTTAATTTTACTTAAAGGAGCGGTTCCAGAGAGTGTAAGAGAGAGAAATTGGGTTTAACGTCCACTCAACACAACTAGGTCATTTCGGGACTAACATATGGGTTAATTTTATTTCAATAATTCGCTTGCGCTTGTTTTTTTTAACAGTGCCCGGAAACCGGAGGATCCAAAGAAAACCGACGAGGCTGGACAGGCGACCCTACTCCTTGTCACGTACTAGCCGACACAGATTAGGAGCAGCGCAGTAGGACGTTAAACCCCATTTCATTTAATTTCGTTCATCTCCTAAAATGTTCTAGTCCCGAAATGACCTAGTTGTGTTGAGTGGACGTTAAACCCCATTTCTCTCTCTCTCTCCTAAAATGTTCCGAATGTTTATAAATTCGCGAGAGAATAATATCCACCAGAGTGAGTATTGATAAAACGTCCATTACATATCAGCCACGACCAGAGAGCTGTCATTCTCTCATTACGTCATACGTTGGTTGGCATTAGTTACTGTAATCTAGTTTAACCCAGACCATGCACATGTGATGTTTCATTTGTAATCTTCATTTACTGCGTGCGTGTGTGGCATGTCAATGACACAATCAACCACCACCAGCTTGCTTTCAATGTCCATGTCTTTCAGTAATGGCGGGAAACTTAATGGAATGGTATTTTTTTGTACGGGGTATTTTAGTCTTGTATAATAATAGTCGCGGTTTGACGGAAGGCTGTTGGTTGTTGGAATCCCACTGACGTGTAGATCATGATTAAAGGCTATTTTAGGACGGGAGTATTGTAAGATAAACTATATAGCGACTATATTTTCTGTTTTTAAAGAATAAAATTAATAGGTCATTTAAACAACGCTAATGGGATCTGAAGTCCCTACCCCCCATGTCTTAAAATTAGAACTCGTAGTATTAACACAAAGCCACCCACCAACCTCTGCCTATCTACTCCATCTCACCGACCATGATTAAAACTAATGTGTTCTGAATGGGATTTGATTTACCTCCCAACCCCTTCCTAGAACTCGTAGCATATATACAATACCACCCTCTCTTAACCCTCTCCATCCCGACCATCTCCTAGAACTGGTAGCATATATACCCCCCTCTCTTAAACCTCCACATCCCGACCATCTCTTAGAGCTGGTAGTACATATATACCCACCCGCCCTCTCTTAACCCTCCCCATCCCGACCATCTCTTTAAAGTAAAGTAAAATTAAGTGCCCAGAACCGATAGCAAAAGCGTCTGATAATCCGACCCCCTCAGTACACACCCTACCCGTCGTACCTCTCCGTACACGCCCCATTCCGTCCCACTCCTCCGTTAACACCTCACCCCATCTCACCCTTTCTTACACCCCACCCAAATCCACCCCTAAGGACACACCCCACCCCAACTCACTCCTCCGTACACGCCCCATCCCGTCCCACCCCTCCGTTTACACCACATCCCAACTCATCCCTTTCTTACACCCCACCTCATCTCGTCCCCTCAGTACACACCCACACCCTATCTCATCCCTCCGTAGGCATCCCCTCCCCTGCGTACACACCCCACCCCACTCCTCTGAACACACTCCATACTCATTACACTACAATCCACTTTTCAGTGGAATTAGCCGTTTCTGATCTCAGAGCTAGTAGAATAAGCACGAAGACCCCCCTCCCCCCATCCCCAACCACAATCCCCACATCCCGGCAGCCCCCGACATCCCTCTCTCTCAGACAGTTAACCCAAATCGCACCAGACATATCGTCAGTCCAGATATAACTATGAGTTATTTGCATATTCTTATCCGACTGTAAATCTATGCCACCACGCCATGATATTACCGTTAGCATACTGTTGTCGATTATATCTGCTCCATAATGTCAAAGGTCAGCAAGGTTCTTGTGTTTCTACAAGATTTACAATGCATTTCGAACCCCAATTGTCCAATTATACAAATGAAGTTTTCTTCTATTCGTCTACTTTTTTCCCCTTCCATTTTCAAACGACGTGGTTGTGTATTGATTTGTTGATAATTTAATAGTCGATCAATTGCCTCACATTGTGGTAATAATGCGATACGGAACACTCTAGATTTGATTATCCATTATTACACTATTTGAATATAAAGTAACAATTACCACCATAAAGCGGGCGAACCAAAAAAATACGATTAATCTTTTCGCTGAAGTGGTCTTTAAGAACCAGTAAGAACAAATAAAAATTCTCTACTCGAGTCCGCGACAAGGAAGGAAGAAACTTGGTTAGAACTTGACATAAGCACGTCTGATTCAGCTATGACGTAAGATCGGATACTTAAATATGTCTAGATTATAACTGCCTTGTTTTTCAATATTTTATTCTAAGAGAAAACGAAATGCAATGAAATGGGGGTTTAACGTCCTACTGTTCTGCTCCGGTTGGACAATTTAATCTGCCTACTTAACAACTTAATTCTAAAAAAAATAGACATATAACCCATCACTAAAATTGACATAAATCGGCGTTTTTCGAAATTTGGTCAGAGAAATCCCATGCAAAGCAATGGTCGCTCCTTGTAAGTTCTCTAAGCTCTCTCCCACAATGCACATTGTTTTCCAAATGGGGGATTCATGTATAAGTGGGGAATAAAATGGCTGCTTTTATTTCTTTCGTTTTCATTGATACAATATGGCCGGAAGAGGTTCAAGAGAACCGAAAACGTAAACCCTAAGCATGTGTTTGTTTCCTTCTGCTACGTAAATATGTATAATACATATATTTATATATAAGCCTTCGATCCGACCCTTTAATATAATCCATATTACTAAAAACAGATTCCATTACTTCATCGTAAACACCACATCCGTCCAGTCGTAAGCCGAGCCAAAGTATAAAAAAATCCCGCGTTTTTTGAAGACTTCTGGCAGATTACTCAGCTACCAAGTCGCCATAATTACCAAAATCTTAAATATTAAAATGGCGGTAGAATCATAACAAGATAATAAAAACATAGGTTGCCAGGCAACGAAACATACGCCCACAGCAGCTATTTCGTTCGTCCGGGCAGTCAACAAGAGTTGTCGCATATTTTACTTTTTTCGGTAATAAAACATATAATACACTAAAATCTTATTAAAAGTAACAACTCATTATGTAATTATCAGAAAATCATTGGAATTTGTTTGGCTTTGATGAAGTTCTCCTCCATGCTGTTCAAGTTATCTAAATTCATTGAAACTCGATATACTTGTTCGTCTCATGACCTTCAACACTGTGTATAAATTTAAAGTCAATCGGATATTAACTTTAGCCTCTAGAGCGTCCACAAAATTTTGAAAGTGATCAAGGGCCATTGGTAATTGCTGAAAATCAATAGGCTTCTTCGTCTCATGACCTTAAACACTGTGTATAAATTTAAAGTCAATGAGTTATTAACTTTAGCCTCTAGAGCGTCCACAAGATCAAGGACCATAACTCTGACAGTTATTATCAAAAATCAATGAAAATCAATAGGATTCTTCGTCTCGTGACCTTAAACACTGTGTAAAAATTTAAAGTCAATCGGGTATTAACTTTGGCCTCTAGAGCGTCCACAAGATTTTTTTAAGTGATCAAGGGCCACAACTCCGACAGTAATTATTGAAAATTGCTGAAAATCAATAGGCTTCTTCATTTTATGACCTTAAACACTGTGTATAAATTTAAAGTCAATCAGTTATTAACTTTAGCCTCTAGAGCGTCCACAAGATTTATTGAAGTGATCAAGGGCCATAACTCTGACAGTTATTATCGGAAATCCATAAAAATCAATAGGCTTCTTCGTCTCATGACCTTAAACACTGCGTAAAAATTTAAAGTCAATCGGGTATTAACTTTGGCCTCTAGAGCGTCCACAAGATTTTTTAAAGTGATCAAGGGCCATAACTCTGACAGTTATTATCGGAAATCGCTGAAAATCAATAGGCTTCTTCGTCTCATGACCTTAAACACTGTGTATCAATTTAAAGTCAATCGGATATTAACTATGGCCTCTAGAGCGTCCACAAGCAATTGTGGACGCCGGACCGACGGACCGACGGACGGACGGACGGACGGACGGACGGGGGCGACGGCAATATACGACCACATTTCAATGTGGGCGTATAAAAATGGGTCATGCGCAGATCTCAGCCGCACATTAGAGGTAGACAAAGTATAAGAAGACTTTGATGGTATTGACGTCAACTCGACACAAACTAGGTCATTTCAAGACTAACATATCGTTTAATTTAATTTAACAATTCGCTTGCACGTAGGGGTCTTTAGAACCAGGGGACCGGAGAAAACCCACGAGGCTGGACAGGCGACCCTACTCCTTGTCACCTACAAACGGTGATTCGAAACCACGTCAGTTGCCTCGATTTCTCTCATTCCTAAATGTCGTCTTCTAATAATGATAATGATCCAAACGTTTGATGAAAAAGATTAGTCAAAAATGTGTGGCTTCTAGGCAATCTGATTAAAACACAGATCCTATTTCGTTTCGTTTTTTACAGTTCAAAATTTTGTATTACTTGTCTTTATTACACTTTAGGATCTGGAAGGTTTGTTATTTAACTCGTGTTCAGCTTTAAATGAGGGGTCAGCCAATCAAATTGTCTGTCGAATAGGGGGTTTGACCTCTCTTGCACGGGACTGTGGGTAGACATGAACTCTGACAGATATCAAAACAAAGCAAAAATAGATCAAAAACATAGCCACTTGCAACAACGATTCTGATTAGTTAATCGAATGACTGAGCTTATTGGGTCAAATGTCATTTTCTACGTCATAGAACGTGATCTGTTGTTTGATCTACATGTAGCGTAGGCCATCGAAAGTATAAAAAACGAAACGAAATATAGATCTGTATTTTAATTAGATTGGGCTTCTAGGGTGCGGAAAATTAAAATTACGCAAAACTTACCACACGAGGTAAAAGATTGCTTCAACCATGGAATGAACCAATACAGATACCGACCAACAACCCGAAAGTTTTTTTAAAGTTGATTCTAGTAGCTGTTCCCACATTGTTTAAGGCCTGGGCTTCTCTAGACTTTATCAAGTTTGAAACCAATATTATGCCAGGTCCATAATTTTTCTAAATTGCATACTTTAACCCACCTTTCTTTACGGTGCTCTCGAAAATCTGGCACTGCCCCTTTAGTAAGAAACAAAAATGTTTACAAGATCATCCAATCCCAATGAAGTCGCTCAGAAATTCATGGACAAATGATTTTGAGGCTACGAATGGCAATTTAATCTGCTTACTTAACAACCTATTTTTGAAAAAAAATTAGACATATTTAGGAAAATGCCATTTAAAATTGGAACAAACAAAATAAATATATATTTATATTTCTGTAGTTGTTTTCAAGTGACATTTTAACAGAATTCCCAGATGTCTTTAAAATAAAAACATTAGTAAGATAACCTTACGGTTAGACGACTATATGACAAGATACTCCACCCCCCCCCCCCTCTCTCTCTCTCCCCTCTCTCACACCTCCCCCTCTCTCTCTCTCTCTCCTGACTATAAGACAGATAGTAAAATATTAACACAGCTTGAACTTTACAAGTTATTTTAAAATGATAAATCTCTAGGTTTATGTAGATATAAACGACTATATGACAGATACTCACACTCTCTCTCTCCCCCTCTCTCTCCCTCTCTCTCTCTATTAATATAGCTTTAACTTTACATGTTTTTTTTAAATGATAAATCTCTAGGTTTATGTAGATATAAATAATCACATCTTCTCCTACAAGAACTGACACAATGACGTCAACACGACGCCGGAGGAATTTAATCTTTTTCTGCTATCAGTTTGCAATTAAATGACGAGACTGCAGTTGTTAGTCTGTTTCGTTATCATATTATATCATAAATAGATAAGTTGCAGGGTCGTATCTAGCGGGGGTATAGGGGGGTACATTAATTTATCATAACTAAATAAGCTGCAGGGCCGTATCTATCGAGGGTGCAGGGGGGTACATTAATTTATCATAATTAAATAAGTTACAGGGCCGTATCTATCGAGGGTGCAGGGGGTACATTAATTTATCATAATTAAATAAGTAGCAGGATCGTATCTAGCGGGGGTGCAGGGGGGGGGGTATCTAGCGGGGGTGTAGGGCTGTATCTAGCGGGTTGAACGGGGCGGGGGGGGGGGCGTACTTTAATTTATCATAATTAAATAAGTTGCAGGACCGTATCTAGCGGGTGTGTAGGGGGGGGGTACATTAATTTATCATAATTAAATAAGTTTACACATATTTATACAGAAACCCACAGAACGACGTTTATAAATACAATTGAGAGATAGAAATGACCCTGTTTGTGTCGAGTGAACGTTAAACCCCACCCTCTCTCTCTCTCCTCCTCCTCTCTCCCTCCCTCCCTTCCTCCTCCCCCCTCTCTCTCTCTCCTCTCTCTCTCTCGATATTTGTTGTTTATTGCCTACAATGTGTTTAAAGTTTATCTTGTACGCAGATGTGTTCGCGTGTAGTGCGGTACCCCTGCACGTCCCTTTAGGAAATTTTGTCTAACTCGCATATCATTTCTCTCTTGTCAGCACCAAACTTTACAAACGAAGGAACAAAAAGTGTCACGTGACCATGCATTGTCGCCAAGGAGGTACTTCACAAGGAGTAATGAACAATTAGGGTCACATGAAGAAACTTCAGCAGGAACAAAGGTATATCCAAGAAGGACCAGCGAACATGTAGTGTCACCAAGAACTTCAGACGGAGCAATGAACAAGTGGTGTAACATGAATATAAAACTAGAAGGAACAATCAACAAACAGTGTCACCATGAAGATTCTTCAGATGGAGCCATGAAGGTACTTCAGAAGGGACAATGAACAAGTTGTGTCATCATGAATATTTTTCAGAAGGGGCAATGGACAAGTTGTGTCACCGTGAAGATTCTTCAGAAGGGGCAATGGACAAGTAGGGTCATCATGAAGAAACTCCAGAAGGGGCAATAGACAAGTAGGGTTATCATGAAGATACTCCAGAGGGAGCAATAGACAAGTAGGGTTATCATGAAGAAACTCCAGAAGGGTCAATAGACAAGTAGGGTTATCATGAAGATACTCCAGAGGGAGCAATAGACAAGTTGTGTCACCATGAAGATTCTTCAGAAGGGTCAATGAACAGTGTACATAGAGATTCTTCAGACGATGCCATGGACAACTATTGTCACAATAAAGATTCTTCAGAAGGGGCAATGAACAAGTTGTGTCACCATCAAATGTAATGTCACCAGGTAGATGCTCCAGTTTCAATGACTCAAATAACCGGAAGCTACTTCATAATGGACAATAGACCAGTATTTTCGCCTTCGAGATAACTCAAGGAGGGAATATGTTTAACCATATTGTTACCATGACAATAGTTTGTATTGGAACAATGAGACCAGTACAATGGAGATAGCTCAGGGAGAAGTAATAATAATAATAATGTATCTAAATTTATGTTCGCGCAACAATAGTTCATATTGCGCTAGACAAAATTTCCAATACTGGTCTTGGAAAGCAGTTGTGAAAAGGAGAGTCTTTATCTGTTGTTTGAACACACTCAGTGATGATATTATTTTTCGAATACCGTAGGGAGGGAGTTCCAAATTCAACGGGTAAGGTGCTGAAACCTAAATGCTCTTTGTAATACTTTCGAGAGGTATCGGCGGTATTGTCAATAGGTTTTTATCTGACGACCTGAATGTTCTGTTGCATGCATACGGTATCAACAAATATGTAAGATATTTTGGTGACGAACCATTTAGAGCTTTGAAAGTAAGCACGAGTATTTTGAACACAATTATCTGCTTAATGGGGAGCCAATGGGGTTGTTACAAGATCGGTGTTATGCGTTGGTACTTTCTGCGGCCTGAAGATACATCAGAAGCATGAGCTTATATGGGGTCCCAAAATTCTGTGTTAATGTAACATAATATTACAGCTTTTAAAGACACCAAGAATATACCAAAGTGATCGTGTCCTTTATACAGGTTTCCTCTTTGTACCAGAAAACCTCCCGATAAACAAAATATTATAAATCATTTGCTTTCAGACGAAACCCTACTAAAAATCTTTTTACAGTAAAAAGGTTAATGGTAAAGCCTAACGGGATGTTAATACATCTTGTAGAATTCTTTATCTCTTCCTGATATTAATAGAGTTTTTATACAATGTACTATTTCACAGATCAAAGGGTTATTATAAAGAAAACTCGGTGTTAAAATAATATCTCTAGGGTTATTGTATCAGACGACTTATCTCTAACCATACTTATATCAACCCTACAACTTTTCAATAAACAAATTAATACAACAGACATATTTTACGGTCTTATAGCTTTTAGACCCAAGTAGATTTTTTCGAAAACATTTTTACAAACCGCTTCGATATAAGAAAAGAATTTACCCTTTCCTACAAACTGATGAATTCTTTGAAGAAATTTCAGGTTCAAACGAGATTCCATTTTTAAAATCATCCCGTCCATTATTTAATTTTTGTTTGAAATATTTTAACAAAATGTTTTCCTTTGTTCATATGAGATTTTAAAGCTTTGCTGTGTTATGAATTAAGTGACTAGGGATACGAGGTGTTATGGTGTCGTTACTATAAACATATAATATCGTCAAAAACATATTAGCGTGGGGGGGGGGGGAGAGAAAGTAACTGGTGATTATTTTAAAGGGAAGGGGGGGGGGGGTCTGAATAGCGTCCAGTCATGCAGACGAAACGCACAACCGAGGTCCCGTGTACATGTTCTCGGGAACGTGCAAGAACCCTCCTAAAGAACTGCTCCTAAACTGGGCTAATGAAGACGGGCATACACCATAGAAATAAATATTACTGATCATTACTCAGACCCTTTGCTAATGCTAAATTAATTGAATAAAATCCATATTACTAAAAAAAATTACATTATTTCATGTATTTCCCCACCACGGTTATTGAGATTAATGATACATTGACGTGCTCGGTATCATACCCGGTTCAATATCCTGAATACTTACAATTCCATGGCGAGTTCAGAGAGAGAGAGAGAGAGAGAGAGAGAAAATGTGGTTTAACGTACACTGGACACAACAAACTGAGTTATTTCGGGACTAACACATGGTTTAATATTATTTCAATAAATCGCTTGCGCGTAGTGGTCTTAAGTAGTGAGAGGAAACAGGGGTACATGGCGAAAACCCACAAGGTTGGACAGGCGACCATACTCTTTGTCACGTAGGACTACAACCGGGGAATCGAAACCACGCCCGTTGATTCAATTACAGGCTTTATGATACAACGCGGGCGTGCTAACCATTCGGCTATCCAACCCCCTCAGGCATGTGAACAGCGTGTGGTTCAAGGTGGGGACAACTTAAGTTTGGTGTGGAGTCTTGGGGGTTATCTGAGAATTTCATTAAAACAAGAACCTGTGAGACCAGTTATCTACTCATTTAGGTGTGGGGAATGAGGTGAAAACGGCTGTAATGCCTGGCGCGGAAGTTATCCCCCCCCCCTTTACCCCGCCCCCGCCCACGGACCACGCACACGAACCCGTATGTTTGATAGTCAGACGACTTGATACAAGTGAAAGAAATAAGGTTTAACGTCTTACTGTTCTGCTCTTAAACTGAGCTAATGAAGACGGGTAATTGATAGAAGTGGAAGCTATAAATTTTAATTAAACTAATTGACAATAAAACGTTGTAAAACATTAGTTAATGTATAAACTCGTCTTCGTGTATACCCAGATTAATAGCATCGTTTAGATAAATCATGATGGCCGACTTCCGTGGACAACTGCAGGCAGATGGGTCTCTTGTGTGCTTCCGACTTTTAGTTTATAATCATCCTTGTATAGACCATCTGAGATCAGCTTAACGTGTCACATTTATTTTAATTCAGTTGGAATGTGTCAACGAGGTAGGAAATGAAATAAAATGGTGTTCTAACGTCCTACTTTTCTGCACCGACTGGGCTAATGAAGACAGGCTCACGCCACACAGTTTACTATGAGTGAACTGTTGCCCTGACAGCGGCACTACGACCTACTGTTATTTCGAATTCCAAATGTCAAGGGTTCTTATATGTGCAGTCCACAACGTGTACACGTTATCTAGCATTTTGCCCTATCCGAATGACTAGACAATGTCTTTGCCAGGCCATTGTCAAGTAATAGGTGAGTTTAATATTTTTGTTCGAAAGGGAGGGGGTATTGTTATTAGTTTAGAAGGGAAGGAGGGTATGAATGGTTAACCAGAAGGTCTGTACGTATAAAGAGACAAGGGGTAGGGTCGCCTGTCCAACCGCGTGGGTTTTCTCCGGGTCCTTCATGTGTCCTCTCGTCGGTAAAGACCTCTTCCTCTCTCCCTCTCTCTGTCTCTTCTCTCTCTGTCTCTCTCTCTCTCTTACGCCTTGCAATATATACATGTCAAGGTTAGGGTCGCCTGTCAGACCTCGTGAGTTTTCCTCTCGCCGCTAAAGACCCCCCTCCCCCTCTCTCTCCGGTTTTCTCTCGCCTCCTCTCTTTCTGTCTCTTATTCCCCTCTCCCTTTCTCGTATCCCTCTCTCTCTATTACGCCTTGCAATATGTTAAAAGATAACGATGTTTAAAAAACAATACACCAGTTTTCAAGGGTCATAAATGGCGCACGTCACGTCATGGTTTGAAATCTCCGAAGACCTTGACGGATTCTCATTTGCATACAAAAACGAGTTACAAATGTTTTCAAAAAATCTTGCAAAATGGAAAAAATATCGAAGGTTAATCAAATTCAGTAGAATATTCATCTGTTTATTATTAAATTAATCAGGAGGTCGCCATTCTGTTGTTTTTGAGTTATTGAGAATGAAATATCGCGAACACCCTTTATATTCTGTGGAATATAAATATTGGTTTAAAGGAGCTAAATCCCTAACATTTGAGACCTAGAAATTTACAAAAGTGGGTCGCAACGCATAAAATACTGTAATATGAATGTATATAAACTGATTTACAGCAGTCTCAATTGAGTGCAAATTTCTAGCGTCTGGTTATTTTAATCTATATACGCCGTTTGATTTGGTGCAATGTGTCTAGCCTCGTCCCTCGAGTCTCTTGTATAAATGGGGCTGAAGCACATTATGGTACACGAATCGTGTACCAATGGTAAAAGGTTTATTTTGCCTTAAATATTGGATACCAGAAGCCCGGTAGGATCACAACATCAATGTTGATTTAATTTGACAAATAAATCGTGTTTTCAATGATATTGAGTTAGAGATGTAGAAAAGAACATTGGATTTGATGTTTTATTTTTTAATTTTCATGAAATCAATGAAATAGCTTGTAGGCTGATTAGAATAGAATTCAATAAATGGTTCAATTTATTAAGTATAAATGATGATGAATTTCAACAATGTAATTTTTTTTGTTTCTATTCTGAAGAGAAGTCAGTAATTGAGAATTTTAGACATCTTGTAATTGATATGAACACCTTTCTTGTCAAATTATAATCGAGGCCAACAATACGTGTAGCTGTATTATTTAATTAGTAGTCGATTCATGGAAACCGCACAGCTGAATACAGAAGCATAGGGTATGGATGGCTGAAAGTTGTAGCTAAATACAGAATCCTGGGTCGCTGAACGGTGTAACGCGAGTACTTTGGGTCATAAGGTCTTTTATTGAGTCATATGACGTGGTTATGATTCCTAGCTTGTACGTTACAACGCGTAGGTGGCCTGCCTACCCTTGTGGATTTTCTCCGGGTCCCCTGATTTCCTCCCACTACTAAAGACCCCTGCTGACTAGCTTGATAAACTGATCACGCTTAATGACCAGCTTATTAAAGTGATCACGCTGAGATAAAACTGGTTATTATTTGTGAAATAGCTTTATTTAACGTCCGCTTCCACCGAAGTGATATCACAGACAAGACTGTAAATTAAAAACTACAGATGCTATATATGATATGGTTAAATCCAGTAAGCGCCACCTATAATATTCTCGGATATCTTTTGATAGGCTTCTTTTTAATCCGATTAAATCTAAGCCGGGCAAAGTGACAAGATCTAACGTTAAAGTCAGTAGGAAAATGTTTGGTGGTCTGCATCCAAACTGTGTAGATTATCGTTCTTGATAGTTGATACATAATAATCAATCGGGGACAAATCATTGACCGGCTGTCATTACCCCATTACCTTCCGTCTTCAGACCTTGCTAGCTCGCTAGTCTGGAGTTCGGGTGTTCGATCCTTGTATTGGCCGAGACAGTTCATCCAGATTTCCCGGCGTGGTTCCCTTTGTCAGTGATGCAGGACGGGGGAGGGCCTTACAAGACAGCCGTCTAGTCATTCGGATGAAATTAAAAACCGTAAAAGATCCCTTGACAGTTGAAATTCGATATAAGAGTAGGTCGTAGTGCCGCTGTCCGGGCAAAATTTCCCTCATAGCAAACTGTATGGCGTATGCCCGTCTTTATTATCCCAGTTTGATTTGATTTGATTTCTCGAGTTTGACCTGTAAATCTCCCCCCCCCCGCCTCATCCCCACCCCCGAGGCTTTCACACCAAAGATTATTCGATGTCATTAAAATATAAATCCCCCTTTACAGTCGTCTACAATGAAAACACATTAACCTGTGACGTATTTCACGTGATTTAATACGTTTTATTTTCTGTCTACAGTTGCAATGTGATAACATAGACGCTGATCAGCTGCAGATAATCGACAAAATATTTACGTCTCGTGATTAGTGCTTATCGGCCGCGTATCAATAGGGTGGGTAGACAGGCGGTACGGACCCTCTCCTGCTCGCGCACAACATGTTTTGTTTTCTCCTAATTTCTTGGAAATGACGTCGATAAAACCACCATTTGAATCATTGCCGCCATTTTGGGGCCTGACTCCACTGTAATCATGTCATATGTGCACCGAAATGAGCAGAAATATTTTATCAGAGCTTCTGACAACCGGACTCACAAAGTATTTTCTTAGACTTAAGTTACGAATTAACTCAACTTTCAATCACTGTTTATAAGAAATATCTTTGATCCAGAAATACAAAAACTTTGCATATAGTTTCTTATTGATTATTTGATACATTAAAACAACAAAAGTGTTTATAACGAAATATACTATAATAGTTAAGATGAGGCAAACAATACTGAGTAAATTCTTAATTTAAGTCTGAGAATGCTTTGTGAACTCGGGACCCGAGATTATCAAATTCGTAAGTATTCCCCCAGATATGACGTCAGACTTCACGTTATCCCCCCCCCCCCCCCCCCACCTCCACCAATTCCTGGATACGCCTATGCTTATATAGGAATCCGCTGTTTTTCGGATTTTGATTAAAATCCCTTCCAGATATCAGACGGTTCATCAGCTGGGAAAGCGACGGATAGAGAGCACAGATATGGCTTTTTACAAAACAGCGATAATAAAACAAAGTGTGATTTTACAACATGTGGTTGTGGTTAATATGGCTACCGTCTATTGAAGTAGACAAAAATATAACCGATCATTACACCGATAGGAACTCATCAACAACTTTATTTCATTCACACTAAAGTGCTAAAATATGTAAATAGTTGCTAGATACTTAGACAATAAGCACAGCGGCTTCCGCTATTTGTTTAACAGCGCAGTTAGCTGGAGGAAAATACCGCTAAAATTGTCTTTGAAAAACATCCATTTCCATTAATCACGGATAGTCAATCACGATCTTCTTTATTGAAAAATGACAGCTCTGACTGAAGCCGACATTTATTAAGTAATCATGAAATATTTTCTAGTTTCATCTGGAAGTTTTAATTATATTATTGATAGATTTAAAATGATAATCGTCTAGATGAGGGAGAAACCAAACTAATCAACAAGAAAATGGACGATTCCTCTCTGGTCAGCCGCTATACAAATCTCATGGATTGTTCCAGATTGATCAAGGTAAAGGTCAACTGAGTTCAGATCGTTTGTAATTGGTCATCCTGCCAGACGCAACACCTCTGGTCAGAACTGGGTTAATTAGACTTTGTATTGGGCCGAGACGAGGGAACCAATTGTGTCGTCTTGTTCGATGTCTAGACCACCGTTCATCGTTATTCCTGTTGTGTATTTACTGCGGAATAATACCCGTTTCCCTCGAGAATTTCTTCCTGAATAAAAAATGTGCTACACTCATTACGGTGGGAAACTATTTAGGGAATAGAAAATATACCACAGAATATCTGGTATGGATATTCCACAGATGAACAAAAAATATAGAAACAAAAGGAAATCATTTCTCATTAGGTCTCAGAATCAGCGAAATCTCCGAGGGTTTGAGAAACACATTAACAGTACGTTGGTGAAGATAGATTTACCCGTCTCTTTAGGTTTATGAGGCGTTGGCGAGCTAATTACCAAGTTAAATAGTTTATTATACAATACACACTCTCCATGCCATTAGATAATTAGTCTGACAGTAGAGGTATTATCATGTATTATATGTTTTGTTGTCGGGTCTGGTATGACTTGTAATCTACACACTAGCTTAAGATTAAATAATATAGGACGTGACTAGCCTAATGACGTAATGCTGTATATTCTCCAGAAGAGATCAGTGGGCGGGTTCTGGTGCTATATGGTCTTTTAGAATACAGATGTGACGTCATCCTTTGATGTTGGCGTACCATTATTTCAAATAATGTACGGGCAACTTGCCAATAGTACATTATTTCAATATAAGACTGGCATGTTGTTTTTCACTGTAAGCGCACGTGCAGAGTCTGAATTTTAAGTAGTTTAATCGTCTCGGGGCTTAGACATTGCGTAATATATTGTAAAAACATTGGGACCTGACGGCCCTCTTGTTGTTACAATATATTACTTAATGTCTCGCCCTCGACCATTATACCACACATAATATACAGTGAGTGTAGGCAAATAACGAAATGTGTATTCTCAAGAATCGGCCAAGGGGTACACGAAACTTGGGGTTTTCGTCCCACTCGAGCGACTATTTCTAAGAAAATTGCTCGGCCAACACCAAGATCTAACACAGGATCCCATAGTTACTCCACATTGTGAAAATCTCAAAACCCAACCTCAATGGTAACAACGGCGTGTTTATTATACGGGATTGTTAATGAGGTATTGTTTTAATGATTTCTATACCAAACCAGCAATAATATTATAAGGGAGAATTTAGAGCCGGTGGAAGAGACGACTCAATGGGGGAATTAAATGCACCATTTTTTAAATATTCTTTTAAATGAACTG
Organism: Patella pellucida; assembly: GCA_917208275.1. Classification (NCBI taxonomy): domain Eukaryota; kingdom Metazoa; phylum Mollusca; class Gastropoda; family Patellidae; genus Patella; species Patella pellucida. The sequence continues at coordinate 70,116,112 of OU795042.1, read as the reverse complement.
TCTTACTAAGAGACATGTTAAATTGTTTAGTAGTCGTCTATTACTGTTAGATTAACTCAGATATGTAGACTCGATCAGACTAGTAATTATTTACCCATTGCCTTTAATTAAAAATGGCTGTAACATCACAGGATGCAGCTTAATGCTCAACATTCCGTTAGTTCTTATCTTTATAGACACAATAGGGACTGTATTCGGCACTCTCTTCTCGTTATAATTGTGTTTCCGTTAGTTCTTATCTTTATAGACACAATAGGGACTGTATTCGACCCTCTCTTCTCGTCATCATTCCATTAGTACCAATCTTTATAGGGACTGTATTCGGCACTCTCTTCTCGTCATAATTTTGTTGGGGATTGACCGCTTCGATTTTTGCTACCGACTACAGTTAAAAACTCACTTCCGAGACACTTTACACCCCCTATCCTTCCGCTTTAATGTCACCAGAATTACTCAAACTGCTATGAAATTGCAAATTTGACCCCCTTTCTCCAATTCTACACCAAACAAATGCAGAAAAAGGGGACAAATAAATTACGCTATGTGTAACCCCACCCGCTTGGTTTCCAGGGAGATTCGCCATGTTTCGGCCACGAACGTCTGATTCCCGTGAAAATCGATGTTAACCGTCGACACCACAATGGTAAAACTTTAAACAAATTAGGAATTATTAATCTTCATTGACCAAAAACACAAATCTATTTTTTTATTAAATGAGAAAGATGAGCTTATAGAACTGGAATTATTTTATAAATGAAGCTAGAGACCTGATAAACACCAACTAGAGATTACACAACACAACAGGATTAAACTTAAGTCATATAATTTCATTCTGAATTTCATCTGAACTCTTTACAAATATCACAGCAATAATATCATAGCTAGCCGCGAATCTAATGATGGGTTTTTGTCTTCAACATTGGAATATAACAATAATCCCAAACAGGCGAATTTTAATTAGCACAGATAAAGTGGATTGGGTCTTTTTCGTTTTTTAAAATCACGATTCCAATGGCGCCTACCCAGTTTATATAATCTTCAGACAGTGATTAATTAATATGGTTAATTATATCAGTTAATTAGTGAATTCTATTATTAACTAGAATTTATCTCCAAAAACACAATAATTAGATTCCTGATCTCTCCAACATTCCAACGTCACAGTTCTTTTATTTGATTTCATGTAGACAAGTTTCTCTGACTTTAGGCGGATTATCGCCCCTTGTAAAATCCTATTAACAGTTTAATCACGTCTTTAAAAAACGGAATCGTTAATTATTTAAAATGTGTGGTGTTTTTGTCTTTCTTTTTTTTTATTGTGTTTGGGTGTTTTTGTTTACTCCTTGTCACGTGCAACCGGGAAATCAAAACCCCCTACCACGTGCTAACCATTCGCACCCCCTCCCCTTAGATGTTGTAAAACTCGCAGTCGCTGCTCCAGGAACACGTCCGTATGTAGAGACTGTGGCTAAGCATTGTCTCAACTGTATGTGGGGAATAAAATGGCTTTTGTGACCCACTATATCGTAAACACTATCAAACTGAGTAATTATAAAATGGCGACTTTGGCCGAAAAACTTTCATTTCTTTCGTTTTCAATGACACAATATGGTCTGAACAGGTTCAAGAGAACTGAAAACGTAAACCCAAAGCATGTGTTTGTTTCCTTCTGCAACATTATTATATATATAGATATAGACCCTTTGTTTTAGCTACATTGATTAAATAAAATCCATATTACTAAAAAAAGATTTCATAACTTCATCGTAAACACCACATCCGTCCAGTCGTAAGCCGAGCCAAAGTCTAAAAAATCCCGCGTTTTATTGAAGACTTCTGGCAGATTACCGAGCTACCAAGTCGCCATAATTACTAAAATCTCAAATATTAAAATGGCGGTAGAATCATAACAAGGGAATAAAAAAATACGTCATGCGCAGATCTCAGCCGCACATTAAAGGTAGACAGCGTATAAGAAGACTTTGGTGGTCAAATTTAATCATACTTAAAGGTTCTCCATTATTCTTTTTATAAACGTAAATCCCTATTTTATAACCGAGCTTAAAGAATAACCATTATCGCCACTTTCTCTTTTAAGCTTGGGGGAACATAAATGACAATCATACCGCGGTAATGACCGCCTTTCTATAAAAAGTTTATTTTCAGAAAAAATGAGAATGGCTGAACGAAGTGAGTTACATAAACTTGAAGTTTATGTCTGCGGTAAGAACGACAATAGATTAGTCATCCATATGGTCTACCAGAAAAGTAACAAATTACCGAAGATTACGGTCGCCTCGAAAATCTGGGACTACCCCTTGTAAAGAACTAGATCATCCAATCCCTATGGGCTCGTTCAGAAATTCAAGGAGAAATGTTTTTGAAGCTACGAATGGCAGTTTAATCTGCTTACTTAACAACTTAATTCTGAAAAAAATAGACATTAGGAACATGTCCTTGAAAAGTAGAACAAACAAAATAAAAATGCTACAGAATAGGATTAAAAACCAACATATAAAATCCTATAGTTGTTTTCAAGTGACATTTTATCAGAATTCCCAGCTGTCTTTAAAATAAAAACATTAGTAAGATAACCCTACGGCTAGACGACTATATGACAAGATACTCACACTCCCTCCCCCTCTCTCTCTCCCTCTCTCTCTCTCTTTCTCTCACTCTCTCTCCCTCTTCTATCTTTCTCTCCCTCTCTCTCTCCTGACTAGACGACTATTTAAACCCCACCTCTCTCTCTCCCACCCACTTCTCTCTCTCTCTCACCCCCTCTCTTTCTCCCCCTCCCTCTCTCTCTCTCCCTCTCCCCCTCTCTCTCTCACCCCTCTTTCTCTCCCCCGGCTAGACGATAATATGACAGATAGTAAAATATAAATATAGCTTGAACTTTACAAGTTATTTTAAATGATAAATCTCTAAGTTTGTGTAGATATAAACGACCATATGACAGATACTCACACCCCCCCCCTCTCTCTCTCTATTAATATAGCTTGAACTTTACAAGTTATTTTAAATGATAAATCTCTAGGTTTATGTAGATATAAACAATCACATCTTCTCCTACAAGAACTGACACAATGACGTCAACACGACGCCGAAGGAATTTAATCTTTTTCTGCTATCAGTTTGCAATTAAATTACGAGGCTGCAGTTGTTCGTCTGGTTTGTTATCATATCATAATTAAAATCACATCTTCCTCTCTCTCTCTCTCTCTCTCTCTCTCTCTCCCTCTCCCTCTCACTCTCTGTTTCGTTATCATATTATATCATAATTATATAAGGTGCAGGGGGGTATCTAGCGGGGGTGCAGGGGGGTACATTAATTTATCATAATTAAATAAGTTGACACATGTTTAGATGAAAACCTACAGCACGCTTATAATAATGCAGTCGAATTATTTAAATGCAATTGAGAGAGAGAAGTGACCCTGTTAGTTAAACCCCACCTCTCTCTCTCTCTCCCTCTCTCCCTCCCTCCTCTCTATCTCTCCCTCTCTCTTTCGAAATTTGTTGTTTATTGCTTACAATGTGTTTAAAGTTTATCTTTTACGCAGATTTGTTCGCGTGTAGTGCGGTCCCAACCCCTGCACTTCCTTTTAGGCAATTTGTCTGACTCACATATCATTTCTCTCTTGTCAGCACCAAACTTTACAAACGAAGGAACAAGAAATGTCACATGAACACACATTTTCACCATGAAGATACCTCACAAGGAGCAATGAACACACATTGTCACGATGAAGATACTTCAGAAGGAGCAATGGACAATTAAGGTCACATGAAGAAACTTCAGCAGGAACCAAGGTACTCCAGAAGGACTAGTGAACAAGTAGTGTCACCCAAGTACTTCAGACGGAGCAATGAACAAGCTGTCATCGTGAATGAAGATACTTCAGACGGAGCAGTGAACAAGTGGTGTAACATGAATATAAATCAGAAAGGAACAATGAACAAACAGTGTCGCACAAAGATTCTTCAGATGGAGCCATGGAGGTACTTCAGAAGGGGCAATGGACAAGTATTGTCACCATGAATATTCTTCAGATGGGGCAATCGACTAGATGTGTCACCACGAAGAAACTTCAGAAGGAGCAATGGACAAGTTGTGTCACCACGAAGAAACTTCAGAAGGAGCAATGGACAAGTTGTGTCATCGTGAAGATCCTTAAGAAGAAGCAATGGACAATTTAGGGTTAGGAAGAGCAACGAATAAGTAATGTCACGAGGTAGATTCTCCAGTTTCATTTAGTCAAATAACCGGATTTCATAATGGACAATAGACCAGTATTGGAATATGTATAACCATATTGTTACTATGACAATAGTTTGAATTGGAACAATGAGACCAAAACAATGGAGATAGCTCCGGGAGAAATACTGAAGACACATCAGAAACATATTTTGAATTAACTAAGGATAAGGGGTATGTTATGAATTAAGCGACTAGGGAGAATGGTTGCTGTGGTGACGTTACTATAAACAATTCAGAAGCATGAGCTTATATGGGCCTCACAATTCTGTGTTAATGTGACATAATATACAGACAGCTTTTAAAGACACAAAGAATATACCAAAGTGATCGTGTCCTTTATACGGGTTTCCTCTTTGTACCAGAAAACCTCCCGATAAACAAAATATTATAAATCATTTGCTTTCAGACCAAACCCTTCCAAAAAAACTTTTTACAGTAAAAAGGTTAATGGTAAAGCCTAACGGGATGTTAATACATCTTGTAGAATTCTTTATCTCTTCCTGATATTAATAGAGTTTTTATACAATGTACTATTTCACAGATCAAAGGGTTATTATGAAGACAACTCGGTGTTAAAATAATATCTCTAGGGTTATTGTATCAGACGACTTATCTCTAACCATACTTATATCAAACCCACCAACTTTTCAATAAACAAATTATTACAAGAGACATATTTTACGGTCTTATAGCTTTTAGACCCAAGTAGATTATTTCTAAAACATTTTCATAAACCGCTTCAAATATAACAAAAGAATTTACCCTTTCCGACAAACTGATGAATGCTTTGAAGCAATTTCAGGTTCAAACGAGATTCCATTTTTTAAATCCTCTCGTTCATTATTAAATTTTGTTTGAAATATTTTAACAAAACGTTTTCTTTTGTGCATATGAGATTCTAAAGCTTTGCTGTGTTATGAATTAAGCGACTGGGGATACGAGGTGTTATGATGTCGTTACTATAAACATATAATATCGTAAAAAAAAACATATTAGCGTGGGGGTGGGGGGGAGAAAGTAACTGGTGACTATTTTCAAGGAGAGGGGGAGGGGGTCTGTGATAAGGAACAGCGTCCAGTCATATAGACGAAACGCACAACTGAGGCCCCATGTACATATTGTACGAACAAGAACCCTTGAAACACTGAGATTGACAAAGGACAGACCTCGGACACAACTTCCCTACCTAGCACACTGTTTATTATAGTCCTGGAAGAATATAAGACTAGAGTGTATACCGTTACAACTCTCAAATGTTATTTCCTAATTTGGTCATTAGATACACTGTTGGTACATTCCAGCACTTAGTTTCATAAACAACAGGGGAAATGGTTTTTCTATTTCCTGTAATGTCCACCCCTTTATTATAAATTGGGACTTAAATATAACAGGTAGACAAATAAATCGTGTTTTCAATGTTGAAGATTTTGGATGATATTGAGTTAGAGATGGAGAAAAGAACATTTGATTTGATGTTTTATTTTTTTAATTTTCATAAAATCAATGGAATAGCTTGTAGGCATTTTAGAATATAATTCAAGAAAATGGTTCCATTTTATTATGATGATGATGAATTTCAACAATGTGATTTTTTTGTTTCTATTCTGAAGAGAAGTCAGTAATTGAGAATTTTAGACATCCTGTAATTGATATGAACACCTTTCTTGTCAAATTATTATCGAGGCCAACAATACGTGTAGCTGTATTATCTAATTAATAGTCCATTCATGAAAACCACACATATGAATACAGAATCATGGGGTATGGATGGATGAAAGGTGTGGCTGAATATAGAATCATAGGGTATGGATGGCTGAACGGTGTGACGTGAGTGCTTTGGATCATATGGTTATGATTCCTAGCTTGTACGCGTAGGATGGCCTGTCCACCCTCGTGGATTTTATCCGGGTGCCGCGATTTAATCCACTACTAAAGACCCCTTCCGTTCGAAAATGGTGTTTAACGTCCACTTCCACCTTGGGTGAAGACCCCTACGCGCTAGCATGTATTACATACTGCTCACTAGCTTATTAAACTGTTATCCCACACTGACTAACTTATTAAACTGCTATCCCACACTGACTAGCTTATAAAACTGTTATCCCACACTGACTAAGTTATTAAACTGTTATCCCACACTGACTAGCTTATAAAACTGTTATCCCACACTGACTAGCTTATTAAACTGCTAGCGTTCACTGACTAGCTTATTAAACTGCTAACCCTCCCTAGTAACGCTCAGATAAAACTGTTTATTATGTGTGAAATAGCTTTATTTTACGTCCGCTTCCACCGAAGTGGTATCGCAGACAAGACTGTTAATTAAATACTACAGATGCTATATAGGATATGGTTAAATCCAGTAAGCGCCACCTATAATATTCTCGGATATCTTTTGATAGGCCTCTTTTTAATCAAATTAAATCCTAGCCGGGCAAAGTGTCAAGATCTAACGTTAAAGTCAATAGGAAAATGTTTGGTGGTCTGCATCCAAACTGTGTAGAATAATGGGTCTTGATAGTTGGGGACAGAATCATTGACCTGTAATTAACCACTCACCCTTAGGCGCTTTTATCTACCAACGGTTATCCCAATTCCTTGATAATACGTCTTCGGACCTGACTGGCTCGCTAGCCCGGAGGTCGAGTGTTAGATCCCTGCATTGGCCAAGAAAGTTCATCCAGATTTACCGGCGTAGTTCCCCTTTCTGGAGTTTGACCGGTAAATCCCCCCACACCCTCGAGACTTTCATACCAAAGATTATTCGATGTCATTAAAATATAAATCCCCTCTTTACAATCGTCTACAATGAAAACACATTAACCTGTGACGTATTTCACGTGATTTAATACGTTTTATTTTGTGTCTACAGTTGCAATGTGATAACATAGACGCTGATCAGCAGCAAGATAATCGACAAAATATACACTTCTCGTGATTAGTGTTTATCGGGCGCGTATCCAATGGGTGGGTAGGCGGCACGGACCCTCCCCTGATCACGCAGGAAATATTTTGTTTTCTCCTAGTTTCTTAGAAATAACGTCAAAAAAGACCACCGTTCGAATTATTGCCGCCATTTTTGAGTCTGGCTCCACTCTAATCCTGTACATGTGTGCACCGAAATGAGCAGAAATATTGTATCTGAGCTTCTGACTCCAGGTTCCCAAAGCATTCTCTTAAGAATTTAGTCAACCAACTAATGTGTTTTCATTGTTTACAGAAATATCTTTGATCCAGAAATACAAAATTGTTTATAAAGGGCTATATTATAATAGTTAAAATCAGGCAAACAATTTTGAGTAAATTCTTAACTTAAGTCTGAGAATGTTTTGTGAACTCGGGACCTGAGTTGATCAAATTCACAAGTAATCCCCCAGACATGACGTCAGACTTAAAGTTATCTCCACCCCACCCCACCTCCACCAATTCCTGGATACGCCACATGTTTATATAGAAATCGTCTGTTTTGCAGATTTTGATTAAAATCCTTTCCAGATATCAGACTGTTCATCAGCTGGGAAAGCGACGGATAGAGAGCACAGATATGGCTTTTAAAAAAACAGCGATAATAAAACAAAAGTGTGATTTTACAAGATGTGGTTGTTGTTAATATGGCTACCGTCTATTGAAGTAGACACAAATATAACCGATCATTACACAGATAGGAACTCATCAACAACTTTATTTCATTCACACTAAAGTGCTAAAATATGTAAATAGTTGCTAGATCCTTAGACAATAAGCACACCGACTTCCGCTATTTGTTTAACAGCGCAGTTAGCTGGAGGAAAATACCGCTAAAATTGTCTTTGAAAAAACATCCATTGACATTAATCACAGATAGTCAATCACGATTTTCATTATGAAGAAATGACAGCTCTGACTGAAGCCGACATTTATTAAGTAATCATGAAACATTTTCTAGTTTCATCTGAAAGTTTTAATTATATTATTGATAGATTTAAAATGATAATCGTCTAGATGAGGGAGAAGTCAAACTAATCAACAAGAAAATGGACGATTCCTCTCTGGTCAGTCGCTATACAAATCTCATGGATTGTACAAGATTGTTCAAGGTAAAGGTCAACTGAGTTCAGATCGTTTGTAATTGGTCATCCTTCCAGACGCAACACCTCTGATCAGAACTGGGTTAATTAGACTTTGTATTGGGCTAAGACGAGGGAACCAATTGTGTCGTCTTGTTCGATGTCTAGACCATCGTTCATCGTTATTCCTGTTGTGTACTTACTGCGGAATAATTCCCGTTTCCCTCGAGAATTTCTTCCTGATTAAAAAATGTGCTACACTCATTATGGTGGGAAACTATTTAGGGAATAGAACATATACCACAGAATATCTGGTATGGATATTCCACAGATGAACAAAAAAAAATAGAAACAAAGGGAAATCATTTCTCATTAGGTCTCAGAATCAGCGAAATCTCCGAGGGTTTGAGAGAGGAACACATTAACAGTACCTTGGTGAAGATAGATTTGCCCGTCTCTTTAGGGTTGAGGAGGCGTTGGCGAGCTAATTACCAAGTTAAATAGTTTATTATACAATACACACTCTCCATGCCATTAGATAATTAGTCTGACAGTAGAGGTATTATCATGTATTATATGTTTTGTTGTCGGGTCTGGTATGACTTGTAATCAACCACACTAGCTTAAGATTAAATAATAGAGGGCGTGGCTAGCCTAATGACGTAATGCTGTATATTCTCCAGAAGAGATCAGTGGGCGGGTTCTGGTCTTATATGATCTTATAATATACGGTGTTGGTTAAACTCATTCAAGAGTGTAGGCAAATAACAAAAAAAGGGAGAAAATTGGGATTTAACGTCCACTCGACACAAATTAGGTCATTTCGGGACTAGCATATGGTTCAATTATATTTCAATTATTCGCTTGTGCGCAGGGTCTATAGCTGCGGGAGGAAACCGAAGCACCCGGAGAAAATCCACTATTCTGTTAGTATTTCCTGTTTTTGTTAATATTTATGATTTTAGGTCGATTACGTTGAAATGTAGGACCGACAGGATGCTCCTTCCAGTTTGTTTTTCTAGAGATCCCATGGTGAATCTCAAGAGATTGGCCCATGGTGCTGCGTCTGTGATAGAAAGCGTTCAACCCAGCAACAATATTATAAGGGAGAATTTAGAGTCGGTTGAAGAGACGACTCAATGGGGGAATTAAATGCACCATTTTTTAAATATTTTTTTAAATGAACTGTCTTACTGAGAGACATGTTGATTGGTATAGTAGTCGTCTATTACAGTTAGATTAACTCAGATATGTAGACTCGATCAGACTAGTAATCATTTACCTATTGACTTCAATTAAAAATAGCTGTAACATCACAGGCTGTAGCTTATTTCTCAACATTCCGTTAGTTTCAATCTGTATAGACACAATAGGGACTGAATTCGACCCTCTCTTCTCGTCATAATTGTGTTTTACCCATTCACTTCAATTAAAATAGCTGTAACATCACAGACTGTAGCGTTTTGCCCATCATTTACAATCTGTATAGGGACTGTATTCGGCCCTCTCTCCTCGTAATGATTTGGATGGGGGTTGACCGTTTAGATTTTTTTGCTACCGACTGGAGTCAAATCCCCACTTCTGACGCAGTGATTGTTCTGCACAAGACACTTTACACCCCCATCCCTCCACTATAACTTCATTAGTAGGACCCCAAACTAATATGAAATTGCAAATTTGATCCTTTCCTCGATGATTCTTGACCAAAGGGTTAATCAAACAATGTAGAAAAGGGGGACAAGCAAACTACTTGATGACCTTTCGACATAAATAAGTTAAGTTCCGCTATGTCTAACACCACCCCCGTGGTTTCCAGGGAGATTCGCCAAGTTTCGGCCACGAACATCTGGTTCCGGTGACAATCGAACTGTTATCCGTCGATACCACAATATTAAAACACTTAACAAATTGGGAATAATTAATCTTTATTGACCAAAATACAGATCTATTTGTTTTTATTAAAGGAGCTCATAGAACTGGAATCAATTAATAAATCAAGCTCGAGACCTTAAAAACATCAACTAGAGATTACACAACAGAACAGGATTAAACTTAAGTCATATAATTTCATTCAGAATTTCACCTTAACTCTTTACAAATAATATCACAGCTAGCTTCGAATCTAATGATGGGTTTTTATCTTCAACATCGAAATATAACAATAATCCCAAACAGGCGAATTTTAATTAGCACAGATAAAGTGGATTGGGTGTTTTTAGTTTTTTGAAAGTCACGATTCCAATGGCGCCTACCCAATTTCTATAATCTTCAGACAGTGATTAATTAATATGGTTAATTATATCAGTTAATTAGTGAATTCTATTATTAACTAGAATTTATCTACAAAACAGAATAATTAGATTCCTGACCTCTCAACATTCCAACGTCACAGTTCTTTTATTTGATTTCACGTAGACAAGTTTCTCTGAATTAAGACGGATTATCGCCCCTTGTAAAATCTTATTACCAGTTTCATTACGTCTTTAAAAAACGGAATCGTTAATTTTTTAAAATGTGTGGTGTTTTTCTCTTTCTTTTTTTTCATTGTCACGTACAAACGGGGAATCGAAACCACTTCTATTGACTCAATGACAGACCTTATGATACAGGGGGCTGTATTGGAATGTACGTGTTTGTATCACGTGTCTGTTGTAAAGGGAGATAACTACCTAAGAGTTTGTGAATTTCAGAGTAATCTAGCAACGGTTAGATCCACGTTTCTTATCCTGGGGTGAGTTCACCCCCAAGAGGGTAATGGTTCACGCCCAGGGGGTGAACGACCACACTCACAGTAACTTCAAAAAATGGCCATATAAAAGTTGTTGAGTCCTATCAGAGGTGAAGTTGCATTTCAAGATTTCAGTTGTCAATTTTTTTTCGCTGGCTATTTCCAGTGTTATGCCGTTCGTTACAACAAACCTTTGTGAATCTGGTTTTCAACGCTGATTGTGATAAAAACTAAATACCGGAACAGACTGAATGTCCGAAATAACATGAGATTAGCACTCTCAAAAACTGTAGTTAGAATAAGGCCCCTTTTTTCTGGACCTGTCAAGCTATCAAGAGTGTTATTGTCACTTTAATGCGGTTCATGTCAGGTGGCTCTAATTTCTAAAAATATTCTGGGGAGGGGAACACCACCAGAGCCTCCTTGACGGGCTTTGCTCCTACGTCGCTCGCGGTGACCGGCTTCGTCGACCACGACTCCGCAGTCAGTAACCTCCTCAAAACTCTTGGGGTAAATGGGTTGGATGAGAATTCATTTAGGGGTGAGCGGTGGGAAACGGTTTAGAAACGTGGGGTTATATGTGGTAAAACTCACATGTGTTGCTTTAGGGACATCTCCGTAGAGAGAGATAGTGTGGCTAAGAATTGTCTGAACTATAAGAAAGGAATAAAATGGCTGTTGTGACACACTATATCGTATACAGAACTCTGCTTTTATTTCTTTCGTTTACATTGATACAATATAGCCTAAACAGGTTCAAGAGAACTGAAAACATAAACCCTCAGCATGTTTTTGTTTCCTTCTGCTACGTATATATGTATAATACATATATTTATATATAAGCCTTCGATCCGACCCTTTAATATAGCTATATTGATTGAATAAAATCCATATTACTAAAAACAGATTCCATTACTTCATCGTAAACACCACATCCGTCCAGTCGTAAGCCGAGCCAAAGTCTAAAAAAATCACGCGTTTTTGGAAGACTTCTGTCAGATTACTCAGCTACCAAGTCGTCATAATTACCCAAATCTCAAATATTAAAATGGCGGTGAGATTCATAACAAGATAATAAAAAAATAGGTCATGCGCAGATCTCAGCCACACATTAAAGGTAGACAAACTATAAGAAGACTTTGGTGGTATTGACACGGCTCCGACAAGGTCAAATTTAATCATACTTAAAGGTTCTCCATTATTCTTTTTATAAACGTAAATCCCTATTTTATAACCCATCTTAAAGAATAACCATTATCGCCACTTTCTCTTTTAAGCTTCGGGGAACATAAATGACAATCATACCGCGGTAATGACCGCCTTTCTATAAAAAGTTTATTTTCAGAAAAAATGAGAATGGCTGAACGAAGTGAGTTATTTAAACTAGAAGTTTATGTCTGCGGTAAGAACGACAATAGATTGGTCATCTATACGGTCTACCAGGGAAGTAACAAATTGCTGACAAGGGTAAAACACGCCGGAAAATCGAGATGAACTTTCTCGGCCAATGCAGGGATCGAACAACCGACCTCCAGGCTAGCGATGGATTGAATAGGGAAACAAGGGAAGTAATTGTGATATTTCCTGTGTCAATGATTTTAAGGGTGGGAAATAATGCCCATGATCCTATAAAAGTGAGTTGATAACCTATTGAGAAAAAGACATAGAAATAATTATGTCTGACTTTCTAAGAAAATATGAAATTCTTGCTGGAAGGTCATTGACCCTGTGAGGAATGTCTTCCCGGCGACAAAGCTGTCGTTGACGATATTATATGTTTGTAGTAACGACACCATAACACCCCTTATCCTCAGTCACTTAATTCATAACACAACAAAGCTTTAAAATATCATATGAACAAAGGAAAACATTTTGTTAAAATATTTCAAAAAAAAATTAAATAATGGACGGGAGGATTTAAAAAATGGAATTTCGTTTGAACCTGAAATTTCTTCAAAGCATTCATCAGTTTGTAGGAAAGGGTAAATTCTTTTGTTATATTGAAGCGGTTTATTAAAATGTTTTAGAAATAATCTACTTGGGTCTAAAAGCTATAAAACCGTAAACTATGTCTCTTGTATTAATTTGTTTATTGAAAAGTTGGTGGGATTGATATAAGTATGGTAAGAGATAAGTCGTCTGATACAATAACCCTAGAGATATTATTTTAACACCGAGTTGTCTTTATAATAACCCTTTGATCTGTGAAATAGTACATTGTATAAAAACTCTATTAATATCAGGAAGAGATAAAGAATTCTACAAGATGTATTAACATCCCGTTAGGCTTTACCATTAACCTTTTTACTGTAAAAAGATTTTTAGTAGGGTTTCGTCTGAAAGCAAATGATTTATAATATTTTGTTTATCGGGAGGTTTTCTGGTACAAAGAGGAAACCCGTATAAAGGACACGATCACTTTGGTATATTTTTTGTGTCTTTAAAAGCTGTAATATTATGTTACATTAACACAGAATGTTGGGACCCCATATTAGATCATACTTCTGAAGTATCTTCAGGCAGCAGAAAGTACCAACACATAACACCGATCTTGAAACAACTCCATTGGCTCCCCATTAGCAAATAATTGTGTACAAAATACTTCTGCTTACTTTCAAAGCTCTGAATGTTTCGTCACCAAGATATCTTACAGATTTGTTGATACCGTATGCATGCAATAGAACATTGCGGTCGTCAGACCAAAACCTATTGACAATACCGCCGATACCTCTCGAAACAACAAAACGAGCTTTTGGGTTTGCAGCACCTTACCCGTGGAACTCCCTCCCCCACGGTATTCGAATAATATCATCACTGAGTGTGTTTAAACAACAGATATGGACTCTACTTTTCACAGCTGCTTTCCAAGACCAGTATTGAAAAATTTGCCAAGCGCAATATAAACTTCCGGTGTGGCTCATTGAAACGGGAGCACCTACCTGGTGACATTACTTATTCGTTGGTCCGTCTGAAGGATCTTTATGTTCATCTTTTGAAGTATCATCATGATGACACAACTGAAGAGTACTTATACATTGCTCCTTCTGAAGAATCTTCATGGTGACACGATTTGTTCATTATCTGTCCAAAGCTGGACTTGTCCGTCTAAAGGGGGTTGTGGTGGCTCAGTGAATAGGACGCTGGCTCAGTGAATTGAACGCTGGCTCAGTGAATAGGACGCTGGCTCAGTGAATAGGACGCTGGCTCACTAATCGGGGGGTTCTTGGTACAATCATGATATTGCTGGGACGAAAAACCGAGGACCCGTGTACACGCTGGCGTGCACATAAACGAAAGCTTGAAAATTTGAATTCAATGAACAGTACCCAGTTGCATTTAGTGGGGTTGGATGGCCGAATGGTAAGCACGTGCGCACTGTATCATAAAGCCTGCCATTAAGTCAACTAGCGTGGTTTCGAATTCCCCGGTTGTACGTGGCAAGAAGTAGGGTCGCCTGTTCAACCTCCTGGGTTTTCTGCGGGTCCTCCGGTTTTTTCCACTGCTAAAGACCCCTACGCGCAAGCGAATTATTGAATTAAAATTAAACCATATTATTATGTTAGTCTCGAGGTGAGAGAGAGAGAGAGAGAGAGAGAGAGATGGGGTCTAATTACGATACATGTATATTATAACAAACCAGAGAGAGAGAGAGAGAGTGAGAGAGAGAAAGATATGATGATAACAAACCAGACAAACAACTGCAGCCTCGTAATTTAATTGCAAACTGATAGCCGCAAAAGATTAAATTCCTTCGGCGTCGTGTTGACGTCATTGCGTCAGTTCTTGTAGGAGAAGATGTGATTATTTATATCTACATAAACCTAGAGATTTATCATTAAAATAACTTGTAAAGTTTAAGCTAAGTTAATATTTTACTATATGTCATATAGTCAGAAGAGAGAGGGGGAGAGAGAGAGGGAGAGAGAGAGAGATAGAGAGAGAGGGAGGGGGCGGGAGAAAGAGAGAAAGAGGGAGGGGGTGGGAGAGAGAGAGGTGGGGTTTAAATAGTCGTCTAGTAAGGAGACAGAGAGGGAGAGAGAGAGAGAGGGAAATGGAGTATCTTGTCATATAGTCGTCCAGCCGTAGGGTTATCTTACTAATGTTTATATTTTAAAGACAGCTGGGAATTCTGTTAAAATGTCACTTGAAAACAACTACAGGATTTTTTAATCCCATTCTGTAGCATTTTTATTTTGTTTGTTTTACTTTTCAAAGTCATTTCCCCAATGTCTATTTTTTTCAGAATTAGTTAAGTAGGCAGATTAAATTGTCATTCGTAGCTTCAAAAAATAATTCTCCTTGAATTTCTAAACGACTCCATTGGGATTGGATGATCTAGTTCCTTACAAGGGACAGTCCCAGATTTTTGAGGCCACCGTAAAAAAAGGTTGGTTTAAGTATGTAATGTAGCAGCATTGTGGCCCTGGCATAATATTGGTTTCAAACTTGATAAAAAAGTCTAGAGACGCCTAGTCGAAACATGGCTCAGCAATAAACGGTGGTGCGGTCTCTCTGCACTTATTATTGTAATGATAAAACTCCAGTCGTAATCTTCGGTAATTTGTTACTTTCCTGGTAGACCGTATGGATGACTGATCTATTGTCGTCCTTACCGCAGACATAAACTTCTAGGTCGTTTGAGATTTGGAGTCCTAAGTAGGGGTTCACTTGTACTTCTTGTAGGATGTGATTATTAAGCGTGTAGAATTTGTCTGCTTTTTTGTTTATGGATAGAACATAGCACTTTTTGGCGTTGAAACGCATTCCCCATTTGTCGGCCAAGATTTCTAGTTGTTCCAAATCTGTTTGTAGCTTTTGTTGGTCTTGGCTATTTTTAATTGTTCTGTATAAAAAACAGTCGTCAGCTAATAGTCTTACTGATGATGTTATACTGTCTGGTAGGTCATTGATGTGGCACAGGAATAGGATTGGTCCTAAGACTATGCCCTGGGGGACCCCAGAGTCAACTGTTGTTTCGCCAGATGATTCGCCTTCCACGATGGTTCTCATTGATCTTGCAGTTAGGAAGTTCTTAAGCCATTTGTGTGTATTTCCTTTAATTCCATACTGATCTAATTTATGTAATAATTTGTTGTGTTGTACTGTGTCGAAAGCTGTTGAAAAATCTAATATGCCTACGTCGATTTGATGTCCCTTGTCATGTTCTTGTAGGAAGTCGTTGATGGTAGTTATGAGTTGGGTTTCACATGAGTATCCTGACCTGAAGCCATGGTTTAAGTTGGTAAGGATTTTGTTTTTTTTCCAGATGTTTTAGGATATGCCTGCATACGATATGTTCTAGAATTTTGCTGATGACAGATGTTAGGGATACGGGTCTGTAATTTTCTGCCAGGTGTTTGTCTCCTTTTTTGAAGATACTGGATATGTTTGCGTCTCTCCAGTCTTTTGGTAGTTCACCTGTGTCTAGCGAGCATTGCATTATGATTTGTAGGATGGGTGCGAGTTGTTCAGCACATTCCTTGAGTATGCGGTTTGGGATGTTGTCTGGTCCAGAGGCTTTATATGGGTTGGTGTTTTTGAGTAGTTTTTCCAGTCCCTTTTGGTCGATCGTTAATGGTGTTATATTGATTTTTGCTCGTATTCTTGTTGTTGGTAGGTTAGTGTCTGATGTTATTGTGAATACGGACTTGAATTGTTCTAGTAGGAGTTCGGCTTTCCCTTTACTGTCACTGACAAGATTAGTCCCCCTTTTTAATGGTGCTATTCCTCCTGAGTCCTGGCGTTTGGATTTAATGTATTTCCAAAACGGCTTTGTGTCATTGTTGTTTAGGCCCTCAAAGATGTTTTGGTTGACATATTCATATTCTGCTTTCCTCGGTTGTTTCTTGCATTCCTTTTGAAAAGACCTATAATTTGACCATATAATCTGCCAGAAGTCTTCAAAAAACGCGGGATTAATTAAGACTTTGGCTCGGCTTACGACTGGACGGATGTGGTGTTTACGATGAAGTAATAGAATATTTTTTTTAGTAATATGGATTTTATTTAATCAATGTAGAAAAAGCAAATGATCTGATCGAAGGCTTATATATATATATACAATAGAACTTGTATCAAACAGGCACCCAAGGAAAATTTAAAAAGGTGTACAATATTGCCCCAACCCCTACCACAAAAAACAAATGATCTGATCGAAAGCTTTTATATAAATATAGCAGAAGTAAACAAACACGTGCTTTTGGTTTATTTTCTCAGTTTTCTTAAACCTGTTCAGGCCATACTATGTCAATAAAAACGAAAGAAATAAAAGTTTTTTTGCGGCCATGGTCGCCATTTTGTAATTACTCAGTTTGATAATTTAGTAGATCACCGTTAGTTGAAAACAAATATAAAATAATAAATATCCGATAATAAAAGAAGAGTTCTGTATACGATATAGAGGATCACGAAAGCCATTTTATTTCCCACTTACGGTTGAGACAATGCTTAGGCAAACTCTCTGTCTACGAACATGTCACTGAAGCAGCAACTGTAAATTTTACAACATCTAACCTTTGCTAGATAACTATGAAATGCACAAACCTTTAGATAGTTATCTCCCTTTACAACAGACACGTGATACATACACGTACATTCGATTTCAGCCGAATGGTTAGCGCGTCGTGCCCTCTGTATCATATGGTCTGTCATTGAGTCAATTGGCGACGTTTCGATTCCCGGTAATACGTGACAAGGAGTAGGGTCGCTTGTCAGGGAACTATTGAAAGAAAATTGAAACATATGTTAGTCCTGAAATGACTTAGTTTGTGTCGAGTGGGCGTTAAATCCCATCTCTCTCTCTCTCTCTTTCTCTCTCTCTCTTTCCACTATTAACTTATCCCAAAACCATTCGAGTAAATCAAAAACCGCCACATATTTTAAATGATATAAACTAGTCATAGATAAATCGAGATATGAGTAAACTAAAAACAACATAAAGAAAAAACACCACACATTTTAAATACCGGTAATTAACGATCCCGTTTTTTACAGACGTAATTAAACTGTTAATAGGATTTAACAAGGGGCGATAATCCGCCTTAAGTCAGAGAAATTTGTCTACATGAAATCAAATAAAAGAACCGTGACGTTGGAATGTTGGGAGATCGGGAATCTAATTATTCTGTTTTGTAGATAAATTCTAGTTAATAATAGAATTCACTAATTAACTGATATAATTAACCATAGTAATTAATCACTGTCTGAAGATTATAGGAACTGGGTAGGCGCCATTAGAATCGTGACTTTATAAAACCGAAAAACACCCAACCCACTTTATCTGTGTTAATTAAAATTCGCCTGTTTGCGATTATTGTCATATTGTCATATTTCAATGTTGAAGATAAAAACCCATCATTAGATTCGCGGCTAGCTGTGATATTATTGTTGTGATATTATTGCTGTTTAGATAAAATTCAGAATGAAATTATATGACTTAAGTTTAATCCTATTCTGTTGTGTAATCTCTAGTTGATGTTTATAAGGTCTCTAACTTCATTTATACAATGATTCCAATTCTATAAGCTCCTTTAATAAAAACAAATAGATCTGTATTTTGGTCAATGAAGATTAATTATTCCTCATTTGTTGAAAGTTTTACCATTGTGGTGTCGAAGGATAACAGTTCAATTGTGGCGAATCATTAAGTAATTTTTTTGTCCCCTTTTTTTGCCTTTTTTGGTTGACCTTTTGGTGTAGAATTGGAGAAAAGGATAAAATTTGCGATTTCATAGTAGTTTGGGGTAATACTGGTGATATTATAGTGGAGGGAAAATCTAAACGGCCAACCCCCAACAAAACTTTTACGAGGAGGGTGCCGAATACAGTCCCTATTGTGCCTATAAAGATTGAAACTAACGGAATGATGAGTAATAAGCTACAGCCTGTGATGCTACAGCTATTTTTAATTGAAGTCAATGGGTAAATAATTACTAGTCTGATCGAGTCTACATATCTGAGTTAATCTAACTGTAATGGACGACTACTATACAATTCGACATGTCTCTTGGTAGGACGTTACATTTAGCCAGCTGTCTAGTCGTTCTGATGGGACTAAAAACCGAGGTCCCGTGTACACATTGGCGCGCACATAAAAGATCCCTTGGCAGTTGGAATTCGATATAAAGTTGACCGTAGCGCCGCTGCCCGGGTAAAATTTTCCCCACAGCACACTGTATGGCGTATGTCAGTCTTCATTAGCCAAGGTTAGGAGCAGAACAGTAGGACGTTAAACCCCATTTCATTCCATTTCGTTACATTTGGCCACAGTATACAGTTAATTCCCCCATTGACTCGTCTCTTCCATCGGCTCTAAATTCTCCCTGATTGCTGGGTTGGTATAGAAATCATTAAAACAATACCTTATTAACAATCCCGTATAATAAACACGCCGTTGTTACCATTGAGATTTGGTTTTGAGATTTTCACAATGTGGAGTAACTATAGGATCCTGTGTTCGATTTTAGTGTTGGCCAAGCAATTTTCTTAGAAATAGTCCCTCGGGTGGGACGAAAACCTGACGTTTCGTGTGCCCCTTGGCCGATTCTTGAGAATACACATTTCGTAATTTGCCTATTTCTTCTTCTTTTTGGGGTTTAACGTCTGCTTCTACTTAAGTGATATCACAGACAAGACATAGGAGAGCCGAAGCTGCTTCCTGATTTTTAGAATATGATTTTGCAATCTTTCCATTTTGGCCTTAGGCCATGGATTAGGTTTTAGTGGGAAGTTCTTCCCTTTATTTAATAAAAACACATCGTTGGTAGATGATCTCTTCTTCTGGATTGGTAGATGTCTTCTTTGTGGGATTTGTGTTTAGGTACCAGGCCTGTCTTCTCGTGGCCTCCCCTTCCTCCACTATCCCACTGGTATTTGTTTTAAATTGAGGTAATAAATAAAAATAAAATAAATAAAAATAAAATAAATTTAAGTAAAAGTAAAAGTAAAAGTAAAAGTAAAGTAAAATGAATCAATTAAAATAAAGTTGTAGAGTGGTTGGGCTTCCTTCGAGAGGACGTTTTTACTTCCCCACCCTTCGTCGTATAAAAAAAAAATAAGTTAAGATAAAAAATAAGTAGAAAAAATTAAAAATAAATTGAGGTAATAAATAAAAATAAAATAAATTTAAGTAAAAGTAAAGTAAAGATAAAGTAAAATGAATAAATTAAAATAAATGTATAGGATGGTTGGGCTTCCTTCGTGAGGACGTTTTTACTCAACCATCCTACGTTGTATGGAGAATTTATCCAGCCGTGACCCTTTCTTATTTCCTTAATTTACATAGTGCAACTGTGTCCATTAGGGTGTGGATTTGTAGCTTCAGATCTGGTCTAGGGAAGAGTAGGTTCTTAGTGTTGAATGGTATGTTATTGGTCTCCATCATTCTCACTAAGTCCCGTCTCTCTTCTTTGTAAACCTCGCAGTCTACCAGGACATGGTTGGTGGTACACTCTTCTCCGCACTCACAGACGATGACTTGGTGTTTGTAGTCTCACAGCCGCTCTTTCACCCTTAGTTTCGATATGAGTCTGCATATATCTCGTCTAGGGTGATTGGTCGCTGTCTTGGTGTTGATCTCGTCATCCAGTCGGCATCTGTATGTGTCAAGTTCAACGAGATTTAATTCCCAGATTGAATTGACCTGTCTTTTGACCATACTGTAGATTTCCGTGGTGCTGTAGTCTATGAGGCGGGGTGTAGCTGTGTCCTTGAGACCCTCGTTGGCGAGTCGATCCGCCTCCTCGTTTCCTTTAATGTTGACATGTGATGGAATCCACACGAGCTCTAATTTGCTTTCCTTCTCTAGGACCCTCTGATATAGCTGCCTGATTTCCAAAATGACTTCTGGTCTTGATTCCGAGTTGTCATTTAAGATTGAAATCAGACTGCTCAGAGAATCGCTTGGAGTGACGAACTTGCCGGTCTTTTGATGGGAGATCCATGAAATAGCGTCACGAATGGCAACAAGCTCTGCAGTGTACACCGAACAGTTATTGGGCAGTTTCCTGCTTATTCCCTGTTCCTCGTTTGGCAGGTATATTCCGAACGAGCTGGTGCCCCTTTCAGGATTGCGTGAGCCATCCGTGTACACATGGTCCCAGTCATCAGACGGCCAGTTGTCTTTCAAATGTTCTAGAGAGAAAGTACGTGCAGCACTGGGGTTATTTTTCTTGTCGGTTTTCTGTAGTAGATCTAGATTGACCAGTGGTATAGGGAGCGTCCAGGGGGCGACAACTGGGGGGTCGTGTTTATTTATCACGAGCTCCCCCAGTCGTAGTTCCTTGATCGCTTCTCTGATACCCTGGCTGAAGGTTTTCTTTTTGGGATCTCTTACATATTTTGTCTTTTGTAGACTGACAAATGTTGGGGATCTTTCACCTAGTTGTGATATCTTGACCCAATACCTTGTCGCCAGTTCCTTTCTTCTTAGGGATAGGGGCAACTCCCCGACTTCTTGTAGTAGTGCCTCTCGCCTAGTCCCGAGCCCTACGCCAGTCGCAATACACAGAGCTTTGTATTGGATGGTGTCAAGCTTGCTTAAGAGTGTTGGCGCACAGTTCATGAAGACCAAAGAGCCGTAGTCTAATACAGAACGTATTAGAGCACGATATACCATCATTAGTGTAACTCTACTGGCGCCCCACGTACTGCCCGTTAATTTTCTCATTAAGTTTAGGATTTTGGAGCATCTATCTACAGTCCAGTCGATGTGCGGTTTCCAGGTCAACCGTCGGTCAAAGATTACGCCTATTTACACTCACCGTATATTATAAGACCATATAGCACCAGAACCCGCCCACTGATCTCTTCTGGGGAATATAGGTATTACGCCATTAGGCTAGCCACGCCCTATATTATTTAATCTTAAGCTAGTGTGTTGATTACAAGTCATACCAGACCCGACAACAAAACATATAATACATGATAATACCTCTACTGTCAGACTAATTATCTAATGGCATGGAGAGTGTGTATTGTATAATAAACTATTTAACTTGGTAATTAGCTCGCCAACGCCTCCTAAAACCTAAAGAGACGGGTGAATCTATCTTCACCAAGGTACTGTTAATGTGTTTCTCAAACCCTCTGAGATTTCGCTGATTCTGAGACCTAATGAGAAATGATTTCCTTTTTTTGTTCTATTTTTTTTTGTTCATCTGTGGAATATCCATACCAGATATTCTGTGGTATATGTTCTATTCCCTAAATAGCTTCCCACCATAATGAGTGTAGCACACTTTTTTAATCAGGAAGAAATTCTCTAGGGAAACGGGAATTATTCCGCGGTAAATACACAGCAGGAATAACGATGAACGATGGTCTAGACATCGAACAAGACGACACAATTGGTTCCCTCGTCTTAGTCCAATACAAAGTCTAATTAACCCAGTTCTGACCAGAGGTGTTGCGTCTGGCAGGATGACCAATTACAAACGATCTGAACTCAGTTGACCTTTACCTTGAACAATCTGGAACAATCCATGAGATTTGTTTAGCGCCTGACCAGAGAGGAATCGTCCATTTTCTTGTTGATTAGTTTGACTTCTCCCTCATCTAGACGATTATCATTTTAAATCTATCAATAATATAATTAAAACTTCCAGATGAAACTAGAAAATGTTTCGTGATTACTTAATAAATGTCGTCTTCAGTCAGAGCTGTCATTTCTTCATAATGAAGATTGTGATTGACTATCCGTGATTAAAGCAAATGGATGTTTTTCAAAGATAATTTTAGCGGTATTTTCCTCCAGCTAACTGCGCTGTTAAACAAATAGCGGAAGTCGGTGTGCTTATTGTCTAAGTATCTACCGACTATTTACATATTTTATCACTTTAGTGTGAATGAAATAAAGTTGTTGATGAGTTCCTATCTGTGTAATGATCGGTTATATTTTTGTCTACTTCAATAGACGGTAGCCATATTAACCACAACCACATGTTGTAAAATCACACTTTGTTTTATTATCGCTGTTTTGTAAGAAGCCATATCTGTGCTTTCTATCCGTCGCTTTCCCAGCTGATGAACCGTCTGATATCTGGAAGGGATTTTAATCAAAATCTGCAAAACAGACGATTCCTATATAAGCATGGGCGTATGCAGGAATTGGTGGAGGTGGGTGGGGTGGAGATAACGTCTGACGTCATGTCTGGGATAAGAGTGGAGCAAGGCCCAAAAATGGCAGAATTGATTCGCACGATGTTTTTTTCGTCGTCATTTCCACGAGATTAGGAAAAAACAAACTATGTCCTACGTGAGCAGGTGAGGTCCGGACCGCCTGTCTACCCACCGTATGGATACGCGCCCGATAAGCACTAATCAGGAGAAGTGAATATTTTGTCGATTATCTGCTGCTGATCAGCGTCTATGTTATCACATTGCAACTGTAGACAGAAAATAAAACGTATTAAATCACGTGAAATACGTCACAGGTTAATGTGTTTTCATTGTAGACGACTGTTAAGGGGGATTTATATTTTAATGACATCGAATAATCTTTGGTGTGAAAGCCTCGGGGGTGTGGGTGGGGGGGGGTCTACAGGTCAAACTCGAGAAATCAAATCAAATCAAATCAAATGGGGTTTGACGTCCTACTTTTCTCCGAACTTGGCAAATGAAGACAGGCTCAAGCCACACAGTTTGCTATGAGGGAAATTTTGCCCGGACAGCGGCACTACGGCCTACTCTTACATCGAATTCCAAATGTCAGGGGATCGTTTACGTGCACGACATGTGTACTCGAGACCTCGGTTTTTCGTACCAGCCGAATGACTAAACAGCTGTCCTTGGCAGCCCCCCCCCCCGTCCTACATCATTGCCAAGGGGAACCACGCCGGAAAATCTGGACGAATGCAGGGATCCAATCCGACCCCCAGGCTAGCGAGCCAGCTAGGTCTGAAGACGTATTATCAAGGAATTAGGGTAACCGTTGGTTGATAAGAGGGCCGCAGGGTGAGGGGGTTATTTACGGGTCAATGATTAGTTCCCAATTGATTATTATGTATCAACTATCAAGAACCATAATCTACACAGTTTGGATGCAGACCACCAAACATTTTCTTTCCTATTGACTTTAACGTTAGATCTTGTCACTTTGCCCGGCTTGGATTTAATCTGATTGAAAAGAGGCCTATCAAAAGATATCCGAGAATATTATAGGTGGCGCTTACTGGATTTAACCATATCATATATAGCATCTGCAGTTTTTAATTAACAGTCTTGTCTGCGATATCACTTCGGTGAAAGCGGACGTTAAATAAAGCTATTTCACACATAATAACCAGTTTTATCTCAGCGTGATCACTTTAATAAGCTAGTCATTAAGCGTGATCAGTTTATCAAGCTAGTCAGCAGGGGTCTTTAGTAGTGGGAGGAAATCGGGGGACACGGAGAAAACTCACGAGGGTGGACAGGCCACCCTAAGCGTTGTCACGTACAAGCTAGGAATTTCACCATTCAGCCATCCATACCCAATGATTCTGTATTCAGCTGTGCGGTTTTCATGAATGGACTACTAATTAGATAAAACATCTACACGTATTGTTGGCCTCGATAATAATTTGACAAGAAAGCTGTTCATATCAATTACAAGATGTCTAAAATTGTCAATTACTGACTTCTCTTCAGAATAGAAACAAAAAAAAGTACATTGTTGAAATTCATCGTCATCATCATAATAAAATAAACCATTTTCTTGAATTATATTTCATTGATATCATGAAAATCAAAAAATAAAAAATCAAATCCAATGTTCTTTTCTACATCTCTTCAACATTGAAAACACGATTTATTTGTCAAATTAAATCAGCATTAATGTTTTCATCCTACCGGGAAACGATGGGCTTTTGATATCCAATATTTAAGAAAAAATAAACATTTTACCATTGGTACACGAATCGCGTACCATAATGTGCTTCAGCCCCATTTGTAACAAGAGACTCGAGGGATGAGGCTAGACACATTGTACCAAATCAAACGGCCGTATGTAGACTGGAATACCAGACGCTGGAAATTTGCACTCGATTGAGTGAGACTGCTGTAAATCAGTTTATGTACATTCATATTACAGTATTATATGCGTTGCGACCCACTGTTGTAAATATCTAGGTCCCAAATGTTAGCGATTTAGCTCCTTTAAACCAAGATTTATATTTCATAGAATTAATCAGAACAGAAGGGTGTTCACGATATTTCATTCTTGATAACACAAAAAAAAAAACCAGAATGGCGACCTCCTGATTAATTTAATAATAAACAGATGAATATTCTACTGAATTTGATTAACCTTCAATTTTTTTACCATTTTGCAAGATTTTTTTAAAAACATTTGCTACTCGTTTTTGTATGCAAATGAGAATCCGTCAAGGTCTTCCGAGACTTAAAACCATGACGTGACGTGCGCCATTTATGACCTTTGAAAACTGGTGTATTGTTTTTTTTTTAAAACATCGTTATCTTTTAACATATTGGAAGGCATACGAGAGAGGGAAAGGGGGAGAGAGAGCGCGAAAATGAAAGAGAGAGAGGGGGGGGGGGGTTGTAACGTCCAGAGGAAACCGGAGGATACGAAGAAAACCAGAGAGGTTGGACAGACGACCCTATTCCTTGACATGTATACATTGCGAGGCGTAAGATAGATAGATAGAAAGAGAGATGGGGGCCTTTAGCGGCGAGGGGACACATGAAGGACCCAGAGAGAACCCACGAGGTTGGACAGACAACCCTACCCCTTGTCTTGTATAAGTACAGACCTTCTGTTTAACCATTCAGATCCCCACCCTCCTAAACTAATAACAATACCCTCCCTTCCTCCTAAACTAATAACAATACCCTCCCACCCTTTCAGACACGAGTATTAAACCCACCTATTACTTTCCAGGCCATTGTCTAGTCATTCGGATGGAGCAAAAAGCTAACGTGTACACGTTGAAGTGCACATAAAAGAACCCCTGACTTTTGGAATTCGAAATAACAGTAGGCCACAGTGTCGCTGTCAGGGCAAAAGTTCACTCATAGCAAACTGTGTGACCTGAGCCTATTTTCATTAGCCCAGTCGGTGCAGAAAAGTAGGACGTTAAACCCCATTTCAGTCCATTTCCTACCTCGTTGACACATTACAACTGAATTAAAATAAATGTGACACTTTAATCTGATCTCAGATGGTCTATACAAGGATGATTATGAACTAAAAGTCGGAAGCACACAAGAGACCCATCTGCAAGTTGTCCACGGATGTCGGCCATCATGATTTATTTAAACGAGGCTATTAGTCTGGGTATACACGAAGACGAGTTTATACATTAACTAATGTTTTACAATGTTTTATTGTCAATTAGTGAAAAGCATCTATGTTAATTAAAATTTATAGCTTCCACTTCTATAAAGTACCCGTCTTCATTAGCTCAGTTTAAGAGCAGAACAGTGGGACGTTAAACCCCATTTCATTCATTTCTATCAAGTCGTCTGACTACCGAACATACGTGTTCCTGTGCGTGTTACGGTGGGCGGAATAACTACCGTGCTTTGCAGCCGTTTTAACCTCATTCCTAGTGTCGCCTGTCCAACCTCGTAGGTTTTCTCCGTGTCCTCCGGTTTCCTCCCAATGATTGATACCCCTACGCGTAAGCGAATTATTGAAATAAAATTAGAAACCATATGTTAGTCCCGAAATGACCTAGTTTGTGTCGTGTGGACGTTAAACACCTATTTATCTCTCTCCCTCTCTCTCTCTCTCTCTCTAACTTTCTCTCTCTCTATACCTGAACTCGTCAGTGGAATTGTGAGTAAATTTAGGATATTGAACCGGGTATGATACCGAGCACGTCAATGTATCATTAATCTCAATAACCGTGGTGAGGAAATACAGTGGAGCGGAAAAAAACATGGAGAGAGGGACACATCCTGACTTTATACCCTGGCTAATAACCCCGAAATAAATCAAACATGTGCATGTATAAATTACCCCAACACAATATTACATGGTAGAATTTGAAGCTTGTATTTAAGTAGGAATCAGCCCTTTTCAACCAGATCATTAAACCATTGAAATGTAAATCAACGGCATTATTTATACATTCATTCCAGATCTCGTTTTTTTCTTCTTAATATGGGGTAGGAATAACGACTAACGATTATTATACGACCATATAATTTAATTCCTTTCTCTCTCTGTCGATATATGAAAACAGAGTAAATTAGATAATTAAATATAGCCGTCTACATTTACATTTAAAACGATATCGGTAAATACTGAGAGAGAGGGAGAGAGAGAGAGAGAGAGAGAGAGAGAGATAGGCAGTCAGAGAGAGAGGGGAGAGGGAGGGAGAGAGAGAGAAAGAGGGAGAGGAAGAGAGAGAGAAGGAAATATATAGATAGAGAGAGAGAGAGAGAAGAGAGAGAGGGGTTGCAACATCAATACAACACAAACTAGGCCATTTAGAAACTAACTAATTCTTTCGATGGCTACTTTGAAAATCCTCGAGACAGACCCCGATAATCAAGATAATGATTGTTTGAATGGGGACACAACTGACTGTCTAGAATAATACAGAGGGAGAGAGAGAGGGAGAGAGGGGGAAGAGCGCGTTTGATGTTCACTCGACGCTAACTGGGTCATCTCGGAACTAACAGTTAATATCCACCCGGTATGAGTTGTAGTTGTTTTTATCCACTTGTAAATCTTCGAATTTGACCAGTCTGATTATTACAGAATGACCATAGCAACCATTGTCAGACCAGCATTGAAATAAAATCATTAATGATCTTCCAAATATAAACCCACTTGTGTTGTGTGTGTGGGTGTGTATCAAATGTGTGTTTCATTAAAATTAAATGGGGTTTAACATCCTACTGTTGTGCACCCATTGGGCTAATGTAGACGGACTTTGTCAAATTGTGTTTTATGGGGGAAATTCTGTTCGGACAGAGGCACTACGGCTTACTCTTATATTTTATTTCAACTGCCAAGGAATCTTTTATTTGCACGCCCATCCTTATGACTATACGCCGTTCCTTGCCAGGCCTCTCCTCTGTCCTGCACCACTGACGGAATTCCTCGGCGAACAAAGGGAGGAAGCCGAGACCTCTTGGTTAGCGAACCAGGGTTATACACAAACTTTAGTTACTCACTGAGGGAGTTTCGTGGCCAACATTGGGAGCGAAACCGAGACCTCTTCGAGCCATGGTCTTACTCGCTAAATCACCGCGGTCTCCTTTCGATACATAAGCTAGTTACACACTGAAGTGTTCACGACCCCTTTCGATACACAATCTAGTTACAAACTGAGTCACCGCGGCCCCTTCGATACACAAGCTAGCTGTCTGGCTTTAATAGACGCCTTGTCTTCATATGAATTATAAATAATCCATTATAAACAAAACACTAACTAAGCCGCGACCGTACAGTCAATGATAGACAACGATCTTTTATCACATTATCTAGAAATGTATTAGTTTTTTATAAAGTGTTTATGGTATACCAAAATGCAATCCAGAACAACCAATAGAACCCAAATAACAGGAACGTTAAATGATAGACAACTATCCAGTTATCTAGAAATGTATTAGTTTTTGTAAATTTGTTTTTGTATGCCCTGATATAACCCATATTCAGATGGTTAGGAACTACAATCAACAAACATCAATGATAGACGACAATCTTATATCTATAAATGTATGAGTTTTTATAAATCGTTTATCGTACACCCCGATATAACCGAAGACCAATATTCAGATTGTTAAGAACTACTGTACCATGAACAACCAATAAAACCAAAACAACAGGGGCCATTGATAACCAATAACAAACAACTATTAAAAACAAAGCAACAACTGTCGGTCCTACATTTCAACGCAATCAACCTAGAATCATGAATATTAACCAAAACAGAAAATATTAACAGAAAAGGGGAAATACTAACAGAATAATGGATTTCTGCGGGTGCTTCGGTTTTCTCCCACACCCAAAGACCCTACGCGCAAGCGAATTATTGAACTAAAATGGAACCATATGCTAGTCCAGATATGACCTAATTTGTGTCGAGTGGACGTTAAACCCCATTTCTCTCCCTTTCTTTCTTGAGAATACACATTTCGTTATTTGTCTACACTCTAGAATAAGTTTAACCAACACTGTATATTATAAGACCATATAGCACCAGAACTCACCCACTGATCTCTTCTGTAGAATATACGACATTACGTCATTAGACTAGCCACGCCCTATATTATTTAATCTTAAGCTAGTGTGGTAGATTACAAGTCATACCAGACCCGACAACAAAACATATAATACATGATAATACCTCTACTGTCAGACTAATTATCTAATGGCATGGAGAGTGTGTATTGTATAATTAGCTATTTAACGTGGTAATTAGCTCGCCAACGCCTCCTAAAACCTAAAGAGACGGGCAAATCTATCTTCACCAAGGTACTGTTAATGTGTTTCTCAAACCCTCGGAGATTTCGCTGATTCTGAGACCTAATGAGAAATGATTTCCTTTTGTTTCTATATTTTTTTGTTCATCTGAGAAATATCCATACCAGATATTCTGTGGTAGATGTTCTATTCCCTAAATAGTTTCCCACCATAATGAGTGTAGCACATTTTTTAATCAGGAAGAAATTCTCAGGGGAAACGGGAATTATTCCGGAGTAAATACACAACAGGAATAACGATGAACGATGGTCTAGACATCGAACAAGACGACACAATTGGTTCCGCGTCTCAGCCCAATACAAAGTCTAATTAACCCAGTTCTGACCAGAGGTGTTGCGTCTGGCAGGATGACCAATTACAAACGATCTGAACTCAGTTGACCTTTACCTTGAACAATCTTGTACAATCCATGAGATTTGTATAGCGACTGACCAGAGAGGAATCGTCCATTTTCTTGTTGATTAGTTTGGCTTCTCCCCCATCTAGACGATTATCATTTTAAATCTATCAATAATATAATTAAAACTTCCAGATGAAACTAGAAACTGTTACATGATTACTTAATAAATGTCGGCTTCAGTCAGAGCTGTCATTTCTTCATAATGAAGATTGTGATTGACTATCCGTGATTAATGCAAATGGATGTTTTT
Source organism: Patella pellucida (assembly GCA_917208275.1). Lineage (NCBI taxonomy): Eukaryota > Metazoa > Mollusca > Gastropoda > Patellidae > Patella > Patella pellucida. Next base: position 70,085,985 of record OU795042.1, on the reverse strand, counting down.
CAAAGATAATTTTAGCGGTATTTTCCTCCAGCTAACTGCGCTGTTAAACAAATAGCGGAAGTCGCTGTGCTTATTGTCTAAGTATCTAGCAACTATTTACATATTTTAGCACTTTAGTGTGAATGAAATAAAGTTGTTGATGAGTTCCTATCTGTGTAATGATCGGTTATATTTGTGTCTACTTCAATAGACGGTGGCCAAGTTAACGACAACGCCATCTTGTAAAATCACACTTTTGTTTTGTTATCGCTGTTTTGTAAAAAGCCATATCTGTGCTCTCTAACCGTCGCTTCCCCAGCTGATGAACAGTCTGATATCTGGAAGGGATTTTAATCTGATCTGCAAAACAGACGATTCCTATGTAAATATGTGGCGTATCCAGGAATTGGTGGAGGTGGGGTGGGGTGGAGATAACTTTAAGTCTGACGTCATGTCTGAGGGATTACTTGCGAATTTGATAAACTCAGGTCCCGAGTTCACAAAGCATTCTCAGGCTTAAGTTTAAAATATACTCAAAATTGTTTGCCTTATTTTAACTAAAATAAAGCCCTCTATAAAACTTTCTTTCATAAGCAATATTTTATTCAGATTGTATCTTAATAGGGATTGGGGAACAGGCATAGCCTATATTAAACCCCTCTCCATTATAAAACTGTTGTTGTTTAAATGTATTAAATACATCAATAAGAAACTATATGCAGTGTTTTGTATTTCTGGAACAAAGGTATTTCTTATAAACAGTGATTGAAAGTTGAGTAAATTCTTAAGTGATACTTTGTGAACCCGGGGTCAGAAGCTTTGATGGAATATTTCTGCTCATTTCGGTGCACACTAGAGTGGAGCCAGGACCCAAAATGGCGGAATTGATTCGCACTGTGTTTTTATTAGACGTTATTACGAAGAAATTAGGAGAAAACTAAATATGTTGAGCGCGAGGAGGGGAGGGTCCGTACCGCCTGCCCACCCAGCGTATGAATACGCACCCGATAAGCACTAATCACGAGAAGTGTATATTTTGTCGATTATCTGCTGCTGATCAGCGTCTATGTTATCACATTGCAACTGTACACACAAAAAAACGTATTAAATCACGTGAAATACGTCACAGGTTAATGTGTTTTCATTGTAGACGAGATTTTTATTTTAATGACATCGAATAATCTTTATTGTGAAAGCCTTGAGGGGGGGATGAGGGGGGTCACAGGTCAAACTCGAGAAATCAAATCAAATCAAATTGGGTTTAACGTCTTACTTTTCTGCTCCGAACTGGGCTAATGAAGATGGGCATACGCCATACAGTGTGCTAGGAGGGAAATTTTGCCCGGACAGGGACACTACGGCCTACTCTTACATCGAATTCCAACTGTCAAGGGATCTTTTACGTTCACGCCATGTGTACTCGAGACCTCGGTTTTTCGTACCATCCGATTAACTAGACAACTGTCCTTGTCAGGCCCCCCGTCCTGCATCATTGACAAGGGGAACCACGCCGGAAAATCCGGATGAACTTTCTCGGCTAATGCAGCAATCGAACAAAACCCCCAGGCTAGCGCGCCAGCAAGGTCTGAAGACATATTATCAAGGAATTGGGGTAACCGTTTGTAGATAAAAGCGCCGGAGGTGAGGGGGTTAATTACAGGTCAATGACTTGTCCCCAATTGATTATTATGTATCAACTATCAAGAACCATAATCTACACAGTTCGGATGCAGACCACCAAACATTTTCCTATTGACTTTAACGTTAGATCTTGTCACTTTGCCCCGCTAGGATTTAATCTGATTGAAAAGAAGCCTGTCAAAAGATATCCGAGAATATTTTAGGTGGCGCTTACTGGATTTAACCATATCCTATATAACATCTGCAGGTTTTAATTAACAGTCTTGTCTGCGATATCACTTCGGTGGAAGCGGACGTTAACAGTTTTGTCTGAGCGTTAGCAGTTTAACAAGCTAGTTAGTGAACGATAACAGTTTAACAAGCTAGTCAGTGAGCGTTAACAGTTTAAGAAGCTAGTCAGTGAGCGTTAACAGTTTAATAAGCTAGTCAGTGAGCGTTACCAGTTTAATAAGCTAGTCAGTGAGCGTTATCAGTTTAATAAGCTAGTCAGTTAGTGTTAACAGTTTAATAACCCCATCAGTGAGCGTTACCAGTTTAAAAAGCTAGTCACTGAGCGTTACCAGTTTAATAAGCTAGTCAGAGAGCGTTAACAGTTTAACAAGCTGGTCAGTGAGCGTTATCAGTTTAATAAGCTAGTCAGTGAGCGATAACAGTTTAAAAAGCTAGTCAGTGAGCGTTAACAGTTTAATAAGCTAGTCAGTGAGCGTTACCAGTTTAATAAGCTAGTCAGTGAGCGTTATCAGTTTAATAAGCTAGTCAGTGAGCGATAACAGTTTAATAAGCTAGTCAGTGAGTTATCAGTTTAATAAGCTAGTCAGTGAGCGATAGCAGTTTAATAAGCTAGTCAGTAAGTTACCAGTTTAATAAGCTAGTCAGTAAGTTACCAGTTTAATAAGCTAATCAGTCAGCGTCAACAGTTTAATAAGCTAATCAGTGAGTGTTAACAGTTTAACAAGCTAGTCAGTTAGCGTTAACAGTTTAAAAAGCAAGTCAGTGAGCGTTATCAGTTTAATATTATATTATATTCTTTATTTCCTCCAATTATGAAGAGTAAAACAATACAGCATATAAGATACATACAATGCAGATAATAGAATACAGAAATATACATATACAATAGAAAACGAAATTAATGTAAGGACTTAAACGTCACAGTCACGTAAAGAAAAATATACAAACATTATAGCAGCTTTCTGATAGAGATGTCTAGTTGTACTACTGATAGTGGTAGCACGTGATTGATCCACTGTCAGTCAGCGTTAACAGTTTAATAAGCTAGTCAGTGAGCGTTACCAGTTTAATAAGCTAGTCAGTGAGCGTTACCAGTTTAATAAGTTAGTTAGTAGTGAGCGTTACCAGTTTTATAAGCTAGTCAGTGAGCGTTACCAGTTTAATAAGCTAGTCAGTGAGCGTTACCAGTTTAATAAGCTAGTCAGTGAGCGTTAACAGTTTTATTAGCTAGTCAGTGAGCGATAACAGTTTAATAAGCTAGTCAGTGAGTGTTAACAGTTTAATAAGCTAGTCAGTGAGTGTTAACAGTTTAATAAGCTAGTCAGTGAGTGTTAACAGTTTAACAAGCTAGTCAGTTAGCGTTTACAGTTTAATAAGCTAGTTTATGAGCGTTAACAGTTTAATAAGCTAGTTAGTGAGCTTTAGCAGTTTAACAAGCTAGTCAGTGAGCGCCAACAGTTTTATAACCTAGTCAGTGAGCGATAACAGTTTAATAAGCTAGTCAGTGAGCGTTAACAGTTTAATAAGCTAGTCAGTGAGCGTTATCAGTGTAATAAGCAAGTCAGTGAGCGTTAGCAGTTTAACAAGCTAGTCAGCAGAGGCCTTTAGTAGTGGAAGGAAATCGGGGGACCCGGAGAAAATTCACGAGGGTGGACAGGCCATCATACGCGTTGTCACGTACATGCTAGGAATCATAACCAAGCCATATGACTAAATGAAAGACCTTATGATCCAAAGCACTCGCGTCACACCGTTCAGCCATCCATACCCTATGATTCTGTATTCAGCTGTGCGGTTTTCATGAATGGACTACTAATTAGATAACACAGCTACACGTATTGTTGGCCTCGATAATAATTTGACAAGAAAGGTGTTCATATCAATTACAAGATGTCTAAAATTCTCAATTACTGACTTCTCTTCAGAATAGAAACAAAAAAATACATTGTTGAAATTCATCACCATTTATACTTAATAAATTGAACCATTTTCTTGAATTATATTCTAATAGACCTTCATTTAAAAAATAAAACATCAAATCCAATGTTTCTTTTCTACATCTCTAACTCAATGTCATCCAAAATCTTCAACATTGAAAACACGATTTATTTGTCAAATTAAATTAATATTGATGTTGTGATCTAACCGGAAAAAGATTGGCTTTCGATATCCAATATTTACGACAGAATAAACATTTTACCGTTGGTACACGAATCGTGTACCATAATGCGCTTTGGCTCCAGTTGTAACAAGAGACTCGAGGGACGAGACGTAACACATTGCTCCGAATCAAACGGCCGTATGTAGACAGGAATAACCAGACGCTAGAAATTTGTACTCGATTGAGACTGCTGGCTTATTACGCCGAACATAACTGATTTGAAATTCGAGTAAAAACGGAAACCATTTTATATACATTTATATTACAATATTATATGCGTTACGACCCATTTGTCAAATTATAGGTCCCAAATTTTATCGATTGAGCTCCTTTAAACCAAGATTTATATTTCACAGAATTGATCAGCACAAAGGGCGTTCACGATATTCCATTCCCAATAACACATAAAACCCCAGAATGGCGACCTCGTGATTAATTTAACAATAAACAGATGAATATTTTACTGAATTTGATTAACCTTCGATATTTTTACCATTTTTTCAAGATTTTTTAAAAACACTTGTTACTTGTTTTTGTATGCAAATGAGAATCCGTCAAGGTCTTCCGAGACTTAAAACCATGACGTGATGTGATCCATTTATGACATTTGAATACTGGTGTATTGTTTTTTAAATATCGTTATCTTTTAACAGATTGCAAGGCGTAAGAGAGAGAGAGATAGAGATAGAAAGAGAGAAAGAGAGAGAGAGGAGGGGTGATGTCCAGAGGAAACGAGAGTTGGTGTTTATCAGGTCTCTAGCTTGATTTATAAAATGATTTCAGTTCTATAAGCTCCTTTAATAAAATAAACATTAGATCTGTATTTTGGTCAATAAAAAGTAATTATTCCTCATTTTTTGTAAGTTTTACCATTGTGGTGTTGAAGGATAACAGTTCAATTGTCACGGGCGAATCTCCCTAGAATCCACGGGGGTGGTGTAAGGCATAGCGAAACTTGAATAACTTATGGCAAAAGGTTATCAAGTCATTTTTTGTGCCCTTTTTTCTGCATTTTTTGGTTGATCTTCTGGTCTAGAATCATAGAGAATAGGATCCTGTGTTCGATCTTGGTGTTGGCCGAGCAATTTTCTTAGAAAAAGTCACTTGGATAGGACGGAAACCCGAGGTTTCGTGTACCCCTTGGCCGATTCTTGAGAATACACATTTCGTTATTTGCCTACACTCACTGTATAGTATAAGACCATATAGCACCACAACCCGCCCACTGATTTCTTCTGTAGAATACAGCATTACGTCATCAGGCTAGCCACGCCCTATATTATTTAATCTTAAGCTAGTGTGTTGATTACAAGTCATACCAGACCCGACAACAAAACATATAATACATGATAATACCTCTACTGTCAGACTAATTATCTAATGGCATGGAGAGTGTGTATTGTATAATAAACTATTTAACGTGGTAATTAGCTCGCCAACGCCTCCTAAAACCTGAAGAGACGAACAAATCTATCTTCACCAAGGCACTGTTAATGTGTTTCTCAAACCCTCGGAGATTTCGCTGATTCTGAGACCTAATGAGAAATAATTTCCTTTTGTTTCTATATTTTTTTTGTTCATGTAAGGAATATCCATACCAGATATTCTGTGGTATATGTTCTATTCCCTAAATAGTTTCCCACCATAATGAGTGTAGCACATTTTTTAATCAGGAAGAAATTCTCGAGGGAAACGGGAATTATTCCGCGGTAAATACACAACAGGAATAACGATGAACGATGGTCTAGACATCGAACAAGACGACACAATTGGTTCCCTCGGTGTTGCGTCTGGCAGGATGACCAATTACAAACGATCTGAACTCAGTTGACCTTTACCTTGAACAACCTTGAACAATCCATGAGATTTGTATATCGCCTGACCAGAGAGGAATCGTCCATTTTCTTGTTGATTAGTTTGGCTTCTCCCTCATCTAGACGATTATCATTTTAAATCTATCAATAATATAATTAAAACTTCCAGATGAAACTAGAAAACGTTTCAAGATTACATAATAAATGTCGGCTTCAGTCAGAGCTGTCATTTCTCAATAATGAAGATTGTGATTGACCATCCGTGATAAATGGAAATGGATGTTTTTCAAAGATAATTTTAGCTGTATTTACCTCCAGCTAACTGCGCTGTTAAACAAATAGCGGAAGTCGCTGTGCTTATTGTCTAAGGATCTACCGACTATTTACATATTTTAGCACTTTAGTGTGAATGAAATAAAGTTGTTGATGAGTTCCTATCTGTGTAATGATCGTATATAGTTGTGTCTACTTCAATAGACGGTAGCCATATTAACGACAACCACATCTTGTAAAATCACACTTTTGTTTTGTTATCGCTGTTTTGTAAAAAGCCATATCTATGCTCTCTATCCGTCGCTTTCCCAGCTGATGAACCGTCTGATATCTGGAAGGGATTTTAATCAAAATCTGCAAAACAGAGGATTCCTATATAAGCATGGTCGTAACCAGGAATTGGTGTGTTGTTGGTGGAGATAACGTGAAGTATGACGTCATGTCTGGGGTATTACTTACGAATTTGATAAACTCATGGCCGGAGTTCACAAAGCATCCGCATGCTAAAATTAAGAATTTACTCAAAATTGTTTGCCCCATGTTAACTTAAATATAGCCCTTTATAAAACTGTTGTTGTTTTAATGTATCAAATACTTCAATAAGAAACTATGTGCAACGTTTTGTATTTCTGGATCAAAGATATTTCTCATTAACAGTGACTGAAAGTTGAGTAAATTCTTTGTGAACCTGGAGTCAGAAGCTCAGATAGAATATTTCTGCTCATTTTGGTGCACATATGACATGATTACAGTGGAGTCAGGCCCCAAAATGGCGGCAATGATTCAAACGGCGGTTTTATCGACGTCATTTCCAAGAAATTAAGAGAAAACAAAATATGTTGTGCGCGAGGAGAGTAAGGGTCCTTACCGCCTGTCTACCCACCGTATGAATACGCGCCCGATAAGCACTAATCAGGAGAAGTGAATATTTTGTCGATTATCTGCTGCTGATCAGCGTCTATGTTATCACATTGAAACTGAACACACAAAATAAAACGTATTAAATCACGTGAAATACGTCACAGGTTAATGTGTTTTCATTGTAGACGACTGTAAAGGGGGATTTATATTTTAATGACATCGAATAATCTTTGGTGTGAAAGCCTCGAGGGTGGGGGGGGGGGTCAGGCCAAACTCGAGAAATCAAATCACATGAAATCAAATGGGGTTTAGCGTCCTACTTTTCTCCGAACTTGGCAAATGAAGACAGGCTCAAGCCAAACAGTTTGCTATGAGGGAAATATTGCCCGGACAGCGGCACTACGGCTTACTCTTATATCGAATTCCAAATGTCAAGGGATCTTTTACGTGCACGCCATGTGTACTCGAGACCTCGGTTTTTCGTATCATCCGATTAACTAGACAACTGTCCTTGTCAGGCCCCCGTCCTGCATCATTGACAAGGGGAACCACGCCGGAAAATCTGGACGAACTTTCTCGGCTAATGCAGCAATCGAACCCGACCCCCAGGCTAGCGCGCCAGCAAGGTCTGAAGACGTATTATTAAGGAATTGGGGTGACCGTTGGTCGATAAAAGCGCCGGACGGTGAGGGGTTAATTACAGGTCAATGATTTGTCCCCAATTGATTATTATGTATCAACTATCAAGAACCATAACCTACGAAGTTTGGATACAGACCACCAAACATTCTCCTATTGACTTTAACGTTAGATATTGACACTTTTCCCGGCTTGGATTTAATCGGATTAAAAGAAGCCTACCAAAAGATATCCGAGAATATTATAGGTGGCGCTTACTTGATTTAACCATATCATATATAGCATCTGCAGTTTTTAATTAACAGTCCTGTCTGCGATATCACTTCGGTGGAAGCGTACGTAAAATAAAGCTATTTCACACATTATAACCAGTTTCATCTCACCGTGATCAGTTTAATAAGCTAGTCTTTAAGCGTGATCAGTTTACCAATACCAAGCTAGTCAGCAGGGGTTTTTAGTAGTGGGAGGAAATCGGGGGACCCGGAGAAAACTCACGAGGGTGGACAGGCCACCCTACGCGTTGTCACGTACAAGCTAGGAATCATAACCACGCCACTTGACTCAATAAAAGACCTTATGACCCAAAGCACTCGCGTCACACCATTCATCCATCCATACCCCATGATTCTGTATTCAGCTGTGTGGTTTTCGTGAATGGACTACTAATTAGATAACACAGCTACACGTATTGTTGGCCTCGATAATGATTTGACAAGAAAGGTGTTCATTTCAATTACAAGATGCCTAAAATTCTCAATTACTGACTTCTCTTCAGAATAGAAACAACAAAAATTTACATTGTTGAAATTCATCATCATTTATACTTAATAAATGGAACCATTTTATTGAATTATATTCTAATCGGCATACAAGCTATTTCATTTATTTCATGAAAATTAAAAAATAAAACATCAAATCAAATTATTTTTTCTACATCTCTAACTCAATGTCATCCAAAATCTTCACCATTGAAAACACGATTTATTTGTCAAATTAAATCAACATTGATGTTGTGATCCTACCGGGCTTCTGATATCCCATATTTTAGACAAAATAAACATTTTACCATTGGTACACGAATCGTGTACCATAATGTGCTTCAGCCCCAGTTGTAACAAGAGACTCGAGGGACCTGGCTAGACACATGCCACCAAATCAAACGGCGTATATAGATTGAAATAACCAGACGCTAGAAATTTGCACTCGATCGGGACTGCTGTAAATCAGTTTATACACATTCATATTACAGTATTTTATGCGTTGCGACCCACTTTTGTGAATTTCTAGGTCCCGAATGTTAGCAATTTAGCTCCTTTAAACCAAGATTTATATTTCATAGAATTGATCAGCACAAAGGGCGTTCACGATATTCCATTCTCAATAACAGATAAAACCCCAGCATGGCGACCTCCTGATTAATTTAATAATAAACAGATGAATATTCTACTGAATTTGATTAACCTTCGATATTTTTACCATTTAGCAAGATTTTTTAAAAACACGTGTCACTCGTTTTTGTATGCAAATGTAAATCCGTCAAGGTCTTCCGAGACTTAAAACCATGACGTGACGCGATCCATTTATGACATTTGAATACTGGTGTATTGTTTTTTAAATATCGTTATCTTTTAACATATTGCAAGGCGTAAGAGAGAGAGAGAGAGAGAGAGAGAGAGAGAGAGAGAGAGAGAGAGAGCGAGACAGAGTGGGGGGGGTAATGTCCAGAGGAAATGAGAGGAAACCGGAGGACACGGAAAAAACCCACGAGAGAGAGAGAGAGAGAGGGAGAAAGAGAGAGAGGGAGAAAGAGAGAGAGGGAGAAAGAGAGAGAGAGTTAGAGGGGAAACGAGAAGAAACCAAAGGACACGAAGAAAACCCTTGACATTTGGATTCGAAAAAAAAGTAGGCCGTAGAGCCGATGTCAGGGCAAAAGTTCACTTATAGTAAACTGTGTTGCTTGAGCCAGTCGGTGCAGAAAAGTAGGACGTTAAACTCCATTTCAGTACATTTCCTACCCCGTTGACACATTCTAAGTGAATTAAAATAAATGTGACACGTTAAGCTGATCTCAGATGGTCTATACATGGATGATTATAAACTAAAAGTCGGAAGTACACAAGAGACCCATCTGCCTGCAAGTTGTCCACGAATGTCGGCCATCATGATTTATTTAAACGATGCTATTAGTCTGGGTATACACGAAGACGAGTTTAAACATTAACTAATGTTTTACAACGTTTTATAGTCAATTAGTGAAAAGCATCTATGTTAATTAAAATTTATAGCTTTCATTTTTATCAAGTACCCGTCTTCATTAGCTCAGTTTAAGAGCAGAACACTAGGACGTTAACCCAATTTCATTCATTTCTATCAAGTCGTCTGACTACCAAACATACGGGCTCGTGTTCCGGGGGGCGGTGGTTGAACAACTACCGTGCATTGCAACCGTTTTAACCTCATTCCTAGTGTCGCCTGTCCAACCTCGTAGGTTTTCTCCGGGTCCTCCGGTTTCCTCCCACTGTTAAAGACCCCTACGCGTAAGCGAATTATTGAAATAAAATTATAAACCATATGTCAGTCCCGAAATGACCTAGTTTGTTGTGTCGAGTGGGCGTTAAACCCCATTCTCTCTCTCTCTCTCCCCCTCTCTCTCTCTCTCCCATATGTCTGAACTCGCCCGTTGGATTGTGAGTATTTAGGATATTGAACCGGGTATGATACCGAGCACGTCAATGTATCATTAATCTCAATAACCGTGGTGAGGAAATACAGTGGAGCGGGAAAAAAACATGGAGAGAGAGACACATCCTGACTTTATACCCTGGCTAATAACCCCGAAATAAATCAAACATGTGCATGTATAAATTACCCCAACACAATATTACATGTTAGAGTTTGAAGCTTGTATTTAAGTAGGAATCAGCCCTTTTCAACCAGATCATTAAACCATTGAAATGTAAATCAACGGCATTATTTATCCATTCATTCCAGATCTCGTTTTTTTCTTCTTAATATGGGGTAGGAATAACGACTAACGATTATTATACGACCATATAATTTAATTCCTTTCTCTCTCTGTCGATATATGAAAATAGAGTAAATTAGATAATTAAATATAGCCGTCTACATTTACATTTAAAACGATATCGGTAAATAAAGAGAGAGAGAGAGAGAGAGAGAGAGAGAGAGAGAGAGAGAGTGAGAGGGGGAGATGGGGGGACAGAGAGAAATAGAAAGTGGGAGAGAAAGAGCTGGGGGAGGGGTGTAACACCCACACAACACAAACTAGAGACACAGAGAGGGGGGACCAGAGACAGAGAGAGACACGGCGAGAGGGGGGAGAGAGCGAGAGAGAGAGAGAGGGGATAGAGAGAAAAAAGAGAGAAAGAGAGAGAGAGAGAGAGGGAGGGAGAGAGAGAGAGAGATATAAGTTGCCAGACCCATACAACACAAACTAGGCCATTTAAAAACTAACTAATTCTTTCGACGGCTACTTTGAAAATCCTCGAGACAGACCCCGATAATCAAGATAATGATTGTTTTGAGTGGCGACACAGACAGTCTAGAATAATCAACAGAGAGAGAGAGAGAGAGAGAGAGAGAGAGAGAGAGAGAGATTGAAAGAAAGAAAGAGAGAGAGCGAGGGGGCGTTTAACGTTCACTCGACGCTAACTGGGTCATCTCGGTACTAGCATGTCTTTTGTGCCCGTGTTGTACTTTAAAAATTATATCACCAGTGAATATCCACCCAGTATGAGTTGTAGTTGTTGTATCCAATTGTAATTATTCGAATTCGCTAGCCTGGAGGTTGAGTGTTCGATCCCTGCATTGGCCGAGAAAGTTCATCTCGATTTTCCGGCGTGATTTCCCCTTGTCAGTGATGCAGAAGGAGGGCCTGACAAGGACAGCTGCCTAGTCGTTCGGATGGGACGAAAAACCGAGGTCCCGTGTACAAATTGGAGTGCACGTAAAAGATCCCTTGGCAGTTGGAATTCGATATAAGAGTAGGCCGTAGCGCCGCTGCCCGGGCAAAATTTCCCTCATTGCACACTGTGGCGTATGCCCGTCTTCAATTAGCCCAGGTACGGTGCTTAAGCGTAGGACGTTAAACCCCATTTCATTCATTCATTCATTCGAATTTGACCAGTCTGATTATGACAGAATGACCATAGCAACCATAATTAACTCTCAAATACACACACACTTGTTTTGTTTGTTTGTGTGTGTGGGTGTGTGTTTCATTAAATAAAATTAAATTGGGTTTAACATCCTACTGTTCTGCACCTATTGGGCTAATGTAGACGGGTTTCGCCAAATAGTGTCCTATGGGGGAAATTCTGTTCGGACAGAGGCACTATGGCTTACTCTTATATCTTATCCCAATTGCCAAGGGATCTTTTATATGCACGCCCATCCTTAGGACTATACGCTGTTCCTAGCCAGGCTTTCTCCTCTGTCCTGCACCACTGACGATATTTCTCGGCGAACACAGGACGGAAACCGAGACCACTCTTGGTTAGCGAGCCAGGGTTATACACAAGCTATAGTTACTCACTGAGGGAATTTCGTGGCCAACGTCGGGAGCGAATCCGAGCCCTATTCGAGCCATGGTCTTACTCGCTAAGTCACAGCGGTCTCCTTTCGATACATAAGCTAGTTACAAACTGAGTCACCGCGGCCCCTTCGATACACAAGCTAGCTGTCTGGCTTTAATAGACGCCTTGTCTTCATATGAAATATAAATAATCCATTCTAAAAAAAACACTAACTAAGCCGCGACGCCACAGTTTAACACATACATATAGAATAATATCATTACCATGACAATAGATTATAAATAAATATCCGATATAAATACAATAGAGGGGTTTTAAATATAAAACACATTGTATATAATACATATATAACACATATCATCCTAAAAAGTCTATAAATGATAGACAACGATCTTAAATCACATTATCTAGAAATGTATTAGTTTTTATAAGTTGTTTATGGTATGTTCCAGATTCTTAAGATCTACCATCAACATCCAATGGAGCCAAAATAACAGGAACCATCAATGATAGACAACTATCTTATATCTAATTTTTGGAAATTTGTTTTTGTATGCCCTGATATAACCAAAGACCCATTTCCAGATGGTTGAGAACCACCATCAACAATGATAGACAACTATCAAGTTATCTATTAATGTATCAGTTTTTATAAAACATCAAGTAATTATTTACAGTAAAAAGAAATGTATTAGTATTTTTTATCAATTGTTTATTGTAAACCACGATATAACTGAAGACCAATATTCAGATTGTTAAGACCTACCATGAACAACGAATAGAACCAAAACAACAGGAGTCATTAATAATCAACAAAACAATAACAACAGTAAAAACAAATTAACTATAATCATAAACAACCAATAAAACCTTAAACGATGAAAAATAAGAAATAAAACAAAACAACAGCAATCATAAACAACAAATTACACATAGCAACATCAACAACAAACAACTATTAAGAACAAAGTAACATCAATTACAAACAACCAATAAAAACAAAGCAACAACAATCATAAACAACTATGAACACTCAAAACCACAACAAAAAAAAAACTAATAAAACAAAGCAACTGTAATCATAAACAACAAATTAAAACATAGCAAAAACAACCACAAACAACTAAATAAAACAAAACCCCATCAATTACAAACAACTATATTAAAAACAAAGTAACATCACAAAACAAAGCAAACTAAATCAAAAACAACTATTAAAAACAAAGCAACAACAATCATAAACAACAAATAAAACAAAAACAACAACTATTAAAAACAAAGCAACAGTGATCACAAACAATTATTAAAAACAAAGCAACAGCGATCACAAACAACTATTAAAAACATAGCAACAATGACCATAAACAACTACTAAACACAATCATAAGCAGGCTATAGATATATCGGCTATTTTAAACATTTTGTATTTTTAACAATTTTTCAACTGTAAATAATTTAATTAAATCAACCTGTCCATAATATCATATTCATCCTATTGGGCGTTAAATCTTTAATAAACAACAACAACAACATTGATGGTGGTATTTAGGATAACGTATACAAATCCTTAATATGTCGTTTCTAGGGGTGTTGGATTGCCGAATGGTTAGCACGTGCTTGCTGAATAAAGCCTGTCACTGAGTCAACTGGTGTGGTTTCGAATCTCCAGTTGTACGTGTCAAGAAGTAGGGTCGCCTGTCGAACCTCGTGGGTTCCCTCCGGGTCCTTCGGTTTCCCCCCACTGCTAAAGACCACAACGCGCAAGCGAATTATTAAATAGAATTAAACCATATGTTAGTCCCGAAATTACCTAGTTTGTGTCGAGTGGACGTTAAACCCCATTCCCCCCTCTCTCTTTATCCTTTCTCATGTTACAAATCCCTAATTTAATTTATAGACCGTATATCTTACTATTAATTTCGACAATCTAACAGATTTACTCACATCTACATATAAATCTTTCGTTTGATTCTACTTTAAGAGATTGGAGATGTAAGAGCCTCTATAGTACCGTGATTAAAAGGTTACTCGAGGACAATACGCTTGAATATCAATCCTCGTACAGAACCTACAGACAGACGCGATGGACTTCATTGAATCGCCCACGCGCACGAATGACCACTTGTCCATTTCAGTCAATACATACGTTCTTATCGTCTCGAGCTGCGGACAAGACCTTGACTTCAGATTAGTGGTTTGTCACGTGACCGTCTGGACATATTGGAAATCAGGCAGGGAGTTATGGTAATTACGGTCAAGCGATCGATGATAATCATTCGATAAATACTTTCTTTTATGATGGCTTCGGCTGATTTAGGGTTCCTGGGATCGTCGTGTGTCGTCGTCTTCGAGATAAAGCCGCAGATAAGCAGGAATACGACGCCGTTTTATGCCATCTTTGACTTGGCTGAGCTGTCAACCCGGGTTGTTTACGACACTGACGCGGATCTCGCGCTATTTTGATGACCAATCTAAAAGCAATGTCACTCTTCTGCCGAGATTCTTAATTGAGATGGCGTGGCGTGAAGATGGCCGGTTATCGTCTGCTGTAATTACTAAATATAGACACGTGAACGTTAGACACGTCTGCCAAAACAAAACAGACGGATTAAATAATGTGGGAATTAAGTGGCCGGAAGGTCTCCTTTTCCTCAATAATTAGCTTTTCAACGAAGCTGTATAGAGAGTCCTTGAAAGACCAATTTATGTCAATTGTCAGCAGACTGTGGAGGGCAGGTGCTTCACGACTTCAAAACACAGCTTCTAGAAATTCTGAAACTGTTGGATTTCTGAAAAACAGAAAAGCTGAAGTGAGAAAATTGACCAATATATCATTCATACATATATCCAATCCAATTTAAAACTCGACTATATGTGGGCCGCTCCACCAAAACCAGGCGGTTGCCGCACGACGTCATTTAGTGCCACGGGCACAAAGCATTGTTAACAATGGATTTGGTCAAAATGTCGATTTACAAAAGAACTTTGTGATTTGAAAAGGATTTTGGCAATCTGCAAACTGGAAATGGTGTTTTGGGGGAATTTTATGAGCCTACCTGATTAAAAAAGGCCCAAGCAATTATGTTTATTCTGTGAAAAAAATAAGCAAAAGGATTACAATGTTTTGAAAACACATGTGGTGGTTGATGCTATTCTTCATACGTCGTTGGAAAGGTCGTGAACTTAACTTTAAATATTGTGTTGTTTACCAAATACACTTCCGGCGAGGCTTTCTCTTGTCAGTAGTGTAGGACGATGGGCACTTAAAAGAGGTCTTGACATTTAGAATTCGAAATAAAAGTACGAAGTAGCGCTGCTGTTCGGGCAACATTTTGAAGATTTTTAAAAAAAAATATTTTGAAATCAATGATTTATATACATGTATTTACATAAATTGTGACCACCTTTTTAGTTGGGGTTTTTTTGGTGGTCGTTTTGGTTTACATCCGTTATGCCTTCTCCCCATTTTTGTAAACACTTAACAGAACTGAACGAATTTTGAACTAATACTCTCTTTTCAGTCCCGAAATGACTAAGTTGTGTTAAGTGGACGTAAAACCCCATTTCTCTCCCTCTCTCTTTCTTTAGAGAATCAGCAGTTCTAGTTAGAAAGGGATTTAAATTCTTTCATATGACAATCAATCGCTTTAAGCAACTTTTTACTTCTTTTTATATTTTGTGGAATCTCACGGGCTTCAATTGACACACGATGTATTCACCACTGCTACAATATTGTGAAGGTTCGTTTATACCTCACATTCTGGTAACATTAAGGTAATCTTAAAATGAGAGATCAACATCAGTTGAAAGGTGTGATGTACTGTTCTGGAGAATCGTATGTGAACTGTACTTATATACCCTAAATTGTTTATTTGGTTGGTAACCTATAAACAATTGGAGATTTAATAATAATGTAAATTTATAATGCGCCAATTCCATGTACACTTTACACTAGTATTCTAGATTAAATAAATGACCTTTCAATTTTTTTCTTAAACAATTCGAGAGAACTTGATGTTTTAATGCTGTGTGGTAGGGAATTCCATACAATTGGTGCAATCCAAGTCTAATTAGTTCTACAGCATTCGAGTCTCCGAACAATACATAATTATTCCACCATTGTTGCTTCTCAGGTAAAGCGTAAATCTCTTAATCTCATAATCTCTTTCTGTGATCATAGTTACCTGGCTACCAATTAAACAATGCGTTTCTAATTAAACGTCTAAAATAGTATTTTTATAATTGAAAGTTAGTTGTGGGTTGTAGGTATTTTACTCTACTACAATATGTATTAAGACACAATCGCTGTCTTCTCCATGGCTACATTGTTTCAAGCTACAAACGCTGTCTTTACTATTGCTACAAAGTATCATGCTGCAAACGCTGTCTTCACTATTGCTACAATGCATAACACGTATCAAGTGGCAATCACTGTCTTCACCATTGCTAGAATATTTCAAGCCACAATCACTGTCTTCACCATTGACAATCGCTGTCTTCACCACTGCTACATTGTTTCAAGCCACAAACGCCGTCTTTACCGTTGCTTCAATGAATCATGCTACAATCTCTGCCTTCACCATTGCTACAATGTATCAAGCCAAAATTGGCGTCTTTACCATTGCTACAAAGTAGCAAGCGACAATCACTGTCTTCACCATTGCTACAATGTATCAAGCCACAAACGCTGTCTTCACCATTGCTACAATGTATCAAGCCACAAACGCTGTCTTTACCATTGCTACAAAGTATCAAACGCTGTCTTCGCCGTTGCTACAATGTAGCAAGCCAAAATTGGTGTTTTCACCATTGCTACAATGTAGCAAGCGACAATCACTCTCCTCACCATTGCTACAATCTATCAAGCCAAAATTGGCTTCTTCGCCATTGCTAAAAAGTAGCAAACCACAATCGCTGTCTTCACTATTGCTACAAAGTAGCAAGCCTCAATCACTGTCTTTACCATTGCTACAATGTATCAAATGTGTCTGTAATATAAAAACTATAATCAGCGAGGAAGGGAGATTTATGCATGTAGAAGTCTTCATTTTATTACCTTACAAGGCTGTAAAACTGGGATTTATTTGAAATGTTATTACGTCGTAAGCGATAAAATCCGATTGTATATACATGTAATCCTGCACGGCTTTATTTACTCCTTAAAGACAAGCTCCTTGTTAGTAGGACTTCCTCTTACATCTTAGTTGCGTTTAGAGGGAGACACAGAGAGAAATGGGGTTTAACGTCTACTCAACCCAACTAGGTCATTTCGGGACTGACTTATGGTGTAATTTTATTTCTATAATTCGCTTGCGCGTTGGGGTCTTTAGCAGTGGGAGGAAACCGGAGGACCCGGGATTCGAAACCACGCCAGTTGATTCAATGACAGGCTTTATGATACAGCGCGCTCACGCTAACCATTCAGCCATCCAATCCCTTCTTAAAGACAAGCTCCTTGTTAGTTGGACTTCCTCTTACATTTTAGTTGCGTTTACAAATATTCTGTGATAGAATCTGCAGCAGGACCACACTACACACAAACATAATCGACAAGTCAAACATGCGGACAAGACAGACTACACAGAGAGTGGGTGAGAGAGAGAGAGAGAGAGTGAAAGAGAGGGAAATGGGGTTTAACGTCCACTCAATACAACTAGGTCATTTCGGGACTAACATGGTTTTAAAATTTTTCAATTATTCGCTTGCGCGTAGGGGTCTTTAGCAGTGGTAAGAAACCGGAGTGCCCGGAGGAAACCCACGAGGTTGGGAAGGCGACTCTATCTGCATGCCACATACGCTCACACCAGGGCTCGAAACCACAGCCGCAAGCCAGAGGTGGCCGGCCAGCAAGACGTCGAAGCGCGGCACTCTAGACCACTAGGCCATTCCAACCCCCCTCACTGACATTGTATGAAATAAACAACAAATATAACATCAATTGAATTGATCTGGGACCAATTATTGTTCACTGCGTTCAGGGGTAAAGTGAGAGGGACGCAATGACGAGCTGCCAGGTTTAGTTAAAGTTTTTCCGGCCCCCTTCAGTTTTTGCGTCCCCTCGAAAATGGTAAAAAATCTTTTATTGCAATGCGGTTTACAACATTATAATCATAATGATAATGCTCAACCAATATCCATATACATTGGGTCAGATATACTACAAATTCACTCTATCATGTTCCCCACAGCCCAATATTACCCGGCGGCACTGGGAGGGACTGCCAATCAATCCTCTCACAAAACACACATATGGACCCAGGAGGCGTGGTTTGACTTAGTACCATGGTTGCGCAGTTCTACGCTAGCTAACTAACCAGGAATTCCCGTATTAGAAGCCCACGTTGGCCAAGAACGGTCCTTGGGATTTCCCCTATATCAGTTCTGGTAGCAACGGTGGCTCAGTGCGTAGGACGTTGGCTCGAAATCCCGGATGTCCCTTATTCGATCCCTGCGTTGGCCGAGTTCATCGGGATTTTCCAGCATGGTTTCCCCTTGTCAGTGGTGTAGGTTGGAGTGCCAGGCAAGGCACAACGTATAGTTGTTCGGATGGCACGAATACCCTCGGTCCCGTGTACACATGGACGTACACTTAACGGAACGGTTGGCAGTTGGAATTCGATATAAGAGTAGGCTGTAGCGCTGCTGCCTGAGTAAAATTCCTTCTCAGCACACTGCCCGTTTTCATTGGCCCAGTCGAAGCAGAACAATAGTACGCCAAACCTCATTTCATTTCATTTTAATTCCATATCAGCAGTGTCGGACGGAGGGCCTGGCAATGGACAATCGAAGTGGCGTGCACGGGTTAGGGACCAACCCCGATACTATTTTTATTTTGGAGAGTAAAACTGCTTAATGCTGTGTTAAAATCCCTTAAAATCCTCTACCTTAGGACCGAGCAAACTGTGTGTGATACGATTTCAAATAAATTAATCCCGCCAAGCTTCATCTGGAAATGGAGACCGGTATCCCAAACTGCGGTGTCTGGAGAAAAGCAGACTTGTATGTGCAATTTAACTTTCGTTATTAGGTAAATCACATGGGTCATTCATTGTATAGACCTCTAAAGGAACGGAAATCGATTATCAGGTCACCCAACGAAACACTTGAATCGAAATCTTAAAAGGGTTTACGTGTCCGGATGCGGATACGCAGTTTTGACGTTCACGTCCAAACGACTTAATAGTTTGAGCTGAAATTCTGAGACATGGTAAATACACTTCAAATCGGGATAGTCCCTTTAACAGTTGGAGTTGGATGACGAGTGTGTTTGTGTGTGTGGGTGTGAGTATGGGTGTGTGGGTGTGTGTGTGTGTGTGTGTGTGTGTGTGGGGGGGGTGATGGCCTATTGGTCTAGAGTGCCGCGCTTCGACCTCTAGCTGGCCGGCCACTTCGAGCCCTGGTGTGATCGTATGTGGCATGGAGATAGGGACGCCTTCTCAACCTCGTTGCCTTCCTCCGGGCACTTCGATTTCTTACCACTGCTAAAGACCCCTACGCGCAAGCGAATTATTGAAATAAAATTAAACCATGTGTTAGTCCCGAAATGGCCTAGTTGTGTTAAGTGGACGTTAAATCCATTTCTCTCACTGTCTCTCTCCCTCTCTCTCGATGACGAGAAGGCAGACATGCCGCTGTTCGGGCAAACTGCTTCACGTGACACTGCATGGAACCTCCATTAACTCCAATGGTGTAGAAAGAACGGCGTTAAATTTTATTTCATTTTATTTCCTATTCTGCAGTCGCCCGTCTGCTCGGCGTTAGTTGGTTGAACATAAACTGTGCTCTGCGATATGTTTTAAATGTCATGGCGTATTAAAGCACATATTCCCTGAACCCGCGGAAATGTCAAAAAACAGACACGAAACCTCTGTCATGTAATTTGTTTAAACATTATGCGGTATAAAATCACACCTATTTCTATTGATCGACCAGAATCGAGCATTTTACCACATGGATGGATTCCATGAATACATTTATTCCAATTCAAACAAAAAAATGGTGTTATGAATGAATAAGTGGAAGCGTTTTTCGAAATAATGACACAGAGGTTATTAGACAATTCGATTAAATCATTCAAAATCCTCTCAGCGAGAACGTGATGTTTAATTCTTAATAACCGCAACATCGCAGTACGGCTACCCATCGTCGGTTCAAGGTTTTGTTTATGTCCGATGAGAGAGAGAGAGAGAGAGAGAGAGAGAGAGAGAGAGAGAGAATAAAAACCAAGTACGAACAATCCAAACCAATAGACAAAATTCGAAGTCCTAAAATAACGGTATAGGCAAAATAGTGTAACCAGGCAAAATAGTGTAATCAGCATATGGACTGTTCACCGTGTACAAAATACACGACAAACAGTGATAGCAGGTGTCAGGAAGAGTAAGCTTACTCTGCCTGGCGCCACACCCGCCATAGCTGCATGAAAACAATTTCTCTAGAACTTATTTTTTAGTTAATAAAACATTTTATTAATTTGATATCAACAAATTAATCGTTATTGTTATGATTTCCGGTGTGTTTTCCTCTTGTCAATGATGCAGACGGAGGGCCTGACAAGGACAGTTGCCTAGTCGTTCGGATGGGACGAAAAATCGAGGACCCACGTACACATTGGCGGGCACCTTAAAGATTCCTTGGCAGTTGGGATTCAGTTGCTGCCCGGGCCAAATTTCCCTCATAGCACAATGTATGGCGTATGCCCAGGTTAGGTGCAGAAGCGTAGGACGTTAAACCCCAGTAGCCCACGAGGCTCATTTTACCCTTTTTTAAAAGAATAACATGTGTTACAAGAGCCGAATCTCTAACTCAACATTTTCCAAAATATTCGAAGTTAAATACATGAATAAGAATTCAATATTGGTCCATTTCAATCAACATTGATATTGTTATCTTGTCGTGAAAATATGGGACCCTAATATCCAATATTTAAGAACCAATGGGGGGAGAGAGAGAGAGAGAGAGAGAGAGAGAGAGAGAGAGAAAGAGAGGGAAAGGGAGAGAGAAATTGGGTGGCCGGCCAGCTACAGGTCGCAGCGCGGCACTGTAGACCACTGGGCCATCACAACCCCCCAAGACCCAATGGATATTTTATAATCAGTACACGAGCCGTGTTTTCTAAGGTCTCGAGCGCCGTTTGTAAAGAACAAAGAAAAATACCTCCTACGATAGGAGTAATTAATTAGTAATGGCTGATTCACAAACGACAAAATAATAATAAAAAAACGACATAATAATTAATAAAACCGTGCGGAACGGAATGGAATGGGGTTTAACGTCCTACTATTATGCACCTAACCTGGGCTAATGGAAGACGGCGTGCGGAATGGACTAAGGAGGCGTAAATGACAGTCGTTCAATTTGGACTATTCGCATATTTCACCCCACATAATTGAATTTAAATAACAATATTATTTTTAAAAACTTGAAAACGATTCACTTTAATACATTAATTTGAGTTTTTAGACCAATTTCTGTATAATTTAAGGTTCCAAAGAATAGAGTCATAGGCCCTTTAAAGTCGCAGTAATGGAGGGGGTACATGCAAAATACAAAATTCCGAAAAGGGATATCAGCCCCCAAAAATAATAAACTTCCATTCAGCATTAACACAGAAATGTGGAATTGAAAATAATTTGTCAATATTCGAGATATGGTAATCTTCGATAAAACCTTTTGATGGGCCTCTTTTTTTTATCCGTTTGAATCCAAGTCGGAATATTATCCAACTTAGATTTTTGATTATGACTTTTTGTTTTAAAATTAAATCCATCTGAATATCCGAATCACGTCACTATATACTTATTATATTTTGATTTTTTAAAAATTAAACATACATTATGCAATTGCAGGGCTTTCTTTAGGTCTGAAATGTTATATAAATTATTAATTACACATTAATTAACTTAGTCAGACCATAATGTTTTAAAAACAATTCAACCATTGCAAAGTCGTTTATATGTACACAGTGTTTCCACTAAGGTCAATTAAATAAAAATAGTTCCTTTTTAATAAGAAATTAGTAACTTTTAATAAAAAAAATGAATTGTAGGCCACTAAACCCCATTTTATTTAATTTTATTTCATACTAGAGTATGGTTATTTACAAATTTATAAGCACACTCTCCTTCTATTTTTTCTAGTTTTTTAATAGTCATTAGTCTTGCCTTTAATCAAATTGACACAAACAAGCTCTGAAAAAAGGGGTGATTTATATTTATAAATTCTAACAACCGATCAGGGCAGATGAGAACAATTCCCACAAGAAATAAATATAACGAAAGTTTCTACAATATTGGAATTTTACTGAATGGATATTCCCCTAAATAGTACTTGACGGTAATTCGGCGCTGTGGAAACTTCAAATATATTGTGTCAGACGCTTTCCGATTAGGGTCTTTCGCTGCGAGTAAATAAGAATTAATATCCTGTCTTCCCCACACAAAGGCTGAAGCTTAACGTTCTGTGATGCAATTTCTAAGATTAAGAGGCTTGTCTTTCCAATTTTTCCCACTACTATAACATGGCTTGTATTATCTATTTTGCATCACTTTTGATTATGACAAAAACGTCTCTGGTCTTGTTCTTTGATTTGAAGAGACAGCGGGAAAAGTCAATTATTGCTTCGCGTCCTACTGCGATTTCCTTATGAAATGTCCAACAGTAAGTTGATTAGTCAAGCTTCCGTAACTTGTATTTGATGTAGAATGTCTATTATTTGAGTCTCGTTTATACCCGAAGTGAACAACAGGCTCTAGTACAAGATAACAAGTGACTTATATAATACGTATCATACATAATTAAATCTTCTTATTAAAGATCATGTTGTTTTGTAAGATGTGAATCACTCGGGATGTTCTATCAGTATGCGAGGTCTTTGTGGTGCAATATAGAATCGGTTGTTTGGAAGATGACGCGGAACTTTGCGGTGCTGTGCAATACAGAATCGGGTGTTTGTAAGAGTACGCGGAACTACTCTATTACGGTGTAATATAGAATCTGTTCATGGAACGTCTTGGAACGTTCTTCATTATCGGGTTCCTGGACCATGGGAGCAGAACGCTAGATCGGAGACGGTCCTATGTGGATTATATGCCGTCATATGTAGATTGCGGGTTAGGATATGGGTTAGGTTAAGGGCTAGGACATGCATATTTCCCTAACCCTGGGCCAAGGCTAACCTAACCTATAATCCACATATATAACGTCATAAAATGCACAGGACCGTCCCCGATCTAGCGTTCTGCCGGGACATGCCGTAGACCTCCCTTCCTTCAACCGACCCGACGTTATTCCATGCCAGGCCCTCAGTCCTACACCACTTACAAGGGGAATCCAATCTGAAAAAACTACGATGTTTAACATCATTACATAAATAAAATAAAAACCAAGAAGGAACATTTAACTTTCAGAAATAAACACCTCGGATTTTTCTTCTTGACTTTTTTTTTAATCCTTAACTTTTCAGGTTTAATTATTTTACCACAGTATCCTTTTGTTTTTTCTACCATTTTGTCTTCTGTATGCCTAATATTTGGTGTTGGCATGGAAACATAGAATAAAAGGGATGTTGACTGAAATGGTTCTCATCGGAGAATTGAATGAATTTATAACATCCTAGACCCAAGGTGGTTGGTTGACCGAATGATGATGTAATACGTGAGCTTAAGAGCATAGGGCGTGGATTTTAAACTCTCTCTCTCTATCTCTATCCTTCTCTCTCTCTCTCTCCCTCTCTCTCTTCCTCTCTCTATCTCTCTCTCTCGCTTACTCTTCAGGACACCTGTTACCACGGTTTGTCGTTTATTTTGTATACGGTCAACAGTCCATATGCTGATTACACAATTTTGCCTATACCGTATTTTTAAGAATCCGAATTTCGTCTAATGGTTTGGATTGTTCGTACTTGGTTTTTTTATTTTATCTCTCTCTCTCTCTCTCTCTCTCTCTCACTCCCAGCGGACATTAACAAAACGTTGAACCGACGATGTGTAGCCGTACTGCGATGTTGCGGTTTATCAAACATCACGTTCCCGCTCAGAGGAATTTGAATGATTTAATCAAATTGTCTAACAACCATTGTGTCATTATTAACCTTGTCTAAATAAACTTATTTTATTTAATCGCATTAAAAGATTTTGACATAACCTGCTGATAAAGTCGTGGTAGAAACCAGTCGCTGAAAGAAAAAAACTTATTCTTGTATTATCAGGAATCATCACAGATTTCTTGTTGCCAGGGGTTTGGAATCCTATTAATATTAGGAGCGCCTTAAAGTAAACAATGGGATGCAGTATGTGAATAGAGACGGCGAGTTTAATCAGGATTGACAAGACTTTACTTATTAAACACAATATGTTGTAGTTTATCCCCTCCCGGCTAAAACACGAGATATAATTAGTATTATTCTTCGTGTATTCTGTCGCTTATCCAACTTTTCTACACATAAAAAAACGTGTTTCCATTGTCTCGAGTGATTATCCATGTTTTCAATGTTGATGCTAACGGTTTTGTGTTTAATTCGAAAACAGTATTTTTTATTAAAGTTACAATATTAAAGATATAGATATAGAACTTAGAGTGATTATCCATGTTTTCAATATTGATGCTAACGGTTTTGTGTTTAATTCGAAAACAATATTTATTAAAGTTACATTATTCAAGATATAGATATAGAACTAGCCATTCGTGCTATAATAGTTCGATAGTAAATGATGTAATATGAATAATTTGAAAATTTCATTCAAATTACTCTTTTGCAAGCGAAGATAGTGGCATTTGAAAGTTTGGCAGACGTGTGCAATAATTTCAACCACGGTCCTGGTTGATCTAAGCTAAGTCTGGGTCCGTCTGGGTCCGCCTGGTTCCGCCTTATTTGATGAAATGTATATTTAATACCCTACCCTCTTCTCTAAAAGAAATATATTAATTAAAAATATGAAATCTGTAAGTTCTTTACTTATGGTTTCATGTGGTAGGCCTACTCTACACTCATCAGATGAAAAATACAAATGAAGTTTGATTACACGAGGCATGGTGACGGTATACTTAATTATAACTACTAAAACATTTGTGTCTTAGAATAACCATCGTCTTGTAGGGGTTTTTGTTGTTTTTTTTGTAATGTTTTTAGTCTTTTTGTTGTCCGAAATTCCGTTCAGTATTTACAAAGATGTGATGAATTGAAATTAAAATTTCTACTGATTTTCTCTTGTCAGAGGTGCAGGACGGGTGATCTGACAAGAAATAGCGTCTAGTTGGCATGCACGTACTCGTTGGCATGCAGGTAAAAGAACACGTTACCTTCCCCCGCCAATTTTATTTATTGAAATTATCATATATTTAGTGGTTAGTAGTACTGGGATGTGGCGATCAGCGTAGTTCCCGGTTTTCATAAAGAACCTGTTGTTGATGATGTATGCACCTGTTTTGATAACAACCGGTTGTTGATATTGTATCACCTGTTATCATATACATATAGAACCTGTTTTGTAACAACCGGCTGTTAATGTTTTATCACCTGTTTCCATATAGAACCTGTTTTATAACAACCGGTTGTTGATGATGTTTTATCATCTGTTTCCATATAGAACCTGTTTTATAACAACCGGTTGTTGATGATGTTTTATCATCTGTTTCCATATAGAACCTGTTTTGTAACAACCGGTTGTTGATGATGTTTTATCATCTGTTTCCATATAGAACCTGTTTTATAATAACCGGTTGTTGACGTTTTATCATCTGTTATCATATACATATAGAACCTGTTTTATAACAACCGACTGTTGATATTTTATCATCTGTTTTTTATACAGAACCTGTTGTATCATCTGTTATCATATAAAACCTGTTTTATTACAACCGGCTGTTGATGTTTTATCACCCGTTTTCATGTAGAACCTGTTTTATAGCAACCGGGTGTTGATGTTTTATCACCTTATTTAATATAGAACCGGTTTTATAACAACCGGTTTATCACCCGTTTTCATAAAAAACCTTTTTTATAGTAACCGGATGTTGATGTTCCATCATCTGTTATCATATAGAACCTGTTTATATCAATCCGGTATTGTTGTTGCAACACCTATTTCCATTGTTTTAGCAGTGGGAGGAAACCGGAATGCCCGGATTGTTTTAATGAAACAATTAGAAAGTATGTTTTTTTTCTTATTTATTTCGTTTTTCCAAAATATCAAGGTATGGGGTTTTTTTTGTAAAAACAGACATTACAATAGCTGAATATGAATTATTTATTTTATATATGTATTTTAACTTGTTGGATATAACGTGTGTTGTTTCTACAATCAAATGTCTTTTGTCAGCGCTGTCTCGCAAACAAAATGGCACCTTTAAAAGTGACACTTATAATGGTTGATATAAGCCAGGTTAGTAGACGTGATAGCTTATTGATTTAAATAAATCGTTCTGTTTTCGTTTAAACCACGTTACATCACCCAGCGTTGTTGGGTAATCGCGTTTCCATTGTAAATGAACACATTTTTACGAGCGTTTTTTGTCATCACTCAGTTTCTAATCTAATCTACACTGGTAATACATGACTATAAAACAATGGTATAGTCGAGATTAAATTTCTATTAAGAAGGTTATTCTGACCGACAACTTAAAATTGACTTGGTAAAAGAAGGAATCTCTCTCGCTCTGTTACAGCAACCAACGTCTTACGGTTGCTAGGAAATTTTTCAATTTCACGGCACGAATTTGGTGTCTTTTCTAAATCAAATAAGCCTAAGCGTGGAACCGCGAGGTAAATTGCAGGAGCTACGGGAACTAAATAACTAGATTCCAGTAAATTAAATATGACGGATCTCTTAAAGGTCGCCTTATGATTAAGGAGAGAACAACTCCATTTTGTATTATCTGTTTGTTTTTATTATGCTGTTTTTAAAGTACATTTCACAAACAACAATCTATGTTTCAACATGGCGTTAACATATTTATTAGAAAATTACATAATTTATTCCCTTTGAAAAATAAATAACTACAGACGCCAGTTATAAATGGAGAGTAGAGACACCCAATCTTTCTAGAAAAATACCGGATTTCCTGAAAAAAAATCCTTGAGGCATGCACTGGGCGAAAATTTTAGGGTATCACTAACTGGCAACCCGGCAGCTTACTGTCCGCCAGTCTGACTAAGGGAGCGGCTGTTATTTCTTATATTGGGTTAAGCGGATTGGGGAACATAGCGGGGTTTAAACGTAAAATTAAACGGCAGAAAAAAAGTTAGCAGACGATAATAAGAAATAATCAACATGTATTGAAAATGAACAGTAAGTAACGACAAAAACATTTTGGAAATGGAACCTCCCTCATTCAACTTAACTGACAAACATGGCTTCTAAAAATATATTTTTTATATCTTGGTATATTTTCTGACGTATACAATGTTTTGAGGCATTTGAACACATTTTAAATAGATTTATGAGTTTGAATATTTTTTTAGTCCAAATATATCATCAAATCAGCCAGGTTGAAAACAGGAAGGTATCTTTAAGGAATATGCTAATTTATTGCATTAGGGTTCGAAAAAAAACCACCCAATAACGCTCATATAAGTATTAAAAAATAGTTAAATGTAAGGAATGATTGATTACACCCATTTGCATTATAGTAATCGATCTAAAACCAATCATTCATTTCAACTATAATCGGTAATCAATAAACCAAATTTGAACAGAGTTATTCATTGCATAAATATGCATTACCATAACGATGTTTTATGTATTCTGGTCCGTGCACGCTGCATAAAACTCTAATTAATATGTGAGTTGTAAATTATTTTATAGGCTTTTACAGGTTCTTTATCCTGGTGTGTTCCACTATGACAACTTGTTATACCGACCAGTACGGTTTGTTCACAGTGTACATTCGTATCTAAGCAGGGTTGTTCTGACGCTCATTGTTCCTTCTGTGTGTGAATAGGGACGTTTTAAAACCAAGAAAATTAACTTTCTTGGCCTAAAGAAACGTGTAATCGTTCCTGTGGGACGGAAATCCGAGGTACCGTGTACACAATGGCGTGCACGTAAAATAAACCTTGGCAGTTGCCATTCGAAATAAGAATATGGCATTACTCCGCTTACCGGGAAACATTCCCCCCCCCCCCATAGCACGCTGTATGGCGTATGCCTGTCTTCATTAGCCCAGTCAGAGAAGAACAGTAGGACGTTAAACCGCATTTCATTTCATTTCGTCGTTGTATTATCAAACCACCTATAGTAAAAGTCAGGTCAATTAAAATAATTTAAATGAAGAGAGTGAGAAAATAACAAAGAGCGCATAGTAGAAATACATTATCATACAAGCCCCACCCTTCCCAAATTAAACTAAATACAATATCAAATTCTTCGTCACATTAAAATGGTTTTACTTTAGGGGCGCCAGTAAACAAATTGGTTTATCTCCTCATTGATTTAGTATCTATCGTTCGGTAAATACGAAAACCCGAGGTCTTGAGTACACATTGGCGTGCACGTTAAAGAACCCTTTAGTAGCTTGAATTCGATATAAGAGTAGGCCGTAGTGCGGCTGCCTGGGCAAAATTTTCCCCAGAGCACACTGTATGGCGTATACCCGGCTTCATTATATAACCCAGTCAGTAGAGAACCCCATTTCATTAATTTAATTTCTATAGTTTTCTAAACTCACAGACACCGAGTCGCACAAATCACTTCCTTATATATATCTTTTGTAAAATACAAGTCACGACGACTTGATAGCAGCTGGTGCCTTGTGATAAATTTTACAAAACGCAATCATATAAAGAGAGGAAGCCAAGAGAATTGGTATTTTCTTGTTTAAAGGGACAATAACACTCTTGCTGGTTTGACAGGTCCAGAAATAAATAGCCTTATTCTAAGTACAAGATGTTTAAGTGTCCTACCCGTTGTGTAAATTATTTATTACATCCTATTTTACTTGTCAAGAGGGTTCGAAAACAGGTTTATGTAAAGCTTTTCAAACCATGTAGTTCAATTTTTCCAATTTTTTTAAAATTCGGTGTGTTAAGATGAAATTAGTACCATCAATTAATTGGAATATTGTAAAATAGTACAATTTGTATACCAGAATAATGATTGGGACATATTATTCAGTTACCGCAAGAGTGTTATTGTCCCTTTAAGGTGGGAATTCCTGGGAGTGAACATAATATGCATATTGAAATAACTTTATTTAACCGTAAAAGAAGGGATTGTCAAGTTCAGAATGACATGTAGTTAATAATATACGAGAGAGAGAGAAAAGATGGATTTAACGTCCACTCGACACAAAATAATATACGATAATCTCGATTCACGTTGTTTTAAGTAAATAGATATGAGCTATTTGTTGTAATTATTTGTATGTACAACCATTTGTAAATGTCACATTGTTGTTTGGCTTGTTTTTGTATTGTTATTCTAGTCAGGCCATCTTAAAGCAATGTCGGTATCAAATGAAATGAGGTTTAACGTCCTACTTTTCAGCACCAGTCGGGGTTTTGAAGACGAGCAGGGAGGGGGGGGGGGGCTAGGAGGAAACATTTGGGTGAGTGGGGACTCCCACCTGGACTCTTCATAAAATCCCTGCTGTCAATGATTCTTTACGTGGACGACAACCTGTACACGCTGGACTTCGGTTTTTTCGTTCCATCCAAACGGGACATTTTGCTCCGACTGCGGCGCTACGGTCTATATGCACTCCCATTTAGATTTCCAACAGTCAGAGAGAGAGAGAGGGAGAGAGAGAGAGAGAGAGAAAGAGAGGGAGGGCGAAAGGGGGAATGTAACGTCAACTCGACACAAACTAGGTCATTTCGGGACTAACATATGGTTCAATTTTATTTCAGTAATTTGCTAGGTTGGACAAAGGACCCTACGAGCTGAGAATCGAACCCACACCATTTAACTCAATGCTAGGTCATTCTGCCACCCAAGCCAATCTGTTTTCTTTTTAGAAAAAAACAAATTGAATGGTTAGCACGTGCGCTGTATAATATAGCTTGTCATTGAGTCAACTGGCGTGGTTTTAAATTTCTGGTTGTACGTGACAGGTGATGGGGTCGTCTGTCAAACCTCGTAGGTTTTCTTCGGGTCCTCCGGTTTCCTCCTACTGCTAAGACCTCTACGCGCAATCGAATTATTGAAATAAAATTAAAAACTGTATGTTAGTCCCGAAATGACCTTGTTCTTGTTTGTATCGGGTGGGCGTTACCCCTCTCTCTCGTCTCTCTCTCTCTCTCTCTCTCTTTTTCTTCTGTTTTCTGACGACAGTCCCGGTTGACATCTATCAAAATGTACCTCTCACAGGCTTGAGAACGACAAAGCTGTTGAGACCAGCTTCAAAGCACGGTTCAATAACTGAAACATGTAAAATAGAAAGAGTTTCTATAGATACCTGATCTCACTTTAAAACTTTAAAACGTGGAAATCGTAAAAGATAACCAGTAATTGACAGTTGACATGACAAGGGCAGCGAGAATAATATCAACTTTAGTTGTGGTATGTCATTCAGATTCACTTCGTCAACTCAAAATTCACTTTTTTGTCGGTTTTGATATATCATGTAAGGTAACCATAGCTATTATAGTTGTCATAGTAATATCTCATCGGTTGTCATAGCAATGATAAAAAGGGAAAGAAATATTAATCTTGAAATATTTGAGTTTGTTGGTAGAATATTACTACGATTGCTTCCCCCGCATTGGTTGTCATGGTTTTAAGGGTATAAATTCCGCCAAGGGGATCCTTCCTAGATTATCACGTGACTTCTTTTGTAGCTAAACTTATTGATTTTAGCTACGACAATTTTCTATTGAAATGAAAACCTTGTCTCCGAGGCTCAAATTGTAATTTCTTATGCTTTTTTGAATGTCATTGAACTCCCCGTGCTCTAGAAGGTTGTCAATCCAGTGAAATATATAAAAAATATTAACTCAAGTATGGAGAAATTACAAAAGCCATCTTGTACTTATAAATGGATCTGTTTTCTTTGATAACTACGTTTAGGTCAATTCGGTGAAATGGGGTTAGCGTCCTACAATTCAATTAAATGGGGTTAACGTCCTACAATTCAGTGAAATGGGGTTTAACGTCCTACAATTCAGTGAACTGCAATTCAGTAAAATGTGTTTAACGTCCTACAATTCGGTGAAATGGGGTTTAACGTCCTACAATTCAGTGAAATGGGGTTTAACGTCCTACAATTCAGTGCAATGGGGTTTAACGTCCTACAATTCAGTGCAATGGGGTTTAACGTCCTACAATTTAGTGAAATGGGGTTTAACGTCCTACAATTCAGTGAAATGGGGTTTAACGTCCTACAATTCAGTGAAATGGGGTTTAACGTCCTACAATTCAGTGAAAAGGGGTTTAACGTCCTACAAATCAGTGAAACGGAGTTTAACGTCCTACAATTCAGTGAAATGGGTTTAAAGTCCTACAATTTAGTGAAATGGGATTTAACGTCCTACAATTCTGCACCATTCTGTATAAAAAAAATGATACGAGGTTAAACGTCCTTTTCATCATCACCGATTGTGCTATTGAAGACGTGCGTACGCATACAGTGTGCTATGATGGGAATCCTGCTTGCTGGTCGGTTCCTGGTTCATAGAAGATTATTATCCTATTTCAAATCGATAGTGAAACATCTCAAGTCTACATCGAATTCGCCATGGTCCCCGTAGTGATACCAACACTAATATAGGTATAAATAATGATTGAATCTACTCCAAATGTATAAACACATTGCGTCTTATTGCTGTAATAGCTCGTTATTGACACACTTCCCCCCCCCCCCCGAAAAAACAACCCCAAAACAACCCATGAGTGGTGACCTTCTTTGACGCTCTTGATATGGTATTATTGACACATTTACAAACAAGCCCCCCACAAAAAACTGGATACCGGAGGCGCCTGGATATTCAGAAGGTGCCCTTTAATTCAACATTACATTGGATTTCTTAGACAAATTCCACAATAATACCTAAACACATCCAGTGTTTCACAAATATTTCAAAATGGTTTTATTGTATCAAGAATCGGATTTGCTGTATTGTGTGTTCGAGAAGAAAAAAAAACAAGGCACGGGGAAAAGTAATTACATTCTAATAGTAATACAAATAACACATCGGCTTCTTTCTTGGACACTAGAAGCGAATTTACAAGTTTAAATTAATGACAACAATAAAACAGAATATTAAATCCGAAGAAATATTCATTCCACTTTTTACATTTTTTCACACCAAGCTACAACATTCAGATATGTGGGTTTATACAGCCTTTATAACGGTGATGTGGATGTTGTAGTTCGTGGTGTTTACGTCTGTCCAGCCTCGTGGGTTTTCTCTGAGTCCTCCGGTTTCCTCCCACTGCTAAAGACCCCTACGCGCAAGCGACTTATTGAAATAAAATTAACCATATGTTAGTCCCGAAATGACCTAGTTTGTGTCGAGTGGACGTTAAACCCCCCCTCTCCCTCTCTCTGTCACTCTCTCTCTCTCTCTCTATCTCGTGGTGTTGAACGTCCGCTTCCACCAAGGGTGTTATCGCAAATAAATTATCTTATTTTGGTACTTTTGACTGTTTAACGAAATCTTAACAAAAGATAAAAATGCAAATTTTAGTACATCCTTCAATTTTGATCGGCTTAGCACTAAAATCAACTAATATTATCCAATGAAATTTCGACAATTTGGATTTTATCTTAGTTAAAATTTCGTAAAACAGGCCGCAGTTACTTTCAAGATGGAAAATGAAAAAGTGAAATACAGAATCTGTTATATTATTATATTGTTGAATTTCTTCTTAATCGAGTGAATATATAAAGAATCTTCTGAGAGTCTTTTTTTGATACCAAAAAATATCAACATTCGTCGATAAAGTAAAAATTAAATCGGAAGATATCAGCACTCGTCGATAAAGTAAAAAAATAAACTCTGATATTTTTTGATATAAAAAAAGACGAGTAGGAGATTTTATTTGTCACCCAATCCCTTCTTACATGCACAAATAAATAAATATAATTCTTTGTTATGGATTTCACTTTTACTGAACCTGATTACATTATGGCGTAGTGATACATCGATGCCATCGGATATCTCCAATATTAAGTAGATTAGAACGGTTCAGACATTTTTGGATCTGATTTAAAAATGGATAAGTTAGGCTTAGCTTCGAACAACCAGTAAGGTGGGTACAATCAATGCACACATCTTGTCAAAACTCCATAGGCTAAATATCTCCCAGAATAAAGTAATTTGAATGAAATTTTTAATATATTCAATTTGCATTATCTATTTTCGAACTATTTAGAAGGTTGGAGTGGACGTTAAATCAGACAATGCCAGTCGTTCCTGCAGGTGGGTATCGTGTACCAAGATATCCTAAGTCACCCTTACTCCAAGCAATGGCGTCCATCATGTTGTGGCTAAGTGGGTAAGACGCTGACGCTGGCTCGCTAGCCTGGAGGTCGGGTGTTCGATCCCTGCATTGGCCGAGAGTGTTCATCTAGGTTTAGTTCCCCCTTGTATGTTGCGAAACTTGATAACGTTAGCTCGATGCATTGTGAAACCTGATAGCGTTAGCTCCATATGTTACGTTACGTGCAGAAGCGTAGGACGTTAAATCTCATTTCATTCATTCATTCCATGTGTTACTAAACTGGACAACGGGACCAGTCAATAATTCCGAAATATTAGCCCCTCCCCCTTTCAATCATGCCCTTCATTGCCCATCACCTTAAAACAATTGGCGATTTGCATGGTTGAGGGGTCTAAAGCACACGCAACGTGTCCAGTGGCGCGGTTTCAAGCCCAGGCGTGTACGTGACAAGGCCTAGGGTCGCCTTTCCTATCTGTCAGCTCTTTATCTAAATCTTACATAACGTATCTTTAATATAGAAAATCCTAGACAAAATGGAAGAAAAAACAAAAGGATATTGTGGTAAAATAATTAAACCTGAAATGTTAAGGATTAAAAAAAAATGTCAAGAAGAAAAATCTAAGGTTTTTAATTCTGAAAGTTAGATGTTCCTTCTTGGTTTTTATTTTATTGATGTAATGATGTTTAACATCGTAGTCCTCAGGTTGGCTTCCCCTTGTTAGTGGTGTAGGACTGAGAGCCTGGCATGGAATAACGTCGGGTCGGTTGAAGGAAGGAAGCTCCACGGCTTGTCCCAGGGGAACACTCGATCGGAGACAGTCCTGCGCATTTTATGACGTTATATGTGGATTATAGGTTAGGGTTAGGCTTTGCCCAGGGTTAGGGAAATCTGCAGGTCCTAACCCTTATCCTAACCCACAATCCACATATGACGTCATACAATCCGATCTAGCGTTCTCCCATGTTCCACGAGCATGATTATGAAGAACGTTCCAGAACATGGTCCAGGAACCCGATAATGAAGAACGTTCCAGAACAGGTTCCAAGAACGGATTCCGTATTACACTGCAATGAAGAAAGTTCCATGACATGTTCAAAGAACATATTCTATATTACACCGTAATAGAGAAGTTCCGCGGCATGTTTCAAACACCCGATTCTATATTGCACCGCAAAGTTCCGCGGCATGTTTCAAACACCCGATTCTATATTGCACCGCGAAGACCTTCACTTACTGATAAACTTACTGATAAAACGACCCGAGTGATCCACATCTTACAAAACAACATGATCTAGAATAAGAAGATTTAATTATGTATGATACGTATTATATAAGTCACTTGTTATCTTGTACTAGAGCCTGTTGTTCACTTCGGGTATAAACGAGACTCAAATAATAGACATTCTACATCAAATACAAGTTACGGAAGCTTGACTAATCAACTTACTGTTGGACATTTAATAAGGAAATCGCAGTAGGACGCGAAGCAATAATTGACTTTTCCCGCTGTCTCTTCAAATCAAAGAACAAGACCAGAGACGTTTTTGTCATAATCAAAAGTGATGCAAAATAGATAATACAAGCTATGTTATAGTAGTCGGGAAAATTGGAAAGACAAGCTTCTTAATCTTAGAAATTGCATCACAGAACGTTAAGCTTCAGCCTTTGTGTGGGGAAGACAGGATATTAATTCTTATTTACTCGCAGCGAAAGACCCTAATCGGAAAGCGTCTGACACAATATATTTGAAGTTTCCACAGCGCCGAATTACCGTCAAGTACTATTTAGGGGAATATCCATTGTAGAAACTTTCGTTATGTTTATTTCTTGTGTCTTTTTTTTTATTTCAAGAGGATTTGTTCTCATCTGCCCTGATCGGTTGTTAGAATTTATCGATATAAATCATCCTTTTTTCAGAGCTTGTTTGTGTCAATTTGATTAAAGGCAAGACGAATGACTATTAAAAAACTATAAAAAATAGAAGGAGAGGGTGCTAATAAATTTGTAAATAACCATACGCCAGTATGAAATAAAATGAAATGAAATGGTGTTAAAATTTGGCCGGGACAGCATCGCCGCGGCCTACAATTCATTTTTTTATTATTAAAAGTTACTAATTTCTTATTAAAAAGGAACTATTTTCATTTAATTGACCTCTGTGGAAACACTGTGTAAATATAAATGACTTTGCAATGATTGAATTTCTTTCAAAACATGATGTGATGTATCACTGGATCACGGTGGCTAAGTGGAAAAGGCGCTGGTTCGCTAGCCTGGAGGTCGGGTGTTCGATCCGTGCATTGGCCGAGAAAGCTCATCTCGATTTTCCGACGTGATTTCCCCTTGTCAGTGACGCAGAAGGAGGGCCTGACAATGACAGCTGCCTAGTCGTTCGGATGGGACGAAAAACCGAGGTCCCGTGTGCACATTGGAGTGCACGTAAAAGATCCCTTGGCAGTTGGAATTCGATATAAGAGTAGGCCGTAGCGCCGCTGCCCGGGCAAAAATTCCCCTCATAGCACACTGTATGGCGTATTCCCGTCTTCAATTAGCCCAGGTTAAGTGCATAACAGTAGGACGTTAAACCCCATTTCATTTCATTCATTCTACGCCATAATGTAATCAGGTTCAGTAAAGTGAAATCCATAGCAAAGAATTATATTTTTTTTATCTCTGCATGTAAGAAGGGATTGGGTGACAAATAAAATCTCCTACTCGTCTTTTTTGATATCAAAAAATTTCAGAGTTTTTTTTTACTTTATCGACGAGTGCTGATATCTGCCGAGTTTTTTTTCACTTTATCGACGAATGATGATATTTTTTGATATCAAAAAAGGCTCTTAGGAGGTTCTTTATTTATTCCCTCGATTTAGATGAAATTCAACAATATAATAAAATAACAGCTTCTGTATTTCACTGTTTCATATTCCATCTTGAGAGTAACTGATGCCTGTTTCACGAAATTTTAACTTTGATAAAATTCAAACTGTAGAAATTTGATAGGATAATATTAGTTGATTTTGGTCCTAAGCCAATCAAAATTGAAGTATGTACTAAAATTTGGATTTTATCTTTAGTTAAAATTTCGAGAAACAGGAGGGCCCTGGTTAATAAATGTCTCCCGTTTACTTAAGCTTTGAGTCAAAAAAACAAAATATGATAACTTGTCTGTGATGTCACCCTTGTTGGAAGCGCGGATGTTAAACACCACGAGAGAGATAGAGAGACAGAGAGAGGGGAAGATGGGATCTAACGTCCACTAAACACAAACTAGGTCATTTCGGGAGTAACATATGGTTTAATTTTATTTCAAAAGTCTTTTGCGCGTAGGGGTCTTTAGCAGTGGGAGGAAACGGGAGTACCCAGGGAAAACCCACGAGGCTGGACAGGCGTAAACACCACGAACTACAGGCGTAAACATCACCGTTATAAAGGCTGTATAAACCCACATATCTGAATGCTGTAGCTTGGTGTGAAAAAATGTAAAAAGTGGAATGAATATTTCTTCGGATTTAATATTCTGGTTTTATTGTTGTCATTAATTTAAACTTGTAAATTCGCTTCTAGTGTCCGAGAAAGAAGCCGATGTGTTATTTGTATTACTATTAGAATGTAATTACTTTTCCCCGTGCCTTGTTTTTTTTTACTTCTCGAACACACAATACAGCAAATCCGATTCTTGATACAATATAATCATTTTGAAATAAGTGCGAGACACTGGATGTGTTTAGGTATTATTGTGGAATTTGTCTAAGAAATCCAATGTAATTTTGAATTAAAGGGCACCTTCTGATTATTCAGGCGTCTCTGCTATCGTGTTTTTTTTTGGGAGGGGGGAGTTGTTTGTAAATGTGTCAATAATACTATATCAAGAGCGTCAAAGAAGATCACCATTCCTGGGTTTTTTGGGGGTGGTTGAAATGTGTCAATAACACCTTATATAGATCGCCAAAGATCACCATTCTATCTTCCGCTATTACAGCAAAAGGACGTAATTTGTTTATAAATTTGGATTAGATTCAATCATTATCTATACCTATTCTAGTGTTGGTATCACTACGGACGGGGACCATGGCGAATTCGATGTAGACTTGAGATGTTTCGCTATCGATTTTAAATAGGATAATAAACCTCTATGAACCAGGAACCGACCAGCAAGCAAGATTCCCCTCATAGCACACTGAATTGCGTACGCACATCTTCATTAGCCCAATCGATTTCAAAGAGGATTATGATCTTCTATGAACCAGGAAAAACCTGTTGACGATACGTCACTTCGTCTACCTACCGACGAATTGTAGGACATTAACCCCATTACACTGAATTGTAGGACGTATAAACCAGTAACCGACCAGCTAATTTCCCCTCATATCACACTGTATAGCGTACGCACGTCTTCAATAGCCCAATCGGCGATGGTGAAAAGGACGTTAAACCTCATTTAATTTATTTTATCCCGGATGGTGCAGAATTGTAGGACGTTAAACCCCATTTCACTGAATTGTAGGACGTTAAACCCCATTCACTGAATTGTAGGACGTTAACCCCATTTAATTGAATTGTACGACGCTAACCCTATTTTACTGAATTGTAGTTTGTAGGACGTTAACCCCATTTAATTGAATTGTACGACGCTAACCCTATTTTACTGAATTGTAGTTTTACTGAATTGACCTAACCGTAGTTATCAAAGAAAACAGAACCATTTATAAGTACAAGATGGCTTTTGTAATTTCTCCATACTCGTGTTAATATTTTTTTTATATATTTCACTGGATTGACAACCTTCTAGAGCACGGGGAGTTCAATGACATTCAAAATAGCATAAGAAATTGCAATTTGAGCCTCGGAGACAAGGTTTTCATTTCAATAGAAAATTGTCGTAGCTAAAATCAATAAGTTTAGCTACAAAAAAAATTCACGTGATAATCTAGGAAGGATCCCCTTGGCGGAATTTATACCCTTAAAACCATGACAACCAATGCGGGGGTAGTAGCAATCGTAGTGTTATTCTACCAACAAACTCAAATATTTCAAGATTAATATTTCTTTCCCTTTTTATCATTGCTATGACAACCGATGAGATATTACTATGACAACTATAATAGCTATGGTTACCTTACATGATATATCAAAACCGACAAAAAAGTGAATTTTGAGTTGACGGAGTGAATCTGAATGACATACCACAACTAAAGTTTACATTATTCTCGCTACCCTTGTCATGTCAACTGTCAATTACTGGTTATCTTTTACGATTTCCACGTTTTAAAGTTTTAAAGATCAGGTATCTATAGAAACTCTTTCTATTTTACATGTTTCAGTTATTGAACCGTGCTTTGAAGCTGGTCTCAACAGCTTTGATGTTCTCAAGCCTGTGATAGGTACATTTTGATAGATGTCAACCGGGCCTGTCGTCATAAAAAAGAACAGGGGAGAGATAGAGAGAGAGAGAGAGAGAGAGAGAGAGAGAGAGAGAGAGAGGGGGGTAACGTCCACTCGACACAAACAAGAACAAGGTCATTTCGGGATTTAATTTAATTTGATTTCAATAATTCGCTTGCGCGAAGGGGTCTTAGCAGTGGGAGGAAACCGGAGAACCCGGAGAAAACCCACGAGGTTTGACAGGCGACCCTACTACTTGGCGATACAACCAGGAATTAGGAATTACGACAGGCACTGGGAGAACGAGGCTAAAATATCCCACACGTCAATGCGATTGTTAATATCCTTGATGCGGATATTCTAGTTCATGTTGTTTTGTAAGATGTGAATCACTCGGGTCGTTTTATCAGTATGTGAGGTCTTTGCGGTGCAATATAAAATCGGGTGTTTGGAACATGCCGCGGAACTTCTCTATTACAGTGTAATATAGAATATGTTCTTGGAACATCTTGGAACGTTCTTCATTATCGGGTTCCTGGACCATGTTCCGTAACGTTCTTCGTTATCATGCTCATGGAACATGGGAGCAGAACGGTAGATCGGAGACGGTCGTACGTGGATTTTATGACGTCATGAGGATTGTGGGTAAGGATAAGGGTTAGGGTCAAGGGCTAGGACCATAACCCATAATCCATATATATGACGTCATAAAATGCGTAGGACTGTCTCCGATCGAGCGATCGCCTGGGCAATGCCGTGGAGCTTCCTTCCTTCAACCGTCAGGACGTTATTCCATGCCAGGCCCTCAGTCCTACACCACTCACAAGGGGGAATCCACCCTGAAAACTACAATGTTAAACATAATTACATAAATAAAATAAAAACCAAGAAGGAACATCTAACTTTCAGAAATAAAAACCTCAGATTTTTCTTCTTGACTTTTTTTTTAATCCTTAACTTTTCAGGTTTAATTATTTTACCACATTATCCTTTTGTTTTTTTCTACCAAGTTGTCTTCTGTATGCCTTATATTTGGTGTTGGCATGGAAACATAGAATAAAAGGGATGTTGACTGAAATGATTCTCATCGGAGAATTGAATGAATTTATAACATCCTAGACCCAAGGTGGTTGGTTGACCGAATGGCGTAATGCGTGCGCATTAGATCACAGGGCGTGGATTTTAAACTCTCTCTCTCTTCCTCTCTCTCCCTCTCTCTCTCTCTCTCCCTCTCTCTCTCTCTCTCCCTATCTCTCTCCCCATCCCCTCCCCTATCTCTCTCTCTCCCTCTCTCTCTCTCCCCACCTGTTACCACTGTTTGTCGTGTATTTTGTATACGGTCAACAGTCCATATGCTGATTACACTATTTTGCCTATACCGTATTTTTAGGAATTCGAATTTTGTCTTATGGTTTGGATTGGTCGAAGGCTACTTGATTTTTTATTTTATCTCTCTCTCTCTCTCTCCCATCGGACATTAACAAAACGTTGAAACGACGATGGGTAGCCGTACTGCGATGTTGCGGTTTACTAAGAATTAAACATCACGTTCTCGCTCAGAGGATTTGGAATGATTTAATCAAATTGTCTAACAACCATTGTGTCATTATAAACCTTGTCTAAATAAACTTATTTTATTTAATCGCATTAAAAGATGTTGACATAACCTGCTGATAAACTCGTGGTAGAAACCAGTCGCTGAAAGAAAAAAACTTTTCTTGTATTATCAGGAATTATCAAAGATTCCTTGTTGCCAGGGGTTTGGAATCCTATTAATATTGGGAGCGCCTTAAAGTAAACAATGCGATGCAGTTTGTGAATAGAGACGGCGAGTTTAATCAAGATCGACAAGACTTTACTTATTAAACACAATATGTTGTAGTTTATCCCCTCCCGGCTAAAACACGAGATATAATTATTATTATTATTCGTGTATTATGTCGCTTATCCAACTTTTACACATAAAAAAACGTGTTTCCATTGTCTCGAGTGATTATCCATGTTTTCAATGTTGATGATAACGGTTTTGTTTTAAATTCGAGAACAATATTTATTAAAGTTACATTATTCAAGATATAGATAAGAGATAGCCATTCTTGCTATAATAGTTCGAAAGTAGATGATGTAATATGAATAATTTGAAAATTTAATTCAAATTACTCTATTGCAAGCGACGATAGTGGCATTTGAAAGTTTGGCAGACGTGTGCAATAATTTCAACCACGGTTCTGGTTGATCGGTTACTTTAAATATGTGTTAAGTCCAAATATATCGTCAAATCACAAAGTTTGTACCCGGGAATGCATCTTTAAGGTAGAACAGGCACGACCGTTCGTCAATAATCGTACTGGTCGGCCAGTATAAATCATAGAGCCGCAAGGTAGGATAGACATGCTCGTCCAGTATTAATCATACAGACGCGAGGTAGGATAGACAAGCTCGTCCAGTATTAATCATACAGACGCGAGGTAGGATAGACAAGCTCGTCCAGTATTAATCATACAGCCGTGAGGTAGGACAGACACGGTCGTCCAGTAATAATTATACAGCACAATTCGTTGGAAGTATCATTAGCAATTTATGTTGGTTTGCCTGTTATCAGATATTGAGCACCCGGGTTACATCATCTTAAAGGACGGAAGTCCGTAACTCAAAATCCTCAAAAATCTTCAACATTGAAAAAAATAATTATTGGTCAATTTTAATCAACATTGATGATGTAAAACTTACCGGAAACAAATGATCTTCTAATATCCGATATTTAAGATGAAATATTTTTTTTAACATTGATACACGAATCGTGCGTCTCAGCATAAATTGTAATAATAAGGCACTGGGAGAACGAGGCTAAAATATCCCACACGTCAATGCGATTGTTAATATCCTTGATGCGGATTTTTCTAAACAAATTTTGTAGTAAAGAAGTATTGTGCATGGTCCATGGCCAAACATGACATCGTTATCTGAACTCGTGAGCATGTGCAAAAAAATACTTCCTGTGTAGACTGGAATAACCAGATGCTAGAAATCTCCCCATCGATTGGGAAACGTCGCGTATTTCGCCGAACATAATTTTTTGGGGAATTAGAGTAAAAACGGAAACAATGGAATGCAATTTAGGTATACACATTCATATCACATTATTATATGCGTTGTTACCCATTTGTGTCCATTTCTGGGTCCAAAATGTTAGCGACATAGCTCCTTTAACCATTTCTATACTCTCTCTCTCTCTCTGTTGATTTTTCTAGACTGTCTGTGTCGCCACTCAAAACAATCATTATCTTGATTATTGGGGTCTGTCTCGAGGATTTTCAAAGTAGTCATCGAAAGAATTAGTAAGTTTCTAAATGTCCTAATTTGTGTCGTGTCGACTTACCCCCTCCCCCCACCCACACTTGTCTCTCCCACCCTCTCTTTCTCTTGTCTCGTGGGTA
Source organism: Patella pellucida (assembly GCA_917208275.1). NCBI lineage: Eukaryota > Metazoa > Mollusca > Gastropoda > Patellidae > Patella > Patella pellucida. The sequence continues at coordinate 70,043,627 of OU795042.1, read as the reverse complement.
ACCCGGGTTGGCTTAATTTGTGTTTTTTGACTTACCTCTCCCCCACTCTACCTGCCTCTCTCTTTCCCTCTCTCTCTCTCTTACTCTCGTCTAGTGGGTGACGCGGGTTGGCCCCGTAGTATACAACCCCAAATCAAATGACCACCATTTCAGTATTTTACAACGAACGCCGCACAACAACATCAGTAAATAGAAAATTAAAATAAGACCTTTATTTCGTTTCGTTTTGACTGTTTTAATTTTCGATATTGGACTGCAAAATCAATGGTAAGATTTTGAATGGTGGTAATATGAATCCCACTTCTTTTTATTCAAATTCAGGTGGATGGATTTTCATCTTCGGGAAAATACTGCAATTAATGGCTGCATATTTTGTATTAAAATCTGACCAGAACCTGCATTCATACTTCCTACTTCTTCTGTTGTTATTATCAGCGCGGTAATATAATAGCAAGCGATCATGTCGAGTTGAAAACGCAGTGTAGGACGAGAAACAGCTTCAAACAGACTCGTTTATCAAGATGGCTGTTGATATAGTAACAGATATTAAAACGTTAAAAAGAAATCCAAGCTTAAATGTAACGGCTGAAAAAAACCTCTGGCATGTTTTATGAAGCATCGAGAAATTCTAGTTTAATAGTCCCACTGAGCTCAATCGAAGAAAAGCGATTTAAATTGGAGAGACGCATGAAACATTTGCTTCCCCGATGGAATTCTCGGTTTCCGTTGACTAGTTGCTTCAATTTATTGAATGGTCAATAACCAAAGAACATTATCAATGTCAGCAAGACCATGCACACTTTGCATCAACCGTCTGATGACCCACGTAACGGTTGTCGTAATTTATTAGCTATACGGAGCGAAACATGCTGGTTTACTTCGCTTGTCGGCCAACGAGACCCGGGAGGAAATAATTTACGGGACGAAGGCTACAAAATGGCCTGCCCGAAGTTGTAGTGGTCGTTATCCAATTCGTCCTAGAGGGATATCCGTATTGTATCTTCATATTAACAATCATGTAGTCCCTTGTGGCAAGTTGAAAACATGTCTTTTACATGATGGCGGGAAAGTCAATGCTATATTTAATGGCGAATAAATCAGATTGCTTACAGGGGTGGGTACATTGCCTGATTTCATTCTGGGAAACACCTCATAAATCGTTGACGATATTTTTATGAACAAACGTCATTCTTGTATTGTAATTGTTACGCCCTTTACTCATTATAAACTTCCAAATTTAATCATTTTTGGTGCTTGCATGGAAACAGGGTATAAAAGGGATGTTGACCGAAATAGTCCGGTGTTTGTCGTGTATTTTTTATACGGTCAACAGTCCATATGTTGATTACACTTTTTTGCCTGTACCGTATTTTTAGGAATTCGAATTTTGTCTAATGGTTTGGATTGTTCTTACTTGGTTTTTTATTTTATCTCTATCTCTTTCCCATCGGACATTAACAAAACGTTGAAACGACGGTTTGTATCCGTACTGCGATGTTGCGGTTTATTAAGAATTAAACATCACGTTCTCACTCAGAGGATTTGGAATGATTTAATCAAATTGTTTAACAACCATTGTGTCATTCTTAACCTTGTCTAAATAAACTTATTTAATTTAATCGCATTAAAAGATGTTGACATATCCTTCTGATAAACTCGTGGTAGAAACCAGTCGCTGAAAGAAAAGCGTATTCTTGTATTATCAGGAATTATCAAGGATTTCTTGTTGCCAGGGGTTTGGAATCCTATTAATATTGGGAGCGCCTTAAAGTAAACAATGGGATGCAGTTTGTGAATAGAGACGGCGAGTTTTAATCAGGTTTTCTGAATAGGATTTATAAGACTTTACTTATTAAACACAATATGCTGTAGTTTATCCCCTCCCGGCTAAAACACGAGATATAATTATTATTATTCTTCGTATATTCTGTCGCTTATTCAACTTTTACTCATAAAAAACGTGTTTCCATTGTCTCGAGTGATTATCCATGTTTTCAATGTTGATGATAACGGTTTTGTTTAAATTCGAAAACAATATTTTTTAAATTACATTATTCAAGATATAGATATAGAACTAGCCATGTTGGCTATAATAGGTCGAAAGTAGATGATGTAATATGAATAATTTGAAAATTTCACTCAAATTACTCTTTTGCAAGCCAAGATTGTGGCATTTGAATGTTTGGCAGAATGTGCAATAATTACAACCACGGTCCTGGTTGATCCAAGCTAAGTCTTGGTCCGTCTAGGCCCGCCTTATTTGATGAAATGTATCTTTAAATACTCTACCCTCTTCTCTAAAAGAAGTATATTATATACATATAAATAATTAAAAATATGAAATCTGTAAGTTCTTTACTTAAAGTTTCATTCAGAAGAAAAATATAAATGAAGTTTGATTTCACGAGACATGGTGACGGTATACTGAATTATAACTACTAAAACATTTGTGTCTTAGATGAACTATCTTTTTGGAGGGTTTTTTTGTAATGTTTTTAGTCTATTTGTTGTCAAGAATTCCTTTAAGTATTTACAAAGATGTGATGAATTGAAATTAAAATTTCTACTAATTTTCTCTTGTCAGAGGTGCAGGACGGATGATCTGACAAGAAATAGCGTCTAGTTGGCATACACGTACTCGTTGGCATGCAGGTAAGAGAACACGTTACCTTCCCCCGCCAATTTTATTTATTGAACTCATCATATATTTAGTGGTTAGTGGTACTTGGATGTGGAGATTAGCGTAGTTCCCGGTTTTCATATAGAACCTGTTGTTGATGATGTATGCACCTGTTTTAATAACAACCGGTTGTTGACACTGTATCACCTGTTATCATATACATGTAGAACCTGTTTTATAGCAACCGACTGTTGATATTTTATCACCCGTTTTCATATAGAACCTGTTTTATAGCAACCGGGTGTTGATGTTCCATCATCTGTTATCATATAGAACCTGTTTATATCAATCCGGTATTGTTGTTGCAACACCTATTTTCATTGTTTTAGCAGTGGGAGGAAACCGGAATGCCCGGATTGTTTTAATGAAACAATAAGAAAGTATGTTTTTTTTCTTTTTTATTTACATTAACATGTTTTCGTTTTTCCAAAATATCAAGGTATGGGGTTTTTTTTGTAAGAACAGACATTACAATAGCTGAATATGAATTTTTTATTTTATATATGTATTTTATATAACTTGTTGGATATAACGTGTGTTGTTTCTACAAACAAATGTCTTTAGTCAGCGCTGTCTCGCAAACAAAATGGCGCCTTTAAAATTGACACTTATAATGGTTGATATAAGCCAGGTTAGTAGACGTGCTAGCTTATTGATTTAAATAAATCGTTCTGTTTTCGTTTAAACCACGTTACATCACCCAGCGTTGTTGGGTAATCGCGTTTCCATTGTAAATGAACACATTTTTACGAGCGTTTTTTGTCATCACTCAGTTTCTAATCCAATCTACACTGGTAATACATGACTATAAAACAATGGTATAGTCGAGATTAAATTTCTATTTAGAAGGTTATTCTGACCGACAACTTAAAATTGACTTGGTTAAAGAAGGAATCTCTCTCGCTCTCTGTTACAGCAACCAACGTCTTACGGTTGCTAGGAATTTTTTCAATTTCACGGCACGAATTTGGTGTCTTTTCTAAATCAAATAAGCCGAAGCGTGGAACCGCGAGGTAAATTGCAGGAGCTACGGGAACTGAATAACTAGATTCCAGTAAATTAAATATGACGGATCTCTTAACGTTAACGCCAAAAGGTCGCCTTATGATTAATGAGAGAACAACTCCATTTTGTATTTTCTGTTTGTTTTTATTATGCTGATTTCACACACAACGATCTACGTTTCAACATGGCGTTAATATATTTAATAGAAAATTACATAATTTATTACCTTTAAAAAATAAATAACTACAGACGTCATTTATAAATGGAAAGTAGAGACACCCATTCTTTCTAGAAAAATACCGGATTTCCTGAAAAAATATCCTTGAGGCATGCACTGGGCGAAAATGTTAGGGTATCACTAACTGGCAACCCGGCAGCTTACTGTCCGCCAGTCTGACTTAGGGAGCGGCTGTTATTTCTTTATTGAGTTAGGCGGATTGGGGAACATAGCGGGGTTTAAACGTAAAGCAGACTCTGCAATTAATGGGCGGGAAAAGAAGTTGGCAGACGACAATCCAAGATAATCAACATGTATGGCAAATGTACAGTAACGACAAAAACATTTTGGAAATGGACCTCCCTTAATCAAGTTTCATGACAAACATGGCTTCTCAAAAAGATTTTTATATCTTGGGCTATTTCCTCACGGATACAATGTATTGAGGCATTTGAACAAATTTCTGATAGATAAATAAGTTTCAATTTTTTTTAGTCCAAATATATCATCAAATCTCTTAGGTTGAAAACAGGAAGGTATCTTTAAGGAATATGCTAATTTATTGCATTAGGGTTCGTAAAAAAACCACCCTATAACGCTGATATAAGTATTCAAAAATAGTTAAATGTAAGGAATGATTGATTATACCCATTTACATTATAGAAATCGATCTAAAACCAATCATTCATTTCAACTATAATCGTTAATCAATAAACCAAATTTGAACAGAGTTATTCATTGCATAAAATATGCATTACCATAACGATGTTTTATGTATTCTGGTCCGTGCACGCTGCATAAAACTCTAATTAATATGTGAGTTGTAAATTATTTTATAGGCTTTTACAGGTTCTTTATTCTGGTTTGTTTCACTATGGCAACTTGTTATACCGACCGGTATGGTTTGTTCCACTATGGCAACTTGTTATAGCGGCATGGTTTGTTCATAGTGTACAGCTATATCTAAGCAGGGTTCTTTAGCCTGGTTTGTTCCAGTTCGACAACTTGTTATAGCGGTATGGTTTGTTCCACCACGGCAACTTGTTATAGCGGTATGGTTTGTTCACAGTGTACATTCAAATCTAAGCAGGGTTGTTCTGACGCTCATTGTTCCTGCTGTGTGTGGATGGGGACGTTTAAAAACCAAGAAAATTAACTTTCTTGGCCTAAAGAAACGTATAATCGTTCATCTGGGACAGGAAACCGAGACCTCGTGTACACATTGGCGTGCACGTCAAATAACCCTTGTCAGTTGCCATTCGAATTCAGAATATGGCATAGCGCCGCTGTCCGGGCAACATTTCCCCCATAGTACACTGTATGGCGTATGCCCTTCTTCGTTAGCTCAGTCAGAGTAGAACAGTAGGACGTTAAACCCCAATTCATTTCATTTCGTCATTTTATTATCAAACCACCTATAGTAATAATTTAGATAAAGAGAGAGAGTAAAAATAACAACATACAAGCCCCACCCTCCCCAATTAAAAATAAATACAATATCAAATCCTTCGTCACTTTAAAATTGATTTACTTTAGGGGCGCCAGTAAACACTTTGGTTCTTCTCCTCAGTGTTTTAATATCTACCATTCGAGATCCCGTGTACACATTGGCGTGCACGTAAAAGAACCCTTGGCAGCTGGAATTCGATATAAGAATAGGCAGTAGTACCGTTGTCCGGGCAACATTTCCCCCATAGCACACTTTATGGCGTATGCCCGTCTTCATTAGCCGAGTCAGTGCAGAACAGTAGGAGGACGTAAAACCGCATTTTATTTAATTTAATTTCCATAGTTTGCTAAACTCACAGACACCGAGTCGCACAAATCACTTCCTTATATCTTTTGTAAAATACAAGTCACGTGTTTTATTTTTTCGTGCAGCTGTATGTGTTATTCGACTTGACGACGACTTGATAGCAGCTGGTGCCTTGTGATAATTTTTACAAAACGCAATCATATAAAGAGAGGAAGTCGAGAGAATTGGTATTATCTTGTTTAAAGGGACAATTGCTATGTTCACAACTAATGCGCTTTCAAACCGCTTTCCGTAAAACGCCCTACGGAAGGCGCTTTCGTTACCACGGGTGGCGTCACACTACAAATTAAACCGCTTTCGATTCGCATTAAAACACGTCACACTCAATGCGCATTAACAGGGTGCGACATCTATGATAGACCAATGGAACTATCAGATGGGGTGAAGGAGCTTCACCACTTCTCCGAAGACATTAATGTTACGATGTAGGCCACCTACCTGGCCTTCAACGTCTTCATTCTGCCAGATCTGCAATAACAGCAGCCTCTCCTGGCATCCCCAAGTTTCCCCTCTTGCTTTTGCCGAAGATTTTGCCATGATATATCAAGAATTAAACGGAAAATGAACAAAAGTGAACGTAAAAGCTGATCGACAAGCACAAATGCTTTCCCCATGCGATAAACGGAAGTACTGCACTGCGCAAGCGCTGTTCGATCTCAACGCGCTCAATGCTTAACGCGAATTAAAGTGTCTCACATTTGTAATTGTGATGCACGTCAGTTATATCGCTTCAGCCAATGCGCATTAGAAATGCGGTTTCGCTAAAGCGGCTTAGTTTTGGTTTAATGCGCATTGAGTGTGACGCGTTTTAGCGACTTAAGGCTTGAATGCGCATTTCAAAGGCTTGTGTGAACCCGGCAAATAACACTCTTGCTGGTTTGACAGGTTAAGAAAAAAATTAGCCTTATTCTAAGTACAAGATGTTTAAGTGTCCTACCTGTTGTGTAAATTATTTATTACATCCTATTTTACTTGTCCAGAGGGTTCGAAAACAGGTTTATATAAAGCTTTTCAAACCATGCAGTTGAATTTTTCCATTTTTTTAAATTCGATGTGTTAAGATGAAATTTGTACCATCAATTAATTGGAATATTGTAAAATAGTACAATTTGTTGACCAGAATAATGATTGGGACATATTATTCAGTTACAACAAGAGTGTTATTGTCCCTTTAAGGTGGGAATTCCTGGGAGTGAAAAAATTCATCTACATAATATGCATATTGAAATAACTTTATTTAACGGTAAAAGAAGGGAAATTGTCAAGTTCACAATGACATGTAGAGAAAATATTTATCAACATATAATATTCCTATTCCAATAACTTTATTTAACCGTAAAAGAAGTAGTCCCGAAATGACCTAGTTGTGTTGAGTGGACGTTAAACTCCATTTCTCTCTCTCTCTCTCTCTCCCGTAAAAGAGAGGATTGTTAAGTTCACAATGACATGTAGTTAATAATATACGAGAGAGAGAAAAAAGGGATTTAACGTCCACTCGACACAAAATAATATACGATTATCTCGATTCACGTTGTTTTAAAGGGACAATAACACTCTTGCTGGCTTGACCGGTTCCGAAAAAATAAATTAGTCTTATTCTAACCACTAGATGTTTATGTGTCCTATCTGTTGTGTAAATTATCCATTACAACCTCTCCTACTTGTCCAGAGGGTTCGAAAATATGTTGAAATCCAGGTTTCATTTGAAAGTGCTTACGTAAGTGTTTTCAAACCATGTAACGGCATGTAGTTAATTTTTTTCAATTTTTAAAATTAGGTGTGTTAAGATGAAATTTGTATTATTTATTAATTGGAATATTGTAAAATAGCACAATTTGTTGACCAGAATAAAGATTGGGACATATTTTTCAGTTACAACAAGAGTGTTATTGGGACTTTAAGTAAATAGATACGAGCTATTTGTTGTAATTATTTGTATGTACAACCATTTGTAAATGTCACATTGTTGTTTGGCTTGTTTTTGTATTATTATTCTAGTCAGGTCATCTTAAAGCAATGTCGGTATCAGATGAAATGAGGTTTAACGTCCTACTTTTCTGCACCAGTTGGGATTTTGAAGACGAACAGGGGTGCTAAGAGGAAACATTTGCTGACGGGGAGGGGGGGGGGAGGTGCTTCCACCTGTAATCTTCAGAGAGAGGGGTAGAAATGGGGTTTAACGCCGACGCGCTGGACTTCGGTTTTTCCGTTTCATCCAGATTGGGCATTTTGCTCCGACTGCGGCGATACGGTCTATATGCACTTCCATTTAGATTAGATTTCCAGAGAGAGAGAGAGAGAGAGAGATAGAGTTTAATGCCAACTCGAAACAGACTAGGTCATTTCGGGACTAAAATATGGTTCAATTTTATTTCAGTAATTCGCTTCTGCGTAGGGTCTTAAATAGTGGAAAGAAACCGGGCGACCCGGGGAAAATCCACTAGGCCTAGATATTGGTGGTGGTCTGAGCCCTTATTGTTTTAACGTCAGAAGCCGGTGCAGAATGTGACATAATAAAACCGCATCGCAAGGCGATCGTGAACAAAATCAGAGGCAGGTTCTTTTTCTTCTGTGGGGGTTGGGTGGCCGATGGTTAGCACGTGCGCGCTGTATTATAAAGTCTGAGTCAACTGGCGTGGTTTCGAATATCTGGTTGTACGTGACAAGTGATAGGGGCATCTGTCCAGTCTCGTGGGTTTTCTCCAGGTCCCCCGGTTTCCTCCCACTGTAAAAGACCCCTACGCGCAAGCGAATTAATGAAATGAAATTAAACACCATATGTTAGTCCCGAAAGGACCTTGTTGGTGTCGAGAGGACGCTGAACCCCATCTCTCTCTATCTCTCTCTCTCTCTCTTTTTTCTTCTTTTTTATGACGACAGGCCCGGTTGACATCTATCAAAATGTACCTCTCACAGGCTTTAAAACATCAAAGCAGTTGGAGACCAGCTTCAAAGCTCGGTTCAATAACTGAAACATGTAAAATAGTAAGAGTTTCTATAGATATCTGATCTCACTTTAAAACTTTTAAACGTGGAAATCGTAAAAGATAACCAGTAATTGACAGTTCACATGACAAGGGTAGCGAGATTAATGTCAACTTTAGTTGTGGTATGTCATTCAGATTCACTCCGTCAACTCAAAATTCACTTTTTTGTCGGTTTTGATATATCATGTAAGGTAACCATAGCTATTATAGTTGTCATAGTAATATCTCATCGGTTGTCATAGCAATGATAAAAAGGGAAAGAAATATTAATCTTGAAATATTTGAGTTTGTTGGTAGAATATTACTAGGATTGCTACTACCCCCGCATTGGTTGTCATGGTTTTAAGGGTATAAATTCCGCCATGAGGATCCTTCCTAGATTATCACGTGACTTTTTTTGTAGCTAAACTTATTGATTTTAGCTACGACAATTTTCTATTGAAATGAAAACCTTGTCTCCGAGGCTCCAATTGCAATTTCTTATGTTATTTTGAATGTCATTGAACTCCCCGTGCTCAAGAAGGTTGTCAATCCAATGAAATATATAAAAAATATTAACACAAGTATGGAGAAATTACAAAAGCCATCTTGTACTTATAAATGGATCTGTTTTCTTTGATAACTACGTTTAGGTCAATTCGGTGAAATGGGGTTAGCTCGTACAATTCAATTAAATGGGGTTAGGCGTCGTACAATTCAATTAAATGGGGTTAACGTCCTACAATTCAGTGAAATGGGGTTTAACGTCCTACAATTCAGTGAAATGGGGTTTAACGTCCTACAATTCAGTGAACTACAGTGAAATGGGTTTAACGTCCTACAATTCAGTGAAATGGGGTTTAACGTCCTACAATTCAGTGAAATGGGGTTTAACGTCCTAAAATTCAGTGAAATGGGGTTTAACGTCCTAAAATTCAGTGAAATGGGATTTAACGTCCTACAATTCAGTGAAATGGGGTTTAACGTCCTACAATACAGTGAAATGGGGTTTAACGTCGTACAATTCAGTGAAATTGGGTTAGCGTCGTACAATTCAGTGAAATTGGGTTAGCGTCGTACAATTCAGTGACATGGGGTTTAACGTCCTACAATTCAGTGAAATTGGGTTAGCGTCGTACAATTCAGTGAAATTGGGTTAGCGTCGTACAATTCAGTGACATAGGGTTTAACGTCCTACAATTCAGTGAAATTGGGTTAACGTCCTACAATTCAGTAAAATGGGGTTTAACGTCCTACAATTTAGTGAAATGTGGCTAGCGTCCTACAATTCAGTGAAATGGGGTTTAACGTCCTACAATTCAGTGAAATGGGGTTAACGTCCTACAATTTAGTGAAATTTTGCTGGTTGGTTCCTGGTTCATAGAAGATTATTATCCTATTTCAAATCGACAGTGAAACATCTCAAGTCTACATCGAATTCGCCATGGTTCCCGTCCGTAGTGATACCAACACTAATATAGGTATAAATGATGATTGAATCTAATCTAAATGTATAAACACATTGCGTCATATTGCTGTAATAGCGGAAGATGGTATGGTGATGTGTGTGTGAAATAGCTTTATTTAACGTCCGCTTCCACCGAAGTGATATCGCAGACAAATGAATGGTGATCTTCTTTGGCGCTCTATATATGGTGTTATTGCCACATTTACCCCCCCCCCCCGCGAAAAACACCCCAAAAACAGCCCAGGAGTGGTGACCTTCTTTGACGCTCTTGATATGGTATTATTGACACATTCACCCCCCCCCCCAAAAAAAAAACGATACCAAAGATGCCTGAATAATCAGCAGGTGCCCTTTAATTCAAAATTACATTGGATTTCTTAGACAAATTCCACAATAATACCTAAACACATCCAGTGTTTCACACTTATTTCAAAATGATTTTATTGTATCAAGAATCGGATTTGCTGTATTGTGTGTTCGAGAATTAAAAAAACAAGGCACGGGGAAAAGTAATTACATTCTAATAGTAATACAAATAACACATCGGCTTCTTTCTCGGAAGCGAATTTACAAGTTTAAATTAATGACAACAATAAAACAGAATATTAAATCCGAAGAAATATTCATTCCACTTTTTACATTTTTTCACATCAAGCTACAACATTCAGATATGTAGGTTTATACAGCCTTTATAACGGTGCTTTAGATGTTGTAGTTCGTGGTGTTTACGCCTGTCTAGCCTCGTGGGTTTTCTCTGGGTCCTCCGGTTTCCTCCCACTGCAAAATACCCCTACACGCAAACGACTTATTGAAATAAAATTATACCATAAGTTAGTCCCGAAATGACCTTGTTTGTGTCGAGTGGACGTTGAACCCCATTTCCCCCCTCTCTCTCCCTCTCTCTGTCACTCTCTCTCTCCTCTCTCTCTCGTGGTGTTGAACGTACGCTTTCACCAAGGGTGTTATCGCAAATAAATTATCTTATTTTGTTTTTTTTGACTGTTTAACGAAATCTTAACAAAAGATAAAAATGCAAATTTTAGTACATCCTTCAATTTTGATCGGCTTAGCACTAAAATCAACTAATATTATCCAATCAAATTTCGACAATTTGGATTTTATCTTAGTTAAAATTTCGTGAACCAGGCCTCAGTTACTCTCAAGATGGAAAATAAAATAGTGAAATACAGAAGCTGTTATTTTATTATATTGTTGAATTTCATCTTTAATCGAGTGAATAAATAAAGAATCTCCTAGGAGCCTTTTTTGATATCAAAAAATATCAACATTCGTCGATAAAGTAAAAAAAACTCGGCAGATATCAGCACTCGTCGATAAAGTAAAAAAAACCTCTGATATTTTTTGATATTAAAAAAGACGAACAGGAGATTTTATTTGTCACCTAATCCCTATTAACATGCTGAAATAAATAAATATAATTCTTTGCTATGGATTTCACTTTTACTGAACCTAATTACATTATGGCGTAAAATGAATGAATGAAATGGGGTTTAACGTCCTACTGTTATGCACTTAACCAGAGCTAATTCAAGAGAGCTAATTCAAGACGGACATACGACATACAGTGTGCTATGAGGGGAATTTTGCCCGGGCAGCGGCGCTACGGCCTACTCTTATATCGAATTCCAACTTCGAAGGGATCTTTTACGTGCACTCCAATGTGTACACGGGACCTCGGTTTTTCGTCCCATCCGAACGACTAGGCAGCTGTCCTTGTCACGCCCTCCTTCTACATCACTGACAAGGGAAAATCACGTCGGAAAATCGAGTTGAACTTTCTCGGCCAATGCAGGGATCGAACACCCGACCTCCAGGCTAGCGAACCAGCGCCTTATCCACTTAGCCACCGTGGTCACCAGAAAATCTTAGAAGACGCGTACCAGAAGACAAAATGGTAGAAAAAACAAAAGGATATTGTCGTAAAATAATTGAACCTGAAAAGTTAAGGATTAAAAAAAATGTCAAGAAGAAAAATCTAAGGTTTTTATTTCTGAAAGTTAAATGTAATGATGTTCAACATCGTAGTTTTCAGGTTGGCTTCCCCTTGTTAGTGGTGTAGGACTGAGGGCCTGGCATGGAATAACTTCTGGTCGGTGAAAGAGAGAGAGGAAGGAAGCTCCACGGCATGTCCCAGGATAACGCTCGATCGGAGACAGTCCTGCGCATTTTAAGACGTCATATATGTGGATTATTGGTTATGGTTAGGCTTGTCCCAGGGAAAGGGAAATCTGCAGGTCCTAGCCCTTAACCTAACCCTTATCCTAACCCACAATCCGCATATGACGTCATACAATCCGATCTAGCGTTCTCCCATGTTCCACGAGCATGATAATGAAGAACGTTCCAGGACATGGTCCAGGAACCCGATAATGAAGAACGTTCTAGATCATGTTCCAAGAACTGTTACCGTATTACACTGTAATGAAGAAAGGTCCATGACATGTTCCAAGAACATATTCTATATTACACCGTAATAGAGAAGTTCCGCGGTATCTTACAAACACCCGATTCTATATTGCACCGCAAAGACCTCACATACTGATAAAACGACCCGAGTGGTTCACATCTTACAAAACAACATGATCTAGAATAAGAAGATTTAATTATGTATGATACGTATTATATAAGTCACTTGTTATCTTGTACTACAGCCTGTTGTTCACTTCGGGTATAAACGAGACTCAAATAATAGACATTCTACATCAAATACAAGTTACGGAAGCTTGACTAATCAACTTACTGTTGGACATTTAATAAGGAAATCGCAGTAGGACGCGAAGCAATAATTGACTTTTCCCGCTGTCTCTTCAAATCAAAGAACAAGACCAGAGACGTTTTTGTCATAATCAAAAGTGATGCAAAATAGATAATACAAGCTATGTTATAGTAGTGGGATAAATTGGAAAGACAAGCTTCTTAATCTTAGAAATTGCATCACAGAACGTTAAGCTTCAGCCTTTGTGTGGGGAAGACAGGATATTAGTTCTTATTTACTCGCAGCGAAAGACCCTAATCGGAAAGCGTCTGACACAATATATTTGAAGTTTCCACAGCGCCGAATTACCGTCAAGTACTATTTAGGGGAATATCCATCCAGTAAAATTCCAATATTGTAGAAACTTTCGTTATATTTATTTCTTGTGGGTTTTTTTGTATTGCCATAGGAATTGTTCTCATCTGCCCTGATCGGTTGTTGAATTTATCAATATAAATCACGCTATTTTCAGAGCTTGTTTGTGTCAATTTGATTAAAGGCAAGACGAATGACTATTAAAAAACTATAAAAAAATAGAAGGAGAGAGTACTAATAAATGTGTAAATAACCATACTCCAGTATGAAATAAAATTAAATGAAATGGGATTTAGTGTCCTATGTGTTAAGATTTGGTAGGGACAGCATCGCCACGGCCTACAATTCATTTTTTTTTTTATTAAAAGTTACCAATTTCTTATTAAAAAGGAACTATTGTTATTTAATTGACCTTGCTGGAAACACTGTGTAAATGTAAGTGACTTTGCAATGGTTGAATTTCTTTCAAAACATGATGTATCACTACGCCATAATGTAATCAGGTTCAGTAAAAGTGAAATCCATAGCAAAGAATGTCTACTACATCGTTAACACAGTTCATCGCGTGCATTTTGCATACCGATATTTCATTGGCCAATCACGCTATTTTACCGACATTTCGCCTAATAGTTTGGATGCAGCAACTGCGGGTGTTGCGCCAGACAGGGTAAGCTTACTTTTCCGGACACTTGTTACCACTGTTTTTCATGTACTTTGTACACGGTGAACAGTCCATTTGCTGATTACACTATTTTGCTTGAATTCACTATTTTGCCTATACCGTTTTTTAGGACTTCGAATACCTTCTTATGGTTCGGATAGCTCGTACGTGTTTTTTTATTTTATTTATTATTTTTGCATATAAGAAGGGATTTGGTGACAAATAAAATCTTCAACTCGTCTTTTTTGATATCAAAAAATATCAATACTCGCCAATCGCCAATGAGTAAAAATAAATCGACTGAGCCTCGTTTTCTTTTACTTTATCGACGAGTGCTGATATTTTTTTATATAAAAAAAGACCCGTAGAAGATTCTCTATATATTCACTCGATTTTGTATCTGGAAAGTAACTGGCTAATAAGTTTCTGCCTTTTTCTTAACCTCCAAGTCAACTAAAACAAAATAAGATAACTTGTCTGCAATATCACCCTTGGTGGAAGCGGACGTTAAACACCACGAGAGATTGAGAAATGGGGTTTAACGTCCACTCGACACAAACTAGGTCATTTCGGGACTAATATTTGGTTTAATATTATTTCAATTATTCGCTTGCGCGTAGGGGTCTTTAACAGTTGGAAAAAACCGGAGTACCCAGAGAAAACCCACGAGGCTAGACAGGCGTAAACACCACGAACTACAACATCCAAAGCACCGTTATAAAGGCTGTACAAACCGACATATCTGAATGTTGTAGCTTGGTGTGAAAAAATATAAAAAGGGGAATGAATATTTCTTCGGATTTAATATTCTGTTTTATTGTTGTCATTAATTTAAACTTGTAAATTCGCTTCTAGTGTCCAAGAAAGAAGCCGATGTGTTATTTGTATTACTATTAGAATGTAATTACTTTTCCCCGTGCCTTGTTTTTTATCCTCGAACACACAATACAGCAAATCCGATTCTTGATACAATATAATCATTCTGAAACACTGGATGTGTTTAGGTATTATTGTGGAATTTGTCTATGAAATCCAATGTTATTTTGAATTAAAGGGGCACCGTTTTTTTGGGGGGGGGGGGGGTGTAAATGGGTTAAAATACCATATCAAGAGCGTTAAAGAAGGTCTCCACTCCTGGGTTGTTTTTTGGGTGTTTTTCGGGGTGGGGGGGGGGGGGGGGATGCGTCAATAACACCATTTATAGAGTGCCAACGAAGATCCCTTTTCTGCGATATCACTTCGGTGGAAGCGGACGTTAAACAAAGCTATTTCACACACACACATCACCATTCCATCTTGCGCTATTACAGCAATAGGACGCAATATGTTTATACATTTAGATTAGATTCAATCATCAGTTATACCTATATTAGCGTTATTACAGCAATAGGACGCAATGTGTTTATACATACTGATTAGATTCAATCATTATTTATACCTATATTAGTGTTGGTATCACTACGGGGACCATGGCGAATTCGATGTAGACTTGAGATGTTTTACTATCGATTTTAAAGAGGATAATGACCTTCTATGAACCAGGTAACCAACCAGCAAAATTCCACTCATAGCACACTGTACATTCTTACGCACGTCTCCATCTGTGCTCATTTATTTTATTTTTTTTATCCCAGATGGTGCAGAATTGTAGGACGTTAAATCCCATTACATTGATTTGTAGGACGTTAAACCCCATTTCACTGAAATGTAGGACGTTAAACCCCATTTCAATAAATTGTAGGACGTTAAACCCCATTTCATTCAATTGCAGGACGTCAAACCCCATTTCACTAAATTGTAGGATGTTAAACCCCATTGCACTAAATTGTATGACTTTAAACCCCTTTTCACTGAATTGTAGGACGTTAAACCCCATTTCGCTGAATTGTAGGACGTTAACCCCATTTAATTGAATTGTAGGGCGTTAAACCCCATTTCACTAAATTGTAGGATGTTAAACCCCATTGCACTAAATTGTAGGACTTTAAACCCCATTTCACTGAATTGTAGGACGTTAAACCCCATTTCACTGAATTGTAGGACGTTAACCCCATTTAATTGAATTGTATGGCGTTAAACCGCATTGCACTGAATTGTAGGACGTTAAACCTCATTTCACTGAATTGTAGGACGTTAAACCCCATTTCACTGAATTGTAGGACGTTAAACCCCATTTCACTGAATTGTAGGACGTTAAACCCATTTCACTGAATTGTAGGAAATTAAACCCCATTTCACTGAATTGTAGGACGTTAAACCCCATTTCACTAAATTGTAGGACGTTAAACCCATTTCACTGAATTGTACGAGTTAACCCCATTTCACCGAATTGACCTAAACGTTGATATCAAAGAAAACAGAACCATTTATAAGAACAAGATGGCTTTTGTAATTTCTCCATACTTGTGTTAATATTTTTTATATATTTCACTGGATTGACAACCTTCTAGAGCACGGGGAGTTCAATGACATTCAAAATAGCACAATAAATTGCAATTTGAGCCTCGGAGACAAGGTTTTCATTTCAATAGAAAATTGTCGTAGCTTAAATCAATAAGTTTAGCTACAAGAGAAGTCACGTGATAATCTAGGAAGGATCCTCATGGCGGAATTTATACCCTTTAAACCATGACAACCAATGCGGGGGTAGTAGCAATCGTAGTAATATTCTACCAACAAACTCAAATATTTCAAGATTAATATTTCTTTCCCTTTTTATCATTGCTATGACGACCGATGAGATATTACTATGACAACTATAATAGCTATGGTTACCTTACATGATATATCAAAACCGACAAAAAAGTGAATTTTGAGTTGACGGAGTGAATCAGAATGACATACCCTAGCCAAAGTTGACATTATTCTCGCTGCCCTTGTCATGTCAACTGTCAATTACTGGTTATCTTTTACGATTTCCACGTTTTAAAGTTTTAAAGTGAGATCAGGTATCTATAGAAACTCTTTCTATTTTACATGTTTCAGTTATTGAACCGTGCTTTGAAGCTGGTCTCATCCGCTTTGATGTTTTAAAGCCTGTGAATAGGTACATTTTGATAGATGTCAACCGGGGCTGTCGTCAGAAAACAGAAGAGAGAGAGGCAGATGGAGAGAGAGAGAGAGAGAGAGAGAGGTGGAGAGAGAGGGTAGAAGAAAACAAGAAAAAGAGGGAGATAGAGAAAGAGAGAGAGAGAGGGGGTAACGTCCACTCGATACAAACAAGAACAAGGTCATTTCGGGACTACCATACGTTTTTTTAATCTTATTTCAACAATTCGCTTGCGCGTAGAGGTCTTAGCAGTAGGAGGAAACCGAAGGACCCGGAGAAAACCCACGAGGTTGGACAAACGACGCTATAACTTGTCACGCGATACCAGGAATTTAAAACCACGCCAGTTGACTCAATGACAGGCTATATTATACAGCACACGTGATAACCATTCAATTTATTTATTTTCTAAAAAGAAAACAGATGGGCTTGGGGTGGCAGAATGACCTAGCATTGAGTTAAACGGTGCGGTTTCGATTCTCAGAGTGTAAGGTCCTGTGTCCAACCTAGCGAATTACTGAAATAAAATTGAACCATATGTTAGTCCCGAAAGGACCTAGTCTGTGTCGAGTTGGCGTGACACCCCTCCCCCTCTCGCTCTCTCTCTCTGACCGATGGAATTAAAATGGGAGTGCACATAGATCGTAGCGCCGCAATCAGAGTAAAATGTCCCGTTTGGATGGAACGGAAAAACCGAAGTCCAGCGTGTACAGCGGGCGTCCACGTAAAGAATCATTAGCAGCAGGGATTCTATGAAGAGTCCCCACTCACCAAAATGTTTCCTCCTAGCCCCCCCCCCCCCCTACTCGTCTTCAAAATCCCGACTGGTGCAGAAAAGTAGGACGTTAAACCTCATTTCATCTGATACCGACATTGCTTTAAGATGACCTGACTAGAATAATAATACAAAAACAAGCCACACAATAATGTGACATTTACAAATGGTTGTACATACAAATAATTACAACAAATAGCTCGTATCTATTTACTTAAAACAACGTGAATCGAGATTATCGTATATTATTTTGTGTCGAGTGGACGTTAATAAATACCCTTTTTTCTCTCTCTCGTATATTATTAACTACATGTCATTGTGAACTTGACAATTTCCCTTCTTTTACGGGAGAGAGAGAGAGAAATAGAGAGAGAGAGAAATGGAGTTTAACGTTCACTCAACACAAACTAGGTCATTTCGGGACTACTTCTTTTACGGTTAAATAAAGTTATTTGAATAGGAATATTATATGTTGATAAATATTTTCTTTATATGTCATTGTGAACTTGACAATTTCCCTTCTTTTACGGTTAAATAAAGTTATTTGAATATGCATATTATGTTGATGATTTTTTTCACTCCCAGGAATTCCCACCTTAAAGGGACAATAACACTCTTGCTGTAACTGAATAATATGTCCCAATCATTATTCTGGTATACAAATTGTACTATTTTACATTATTCCAATTAATTGATGGTACTAATTTCATCTTAACACACCGTATTTAAACAAAGGAAATTAAATTAATGAAATGGCGTTGAACGTCCTCCTGCTGTTCTGCACTGACTGGGCTAATGAAGACAGTGTGCTATGGGGGGAATTTTGCCCGGACAACGGTACTACGGCCTACTCTTACATTGACTTCCAGCAACCAAAGGGTTCTTTTACGTGCACACCAATGTGTACACGAGACCTCGGGTTTTCGTATCACCCGAACGATAGATATTAAATCAATGAGGAGATAAACCAATTTGTTTACTGGCGCCCCTAAAGTAAAATAATTTTAATGTCACGAAAGATTTGATATTGTATTTATTTTAATTGGGGTGGTGTGGGGCTCGTATGTTGTACATTTTTCTCACTCTCTTCGTTTAAATTATTTTAAATTACCTGACTTTTACTATAGGTGGTTTGATAATAAAATGACGAAATGAAATGAAATAGGTTTAACGTCCTACTGTTCTACTCTGACTGAGCTATGGGGGAAATGTTGCCCGGACAGCGGGTGCTACGGCCAATTCTTATATCGAATTCGAACTGCCAAGGGTTATTTTGCGTGCACGCCAATGTGTACACAGGATCTCGTTTTCCGTTCGAGAGGAACGATTACACGTTTCTTTAGGCCAAGAAAGTTAATTTTCTTGGTTTTAAAACGTCCCCATCCACACACAGCAGGAACAATGAGCGTCAGAACAACCCTGCTTAGATTTGATTGTACACTGTGAACAAACCATACCGGTCGGTATAACAAGTTGCCATAGTGGAACAAACCATACTGGTCGGTATAACAAGTTGACGTAGTGGAACAAACCATACCGGTCGGTATAACAAGTTGACGTAGTGGTACAAACCAGAATAAAGAATCTATAAAAGCCTATAAAATAATTTACAACTCACATATTAATTAGAGTTTTATGCAGCGTGCACGGACCAGAATACATAAAACATCGTTATGGTAATGCATATTTATGCAATGAATAACTCTGTTCAAATTTGGTTTATTGATTACCGATTATAGTTGAAATGAATGATTGGTTTTAGATCGATTTCTATAATGGGTATAATCAATCATTCCTTACATTCAACTATTTTTGAATACTTATATCAGCGTTATAGGGTGGTTTTTTTCGAACCCTAATGCAATAAATTAGCATATTCCTTAAAGATACCTTCCTGTTTTCAACCTGGCTGATTTGATGATATATTTGGACTAAAAAACAAATTCAAACTCTTAAATCTATTAAAAATGTGTTCAAATGCCTCAAAACATTGCATTCGCCAGAAAATACACCAAGATATAAAAATCTATTTTTAGAAGCCATGTTTGTCAGTTAACTTGAATGTGGGAGGGTCCATTTCCAAAATGTATTTGTCGTTACTTACTGTTCATTTTCCATACATGTTGATTATTTCTTATTATCGTCTACCAACTTTTTTTTCTGCCGTTTAATTGCAGAGACTGCTTTACGTTTAAAAACCCGCAATGTTCCCCAATTCGCCTAGCTCACATAAGAAAAAACAGACGCTCCCTAAGTCAGATTGGCGGAGAGTAAGCTGCTGGGTTGCCAGTTAGTGATACCCTAACATTTTCGCCAAGTGCTTGCCTCAAGGATTTTTTTTCAGGAAATACGGTATTCTTCTAGAAAGATTGGGTGTCTCTACTTCCCATTTATAACTGGCGTCTGTAGTTATTTATTTTTCAAAGATATAGAATTATGTAATTTTCTATTGAATATGTTGAAACGTAGATTGCTGTGTGTGAAATGTACTTTAAAAAACCGGCATAATAAAAACAAACAGAAAATACAAAATGGAGTTGTTCTCTCCTTAATCATAAGGCGACCTTTTGGCGGTAACGTTAAGAGATCCGTCATATTTAATTTACTGGAATCTAGTTATTCAGTTCCCGTAGCTCCTGCAATTTACCTCGCGGTTCCACGCTTAGGCTTATTTGATTTAGAAAAGACACCAAATTCGTGCCGTGAAATTGAAAAATTTCCTAGCAACCGTAAGACGTTGGTTGCTGTAACAGAGAGCGAGAGATTTCTCCTTCTTTTACCAAGTCAATTTTAAGTTATCGGTCAGAATAACCTTCTCAATAGAAATTTAATCTGGACTATACCATTGTTTTATAGTCATGTATTACCAGTGTGGATTCGATTAGAAACTGAGTGATGACAAAAAACGCTCGTAAAAAGGTGTTCATTTACAATGGAAACGCGATTACCCAACAACGCTGGGTGATGTAACGTGGTTTAAACGAAAACAGAACGATTTATTTAAATCAATAAGCTAGCACGTCTACTAACCTGGCTAATATCAACCATTATAAGTGTCAATTTTAAAGGCGCCATTTTGTTTGCGAGACAGCGCTGACAAAAGACATTTGTTTGTAGAAACAACACACGTTATATCCATCAAGTTATAAAAAATACATATATAAAATAAATAATTCATATTCAGCTATTGTAATGTCTGTTCTTACAACAACAAAAAAAAAATACCTTGATATTTTGGAAAAACGAAAACTGGAAACAAAAAAAACCCCATACCTTGATATTTTGGAAAAATGAAAACATGTAAATGTAAATAAATAAGAAATAAAACACAAGAGTAGAACTGTTTTAAAATAAACTTTCTAATTGTTTCAGTAAAACAATTAAAAAAGGTGTTGCAACAACAATACCGGGCTGTTATAAAACAGGTTCTATATGAAAACAGGTACTATATGAAAACAGGTGATAGAACGTCAACAACCGGTTGTTATAAAACAGGTTCCATATGAAAACAGAACATTAACAACCGGTTTTTATAAAAAAAAAAAAAAAAGAAGTTCTATATGAAAACATAAAATAACATCAACAGCCGGTTGTTATAAAACTGGTTATATATAAAACCAGGTGATAGAATAGCAACAACCGGATTTTTTTATATAACAGATGATAGAACTACAACAACCGGTTGTTATCAGAACAGGTTCATACATCATCAACAATAGGTTCTATAGGAAAACAGGGAACTACGCTTATCGCCACTAAATATGATGAGTTCAGTAAATAAAATGGAGGTTAACGTGTTCTTTACCTGCATGCCAACGAGTACGTGCATGTCAACTTGACGGCTATTTCATGCCAGATCACCCATTCTGCACCACTGAAAAGAGAAAAGCAGTAGAAGTTTTAATTTCAATTCATCACATCTTTGTAAATACTGAACGGAATTCTGGACAACAAAAAGACTAAAAACATTTTAAAAAAAACAACAGAAAGATGGTTCATCTGAGACACAAATGTTTTAGTAGTTATACTTCAGTATACCGTCACCATGCCTCGTGTAATCAAACTTCATTTGTATTTTTCTTCTGAGGATTGTATAGTAGGTCTACCACATGAAACTTCATTTGTATTTTTCTTCTCATGAGTGTAGAGTACCAACTCTAAGTAAAAAACAGATTTCATATTTTTAATTATTTATATTTCTTTTAGAGAAAAGGGTAGGCTATTAAAGATACATTTCATCAAATATGGCGGACCCAGACTTAGCTTCGATCAACCAGGACCGTGGTTGAAATTATTGCACACGTCTGCCAAATTTACAAATGCCACTATCTTCACTTGCAATAGAGTAATTTGAATTAAATATTAAAATTATTCATATTACATCATCTACTTTCGAACTATTATAGCAAGAATGGCTAGTTCTATATTTATATCTTGAATAATGTAACTTTAATAAATATTGTTTTCAAATTCAAACAAAACCGTTATCATCAACATTGAAAACATGGATAATCACTCGAGACAATGGAAACACGTTTTTTTTATGTAGAAAAGTTGAATAAGCGACAGAATACACGAATAATAATAATAATAATATCTCGTGTTTTAGCCGGGAGGGGATAAACTACAACATATTGTGTTTAATAAGTAAAGTCTTATAAATCCTATTCAGAAAACCTGATTAAACTCCGCGTCTCTATTCACAAACTGCATCGCATTATGTACTTTAAGGCGCTCCCAATATTAATAGGATTCCAAACCCCTGGCAACAAGAAATCTTCGATAATTCCTGATAATACAAGAATAAGTTTTTTCTTTCAGCGACTGGTTTCTACCACGGGTTTATCAGAAGGATATGTCAACATCTTTTAATGCGATTAAATTAAATAAGTTTATTTAGACAAGGTTAATAATGACACAATGGTTGTTAGACAATTTGATTCAATCATTCAAAATCCTCTGAGCGAGAACGTGATGTTTGAGTTCTTATAAACCGCAACATCGCAGTATGGCTACCCATCGTCGATTCAACGTTTTGTTAATGTCCGATGGGAAAGAGAAAGAGATAAAATAAAAAACCAAGTACGAACAATCCAAACCATTAGACAAAATTCGAATTCCTAAAAATACGGTACAGGCAAAATAGTGTAATCAACACATGGACTGTTTACCATATAAAAAATACACGACAAACACTGAACTATTTCAGTCAACATCCCTTTTATACCCTGTTTCCATGCCAGCACCAAAAATGATTAAATTTGGAAGTTTATAATGAGTAAAGGGCGTAATAATTACAACACAAGAATGACGTTTGTTCATAAAAATATCGTCAACGATTTATGAGGTGTTTCCCAGAATAAAATCAGGCAATGTACCCACCCCTTTATCTTCGTTCGGTGTGGGATAAACAGGGTTTATTTCTCAAAGACAACGAATGCCAAACCGCTTGCAATCAGCCAGTCAAAATGATAGATTCAATTATCAAAAATAAACGTCATCTAGGTAAATTTATTTTTAAGCAGTTTTCTGTTCGTCTAAAAACGAACAAATTCACTTTGGGATGTGTAGAGAGTTCTTTCCTTTTTATTTAAAGTTTTAACGACCTTCAACTGAACTCACCACGCGCTACTAGCAGACGTGGTTTGTATCCGAGTCTAGATGTAGGTTACGGAGGGTACCGGAAACTGTCGAGGTTTGCCGAATGCTCGCGCTACTAGCACTGCCCATCGACCACCAAGGACGGTTTGGGGCAGGTCTCCCCCAAGAAATTTTTAGAAATTGGAGCCTGTTAACGTGTTTTCCAGCCATTTCAGAGGAACTTGAAAATGGCGCTTTTCTATAGAAGCCATCCGACATGAACCACGGATCCTTGCACGGGCCTGCACCCCCTGACCACATTAACAAAACAATATTGAATATGGAATGAGATTCAATGAACACCAAATTTATATTTTAATGAAAATAGTTGTTTCCAGTTTAGTGCGAAATTTTGCTCCTGGTGATTGTCACATATGACCATTTTTTAAGTTACACTGGGAGTGTGGTCATTCACCCCCTGGACGCGAGCCTTTTCCCCCTTGGGGGTGAATTCACCCCAGGTTGAGAAACGCTGTACTAGACCAATCACTAACGTGTTCTTCTATATACATTCTGATTGGCCGAGAGAGTTTTAGACGCCTTAGCAACCTACGACAATTCTATCTAGTCGATAATGACACCGTTTTAGAATCCCAGTTCTTTTTTTGGGAAGACTATTTCGTGCGCTTTGTAGAAATGTTTCTGTAGTAAAATTATTTAAAAGCTAAATGTCAAACCGAAGCACATATTTATCATTGCATATACATGTATATTTTAATAAAATATGTAATACGGACTGCAAGTAAATACAAAGATAGGTTGTCGGGCAACGAGACACATGCCTGTGCAGTCAGTAAAGATACATTAATACTCGTTTTAGACAATTGAATGATATACATGACAGTAAAATTGATCAATGGCAACAAATCCATGTAGTGAGAGAGAGAAAGAGAGCGAGAGAGAGAGAAGAGGGAGATGTTGTTTAACGTCTACTCGAGACAAACTATGACATTTCGGTTCTAACATATGGTTTAATTTTATTTCAATAATTCGCTTGCGCGTAGGGGTCTTTCGTAGTGGGAGGAAACAGGAGAACCGAGAGAAAACCTACGAGGTTGGACAGGCAACCCAACTCCTTGTCAGGTACAACCGGGGATTCAACACAACGACAGTTGACTAAATGACAGGCTTTATGACACACCGTGCGTATGCTAACCATTCGGCCATCCACCCCTCAACCCATATAGTAATTATCAGAAAAAATTAAAATTTTAATAGGCTTATATTTCTTTTTCACGCTTTACTTAACAAAACAGTGGTCGGAAAACGTCGAAATCAAAAAACAGATGCGTCTTTTGAATAGAAAACCGGTGTATGAATTTAAAATCCGTCAGCCAATTACTAGAGGTTTAATACTACAGACAATAACTCTCACAGTGACCCGAGGCGGTCCTGTGGCTGGACGAACAGACAGGGTGCGGTAACACTGTCGTCCTGTGGATGGACGAACAGACAGGGTGCGGTAACACTGTCGTTCTGTGGATGGACGAACAGACAGGGCCCAGCCCCAGATCGTCCTCTGAATGGATGGACAGACAGGGCGTGGTATCACTGTGTGAACGCATTTCAATGTGGACTTCAGATCATAAGGTTTGTCATTGAGTCAAGTGGCGAGAATTTCATTCCCCGATTGAACTTGACCTTGGTTGGTTTCTCCTGGTCACCCGGTTTTTCCCCGCTGTTAAAAACCCCTACAAACATTCGAAATTCCTCCCGCTGTTTAAAAACCCCTACGCACACGCGAATTATGGAAATTAAATGAAATTATATGTCTGGGCGGATACACAGAGGATAACAACAATATGCGGTCGTATTCCAATCGGGTCGTACAGCAATTAAGCATATCCAAAAATGGTATGACGACCCGACCATCTTCGACATTGCTACCATTCAGGAAACCTTTCGTTTTATTACAACAAAAAACCTGGAGTAAGCAACGAAAACAACTTAAGTGCTCAGTCTTTGCTCACGGTTTCATTGACTAGAAAATGATATTATAAACACATTTGTTACACGGTCCGCGTCTAATGCTTGTTTCCCGTGTAAGCAATCTGATTTATTCGCCATTAAATATAGCATTGACTTTACCGCCATCATATAAAAGACATGTTTTCAACTTGCCACAAGGGACGACATTATTGTTAATATCTAGATACAATACGGATATCCCTCTAGGAAGAATTGGATAACGACCACTACAACTTCGGGCAGGCCATTTTGTTACCTTCGCCCCGTAAATTATTTTCTCTCGGGTCTCGTTGGCCGACAAGCGAAGTAAACCAGCATGTTTGCTCCGTACAGCCAATAAATTACGACATCCGTTACGCGGGTCATCAGACGGTTGTTGCAAAGTGTGCATGGTCTTGCTGACATTGATAATGTTCTTTGGTTATTGACGATTCAATAAATTGAAGC
Source organism: Patella pellucida (assembly GCA_917208275.1). NCBI lineage: Eukaryota > Metazoa > Mollusca > Gastropoda > Patellidae > Patella > Patella pellucida. The sequence goes on along the minus strand of OU795042.1, from coordinate 70,017,844 downwards.
AACTAGTCAACGGAAACCGAGAATTCCATCGGGGAAGCAAATGTTCCATGCGTCTCTCCAATTTAAATCGCTTTTCTTCGATTGAGCTCAGTGGGACTATTAAACTAGAATTTCTCGATGCTTCATAAAACATGCCAGAGAATTTTTTTCAGCCGTTACATTAAAGCTTGGATTTCTTTTTAACGTTTTAATATCTTTTACTATATCAACAGCCATTTTGATAAACGAGTCTGTTTGAAGCTGTTTCTCGTCCTAGACTGCGTTTTCAACTCGACGTGATCGCTTGCCATTATATTACCACGGTGATAATAACAACAGGAGAAGTAGGAAGTATGAATGCAGGTTCTGATCAGATTTTAATTCAAAATATGCAGCCATTAATTGCAGTATTTTGCCGAAGATGAAAATCCATACACCTATTGATCAATCAATCAAATCTCCAGACTCGTCAGCTAGCCACAAAGTTGCCATTGAACAGTGCGCATATGTGATAAAATAAATTCTTTAGAAATGAAGTTTAATTTTCGTCTGTCTGAGCAATTTGCATTCTAACAAGACGACGAAATCCGTTCCAATTAATGAGAGACCGTGTTATTGTTGTTATTGGACTGGGGCGAGCTTTAATCAGGGGAAAGTTCTAGAACAATGTGTTGACCTTTTACTGTTGCGTCAATACGGCCATTGTTTAATCTTTTACATCCTGGCGTTTTTCCGCCATTTTGTCTTACAAATAAATTGTAATTTGTATTTATAACTGGTGAGACGTTAATAAACAACTACTACTATGATGACCTTTTACTGTTGCGTCAATACGGCCATTGTTTAATCTCTTACATCCTGGCGTTTTGCGCCATTTTGTCTTACAAATAAATTGCAATTTGAAGAATGATTGTTCAAGATATTTGTATTTCTATCGTTAAATCACCTTTTAGAAATTGAAAACAGCGACGTGTAAAATTTGAATAAAAAGAAGTGGGATTCATATTACCATCATGCACAATCTTACCATTGATTGATTTTGCAGTCCAATATCGAAAATTAAAACAGTAAAAACGAAACGGATTATTGTAAAGGTCTAATTCTAATTTTCTATTTACTGATGTTGTGCGGCGTTCGTTGTAAAATACTGGAATGGTGGTCATTTGATTTGGGGTTACATATTACGAGGCCAACTCGCGTCACCAACCAGACGAGAGTAAGAGAGGGGGAGAGAGATGGAGACAGGTAGAGGGGGGGGGGGGAGGGGGAGGTAAGTCTACAAAACACAAATAAGGCCAACCCGGGTTACCCAGTAGACGAGAGTAAGAGAGGAGAGAGATGGAGAAACAGGTAGAGCAGGGGGATAGGTAAGTACACTAAACACAAATTAGGCCAACCCGGGTTACCCACTAGACGATAGAAAGAGAGAGTGGGAGAGACAAGTTTGGGGGGGGGGGCGTTAAGTTCACACAACACAAATTAGGCCATTTAGAATCTCACTAATTCTTTCGATGGCTTCTTTCAAAATCCTCGAGACAGACCCCGATAATCAAGATAATGATTGTTTTGAGTGGTGACACAGACAGTCTAGAATAATCAACAAAGAGAGAGAGAGAGAGAGAGAGACAGTCTGGATAATCAACAGAGAGAGAGAGAGAGAGTCTAGAAATGGTTAAAGGAGCTAAGTCGCTAACATTTTGGACCTAGAAATGGACACAAATGGGTAACAACGCCTATAATAATATTATATATGAATGTGTATAAACGATTTGCATTCAACTGTTTCCGTTTTTACTCTAATTTCAAAAAAATTACGTTCGGCGAAATACGCGAGGTTTCCCAATCGATGGGGAGATTTCTAGCATATGGTTGTTCCAGTCTACACAGGAAGTATTTTTTGCGCATGCTCACGAGTTCAGATAACGATGTCATGTTTGGCCATGAATTATGCACAATACTTTTTTACTACAAAGGATATTAACAATCGCATTGACGTGTGGGATATTTTAGCCTCGTTCTCCCAGTGCCTTATTATTACAATTTATGCTGAGACGCACGATTCGTGTACCAATGTTAAAAAAAAAAATTTATTTTAAATATCGGATATCAGAAGCTCATTTGTTTCCGGTAAGTTTTGCATCATCAATGTTGATTGAAATTGACCAATAATTCGTTTTTTCAATGTCGAAGATTTTTGAGGATTTTGAGTTACGGACTTCCGTCCTTTAAGATGATGTAACCCGGGTGCTCAATATCTGATGACAGGCAAACTAACATAAATTGCTAATGATAGTTCCAACGAATTGTGCTGTATAATTATTACTGGATGACCGTGTCTGTCCTACCCCACGGCTGTGTGGTTAATACTGGACGAGCATGTCTATCCTACCTTGGGGCTATGATTCATATTGGACGACCGTGTATGTTCTAATTTATTGCTGTACGATTATTGCCGAACGGTCGTGCCTGTTCTACCTTATTATCAATGTATTAATACTGGACAACCGTGTCTGTTCGACCTTACTGCCGTCATTCGGCAAACCTCGACAGATTCCGGTGCCCTATATCTAGACTCGGCTGTGTGATGTAGTCCGCCATTTTGGAACTATTTTAAAGGACCCGGATAAACATGGTTGCCCCCAGGAGATGGGTGCCAGTCAAGTCGTCCACAAGCGAAGTCGTCCACAACCGTTGGTGGAGTCGTCCACAAGGCATTGGTGATGTCGTCAACAACTATTAGTGATGTCGTCCACAACTAAATTTGTTTATGAATTTGTTAATGAATTTGTTTTTTATGGAATAAAACGATTTACTTTGTTGTTTATTTGCCGGGAGAAAGGGTGACCCCGCAGAAAAAAACTAATTAAAAATACATCGTGTGGACGACTCCAAAAAACTTATTACAATATCCAGAAATTTTTTACTTTGTTGTTTATTTACCGAGAGAAAGGGTGACCACGCAGAAAAACTATACTATTTACAAATAAATTATGTGTCCAGAAATTATACTAAGTCGTGTGGACGACTCCACCAACGGGTGTGGGCAGCTTAACCAGATTTTGGGACTTTTTTGTAAAAGCGGAACGTTTTCCTGTTAGAGTAAATCGGTAGTCGATAAGCCGCATCGCAAATGTATGGTCGTAGGTACATATCAATGACTATCATACATCCGAGTCTAGATGAAGGTTACGGAGAGTACCGGAATCTGTCGAGGTTTGCCGAATGTACTGCCGTATGATTATTACTGGATAATCGTGTTATCACCAATTTCTGATCTGATCTGGTGTTTTTTTTCTCATATAGTTTCGTACTTCTGACAGTCGTAATTCAAAACATGTCCGTCATCCTAGGGGACACCGGAGCGAAACGGAAATAAGTTTTTTGTTTAATTTCTGGTCGAGCAGACGACTGTGATTAGTTTTGAAGATAAATGGTAATTTGTGTAATATAGCATGCATACCACGTGACTTCTGCTGCTGATATTCTGATAAAAAGTCGATCTGACCTGCTGGCCGCCATCTTATCTTTCTATTCCAGTGTTTATTTTAATGTAGGGGGTCACGGTGGCTGAATGGTTAGCGTGTTGTATCATAAAGCCTGTCATTGAGTCAACTGGCGTGGTTTCGAATCCCCGGTTGTACGTGGCAAGGAGTAGAGTCGCCTGTCCAACCTCGTGGGATTTAATGGCTGAAATGAATGATGATCTTCGACCTTGTAATACGGAAGACAAAACACACGCATGGGTCCAATCTGTTCTTGATATATATATACAGCCGCTTGAAATATGTCTTGTTTTTAAAACACGCAAGAGTCCAAACTTATTAATTTTCCGTTCTTGATAAATATTTTTATATATCGACTTGAAATATGTCTTGTTTAAAGCGGCGTTATGGGAGATTAGACAAAGAGCTGACAGTTCGCGCTATAATAGTTATAAAATAGATAACGTAAAGAGAGAATGCTGACAATTGCAGTCAAATTGATCCACTCTGAGCCGATATATTAGCGATTGAATTTTAGGCCTAGCCTCGATCATCAATAAAACCCAACACAGTCTCGATTATCCAGATTGACGTTTAATCAACCATCAAACATGTATTCATATCCAGTAAATATCGCAGGCTAGCGATGACATCAGGAGTTCATTATGGTCTGGATAAGTTAATTAATGTATAATTAATATAGAAAACATTTCAGGCCTAAAGAAAGACCCGCAATAGACAGATTTACTTCTTGCATAATGTATGTATAAACTTTCAAAACTGAGACATTCGGAACTAAGATGTTTTGAACAGTGTACTTTTGGTTTATAAATTAGTCTTTTTTCCCAAATAAATAAGAAGTAACATTTTAACACGCGTTGCCGAACAACAAGAAATAAACTTGGCGTGGCCTAAGCTAATTTTTCTCGAGTGTGTAAAATGCACAATATCTTTCTCGGTTTTTTTTCGACAATATAGCCGCGAGGCGCAAAATGTATTATTCATATAGCCTATGAATTTGTATTATCAGACAAAATTAATGTCAAAAAAATAAAAAATGGCAAGTATTATCTTGCTACTCACTACTTGGAGCGAAAATAACCACGCCCCTTGACAACTGCATCGAGACTGAAATGGCGAATATTATCATTCTACTCAATATGACCAGGCGCGGATCCAGGGGGGGGGGGCAGGGGGGCCTTTTTAATTGATGATATAAACATGTTTTTCACATTGTCTATGCCCAGGCATTGTGTCAAGGCTCTTGGGATTACACCAAACCACTAATATATGCGGCACTCTAATGATTACCATTAGTTACAACGTATGCCCCCCCCCCCTCGAAAAAATCCTGGATCCGGGCCTGATGACGAATGTACCAGTAGGCCTACCCGTGGCAAAAATAGCCACGCCCCTTGACAACAACACCGTGATTAAAAGATTTCTACTGGCAACCAAGATTTATGAAAAAAAAATTAACGGAAACTCCATATATTCATATAATGGAATACATTACTCTCATCTTTTTTTTTATTTTAAGGAATCGTTATATTGTGACAATTATCGACATTTTAGATTTATTGTCGAGGAAATGGCGCCTTTTTCGATTTGGTTGATGTCGTATTTATGCGTCATAGACGTACATGTTCTCTTTCAATTATTTTTACATAATACGAATGTTACAGATATAAATTAGTAGATATTCAGTTTTAAATTTCTTTCTGTTTCATTTTCAAACAAAAAGACAATCATTTATATTGCCTGGAATTTCTCCAAACCCCGAAAACATAGGTTGCCACGCAGAAAACTAACAATTGACAGAACCAATTCTCAGAATTAATTCTGAATTTAAAAGCAAGTTTAAGAGACCAAGGAATGTCATAGGTTTAACATTGAAGTCGATGGGGAGAGATTTACAAGCTTTTACAAAACATTGTCTCGCCATGACAGATTGGTTCTTTAAATTTTGGGGTCACGGTGGCCGAATGATTAGCACGGGCGTGCTGTATCACAAAGCCTGTCATTATGTCAACTGGCGTGGTTTCGAATCCCCGGTTATTCGTGGCAAGGAGTAGTATCACCTGTCTAACCTCGTGGGTTTCTTCCGGGCCATCTGGTCTCCTCCCACTGCTAAAGACCCCTACGCGCAAGCGAATTATTGAAATAAAATTAAAACAAATGTTAAACCCGAAATGATCTAGTTTGTGTCGGGAGGAGGTTAAACCCATCTCTCTCTCTGTTTATCTCTCTCTCTCATCACCACCTTCCCCGGGGACACTGAAGAGATAAGACAATGCCTCTAATTACCCTTCATTATCTCGCCGATTCCCGGCTTCTTCAATTCAACATTTTTTTAACGTTTTTCTTCGAGATACTTTCGGAGACCATTTGCGACAAATTAGCTCATTCTTGATCAATTAACGTCAGAGTACATCGCCATCGGAGACGACATAGACAGCTGGGTTAAACCTAACGATTTTAACACATTTTCTCGCCTTCCAAAAACATTATCTTCCGCGCGGAAGGAAGCGTGTCTGCAAGAAATGTCCTAAGAATTTTTGTCAAACGATGCGAATGGCAGAAGAAAAGAAAGTCACTTTAGAAATTCGCCTTTTCCTGTTGTAAACCATTAGGTCGAATTGGAGATGGTAACTGGAATGGAGAATGGAGTTTTTTGTTTGTCACGTCGAATTTATTTGGAAGTGAAATCAAATCAAATGGTGTTTTCTGAACCGATTAGACTTATAAAGACGGTCCTACGGTATGCCATGAGGGGGCTTTTGCCAAACAGTGCACTAAAACCAACTCTTATATAAAATTCCAACTGTAAAGGGTTCTTTTACGTGCATGCCAATGTTTATCAGGGTCTCCGGTTTTCGTCACATCCGAAACATTATATACTATTAATTGCCAGGCCCTCTGCAAAATGGTGAAAACTATTGATAGATTAAATTACACATGTTCGACTTAGATATATCTTCACTTTCTAGACCACCCGATACCACACGAGGTCTCATACAGACATGATCGATACCCCCACATACACGAGACAGTGATGCCTGTATTATCCATAGTCCAGACCACCTGATACCACCCCTCTACACCTACACGAGACAGACATGCCTTTAATATTCATATTCCAGACCACCTTATACCCCCACATAAACGAGACAGACATGCCCGATACCCCGATACATGATATATATTTACAATTCCCAAACCACCTGATGTTTTAAACCTAATCAGAGTGACACGAGAGACAGGTCGTGAAATAAGGTAACTCTGATAAGCTAGGATGGAGAGAGAGAAAGAGAGATGGCTGAACGAGAGAGAGAAATGGGGTTAAACGTCCAATCGACACAACTAGGCCATTTCGGAACTAACATATGATTAGATTTTATTTCAATAATTCGCTTGCGCGTAGGGTCTTTAGCAGTGGGAGGAAACCGGAGTGCTCGGAGAACACGCGAGGTTGAAAAGGTGCCCCTATCTCCATGCCACATACGCTCACACCAGGGCTCGAAACCACAGCCGCAAGCCAGAGGTTGCCGGCCAGCTAGAAGTTGAAGCGCAGCACTCTAGACCACTAGGCCATCCCAACCCCCCACGAAGGTATGACAGATCGTGAAATAAAGTAACTCTAACAAGCCAGGGATAGTGAGAGAGAAAGAGAAATGGTTAATCGAAAGAGAGAAATGGGATTTAACGTCCACTCGACACAAACTAGGTCATTTCAGGACATAACTCAATTTTTTATTTCAATAATTCGCTTGCGCGTTTGGGGTCTTAAGCCACTGGGAGGAGGAGGAAACCGGTGGACCTGGAGAAAACCCACGGGGCTGGACAGGCGACCAAAGAAACGATTGAATTACTTGACGCTTGTATGGTCAGATCCTCCACTGACCACCACCGGGATTGGAATTCGGGATGTCGTTGTCAGTGAGCCAGCGACATGCGAACTGAGCCACCTTGTTTTACTACTATGCTGAATGGGTCATTTTGAGACTAAGATGTTATTCACACACAAACTGGTACCGTAATCGAGTTTGGATAGGCGACACTACGCTACTTGACTCAACAACAAACTTTATGATCTAACGTGTCCTTGTTACCCCCACAACCACTCGATAGTACACTATTTTGCCATATTACACTATTTTGCCTATACCGTTTTATTAGGACTTCGAATTTTGTCTGATGGTTTGGATTGTTCGTACTTGGTTTTATTTTATTTATATCATATGCACCGGTAACCCAGGATGACGTCACAGCCGCCATCTTTGAAAGAGCACTTCTCCCGTCCAAAGGCAAAACCTATTAACTCACCTTTTTCCTTATTTTGAGAAAACAAAGGAAAACGTAATGAATGAATATTAAACCCCTACAAATTTGGTCCTAACTCAATTTTGATAATAAAAAAAAAAGTGAGTTACTAGGTTTTGCCTTTATATGGGAGACTAGTCCAAGCATGCTAGTTTAATCTCGGCATAATCAGGGCCAAGATGATGTTCAGAATGGCGGAAGGCGAAGCTCCGATGGATCAGGCCTATATTCTGTGACTACCGGTCCTTTTCGAAAGCGCCGCCCACGAGAATAAAAGTACAAGCTGAGTAGAGCTTGATAGAAATATTAAAAGAGAAACTTCCACTGTGAGCTTGACATAACACGAGGCCATCAAACACAGGTAATTAGTAATCCTCGTTTGTGGTCCGTCTCTCTCCATATTTTTTCCTCTCTTGTGGTTGCCTAATAACACGCAATCTTCTAAATGTCAACCTCTTTTCCTGTGACGTCATACGTAAGGCGGACGATACTAAAACCGGGTCTTATGATTAAGTATAATAATAGTCCTTCCCGCGAAGTGCCTTAAAGGGTCAATACCACTCTTGTTGTAACTGAATAATAATATGCCCTAATCTTTATTCTGGTCAACAAATTGTACTATTTTACAATATTCCAATTATTTGATGATAAGTAAAATAGGATGTAATGGATAATTTCCACAAAAGATAGGATACTTAAACATCTAGTACTTATTTTCTGGAGCTGTCAAGCCAGCAAGAGTGTTATCATCCCTTTAAGGCCATACAACCACTCACAACAAGGTAAGGACACTTAAACATCTAATACTTATTTTCTGGAGCTGTTAAGCCAGTAAGAGTGTTGTCATCTCTTTAAGCCCCCCACCACCACTCACAAACCTGTTAATTCATCACAACAGATAAACTGGAAGTTGACAGCAGTTCAAAGGCATATAAAAACAAGGGCATTTTACATGGAGTACTTAATAATAAATCTGTATCTACCGATTATTTGTACAAAAATAAATTTGCTGATGTTTTTCTCGCGATGACGGGGGGACAACATTTCCCACAATTAAATAAACACACTGACAAGCACGAGACTAATGGAAGCAGCACGCGATTTAAGGTGGATTAAGGAAGCGTTGCGTCAATATTCTATTTTCACCAGAAGCAAATTTCCTGGCGTATCAGTGTTCTAATACACGGGGTTGATTGGAAATGAAAATGGGATATGACGTCATACTTTTCTGCCCCCACTGAACTATGAAGACGGTCCCCGCTTGTAGGCTACTTGACAAGGAGTAGGGTCGCCTGTTCGATCTCGCGGGTTTTCTCCGGTCAAACGGTTTTCCTCTGACTGTTATAGATCCCCACGCGCAAGCGAATTATTGAAATAAAATTGAACTTTATGTTAGTCCCGAAATGATCTAGTTTGTGTCGAGTGGACGCCCCCCCCCCCACTCTTTATCTCAATCTCTTTTTTTATTATTCAATTATGCTATCGGTTATTTAATTGGAAAGCGCGAGACTTGATATTCGCGATGATATTTTCTATCTAGGAAATTGAGACGTGAAGGCCTTGATAAGATGTAAGGAGTTACAGGTATACATATAATTATACAGGCTTCACTAAAAATGAGAACAAACTCAAACAAGGGAGACAATCCATGAAAAACAAGGGAGACAATCTATGAAAAACAAGGGATAAGAAGAGGGAGAGAGAGAGAGAGAGAGAGAGAGAGAGAGAGAGAGAGAGAGAGAGAGAGAGAGAGAGAGAGAGAGAAATTGGGTTTAACGTCAACTCAGCAAAAACTAGGTCATTTCTGGACTAACATATGTTTTTTAAAATTTTATTTCAATAATTCGCTAGTGCGTAGGGGTCTGTAGCAGTGGGAGGAAACCGGAGGACCCGGAGAAAACCTACGAGGTTGGAGATAAGAAGTGAAGAGGTGGCAAATTAATTTACTGTCCTGGTAAATTTGTTATTTTTTGTTTCTATTAGAAGGGGTGACCGTGCGCGCTGTATTCTAAAGCCAGTCATTGAGTCAACTGGTGTGGTTTCGATTCCCCAGTTGTACGTAACAAGGTGTAGGGTTGCTTGTCCAGTCTCGTGGGTGTTTTCTGGGTCCTTCGGTTTCCTCTAACTGCAAAAGACCCCTACGCGCAAGCGAATTATTGAAATAAAACTAAAACATATGTTAGTCCCGAAATGACCTAGATTGTGTCAATGGACGTTAAACCCACTTTATCTTTCTCTCTCTCTCTTTTTCTATTACAATGGTTGAATTGATACCGAGTACCATTACCGCCGGTAAGTTCAATTATATTGAACTCTCGCTAATAGTAGCCTATTTATTTAAAAAAAAACTCTCTGAATTAATGGACGACTTCACTAAACTAATGGTTGACCCTTTTTTTAAATTAAACATATGGTTTGAGTACTAACGACTTGAGATTTAACGGCCTACACACAACCAACTTGGTTAGGGTTTTTTTCCGAGTGCCATGTCGTACAATTCAACACCATACTGACATTCAACACGCTTACCAAATCTGAGAGAATTAATGGAAGTAGAAATATGTGTTATTAATATTTTTTTAAAACAAAAAAACAAGCCACTTTCAGTGTTTGTTAAAGATACATTATGGGAGATTAGATAAAGAGCTGGCGGTTCTCACTATAATAGTTAAAGATACATTATGGGAGATTAGACAAAGAGCTGCCAGTTCTCGCTATAATAGTTAAAGATACATTATGGGAGATAAGATAAAGAGCTGCCAGTTCTCACTATAATAGTTAAAGATACATTATGGGAGATTAGATAAAGAGCTGGCAGTTCTCACTATAATAGTTAAAAATACATTATGGGAGATTAGATAAAGAGCTGACAGTTCTCACTAAAATAGTTAAAGATACATTATGGGAGATAAGATAAAGAGCTGGCAGTTCTCACTATAATAGTTAAAAACTAGATAATATAAAGGGAATTTGCTGAAAAATTTAGTCAAATTGCTCCACTCTGAATCGAGAATTCAGCGATCGTCATTACTAAAGTCGGTACGATTAAAACATAGTCTCGATTTTATGATTTAATCAGGAATGAAAGTTGAGCAGCAAATCGGGTCCTAATCTATTAAATGTTGCAGACTAGCGTTGACATCGAGAGTTGATTATGGTCTGGATACGTTAATCAATGACTATTTGATAATTTAGATAACAATAGGCAGATTTAGCCCTTGCATAATAATAAGTTGAGAATATTGTTATTAATTTAAAACTAAACAAGCCACGCCCAGTGTATACATTGACATGCACGTAAAGGATCCCTTGGCAATTGGAATCCGATAGAAGAGTAGGCCTTAAGGCCGCTGTCTGGACAAAATTTCCTTCATAGCACACTGTATGGCATATACCCGTCTTCATTAGCCTTCAATTAGCCCAGGTTAGGTGCAGAAGCGTAGGACGTTAAACCCCAATTCATTTCTTTTATTCATTCATCAGCCAGCTGTAAGGAGCAAAACAGTGGGACGTTAAATCCCATTTTATTTCATTCCATTTCTCTCTCTTCTTTAAACCTCGGCTTTTCGTCCCATCCGAACACCTAGACAGCTGTTACTGTTGTTGCCTGTATGAAAAGTCTTTTTTAATGGGTTTGATATAATTAATGAGGACAGGATATTCTGGTTTGTAGCCATACTGTATCTTTAAACCAGAACCGCCATCATATAATGTATCAGATCATATTCTTTTAATTTAACTTTTTATTTGAAAAAACCCAAAACGATTGTCTAGGTGAACATTAAACCCCAGCAAACACTTTTAGAGATTGAAATTTGACAAAAGGAATTAATATTGATACTTTGATACTTGAAACTTTCCACTCATAATGTCAGAGCATCGTTTTAAATTGGTTTTATTTCGCTTTTAAAAAGCTTGTATCAATATTTTATGAAAATATGAAGATATGAATAAAGAATGGAATAAATTTAAATCAGATACAATTGGGTTTAACTAAATCCTAGCATTTTGCAGCAACCGGGCTAATCTTTATGAAAACGGGAAATTTAGCCCGGTCAGAGGCCAATGAATGATAGATGAATGAATACAGATTTGATCCCCATCAGGCTTTGGTTATTTTGTAGGTCTAAACATTTTTTTTATATATTAAAGTCCCTACCACTGTACAGCTTATACTAGTAATTGTGTAGTCTGGATAGATGGATAAATGAATGAATGAATAAATGACAAAGAATGAATGAATACAGATTTGATCCCCATCAGCCTTATGCTTGTACTCTTCGTGGAATTCCAGTTGCCAAAGATTCCTTTTTAAGTGCGCGCCATTCTGTGATGTAATGCCCCCTTCAGACTGGGGCGGCGTCCCTATTGCGCTGTTGCAACCGTATAACGACTAGAAAATGCACATCGCCGGTAAAACTTGAAGACAAAGCTAGGAAATGTTCCAAAACATTACAAACTTAAAAAAGGCACGTTATTACAGCTTTCTGGGTCAGATCGTAGAACCTTGGCGTTTGTTTTGAACATGCTCCAGGTTCTCCGGTTCCCTCCCACTGCTGAAGAACCCTACGAGCAAGCGAATGGTTGAAACAAAATTGAACCGTGTGTTAGTTCCGAAACGACCTAGTTTGTGTCGAGTGGACTCTCACCCCCCCTCTCTCTCTCTCTCTCTCTCTCTCTCTCTCTCTCCCTCTTCATGCTTACTTAACACAAAACGATAAACAGAATGGCCGCCAATACTCAAAGGAACGATTGAATTACTACCAAGATGGTAATATGATTTGCTGTCATCCCCACGGGAAATGTTCACCTACAGGGTTTTGCACTTGCATACTGATTGTTTCTTTAAAAGTTTTCATATACTTAACATTGTCTGGGTGTCATTTATTAAACTAATTACCATTCAAAATCTAGTTATTATCTCGATCTTCCAGATGGAGTGTTACCAATCACAACCTGGTTATTATGTTAGTCTGGTTATACGAGCCTAAAATAATAGTTTCCAGAGGTAACTGGCCATCTTAGTATTTGAGACCACGTCGCTCGCCGTCATAGAATTGGATATCAATGTCTTCTTATTTTATATTTGTCTCAACTCGCGACAAACTACGTTTATATCGCTCGTATTATCTCTCCATAAGAGAGAGAGAGGGGGGGGGGAGAGAAAGAGAGAGAGAGAGAGAGAGAGAGAGAGAGAGATGGGGGGGTCAACGTCCACTCGACACAAACTAGGTCATTTCGGGACTAACATGGTTTAACTTTATTTCAATAATTCACTTGCGAGTAGGGGTTGGACAGGGGACCCTACTCCATGTCACATACAATCGAGGATTCGATCCAACGCCAGTTGACTCAATGGCAGACTTTATGATACGACGCGCAGGTGGTAACCATTCGGCCATCCAACCGCCCATAAAAAAAAATTTAAAAAAAAGAAAAAAGGTTGGGTCTGGGTGATAGAAGTTTCAGTTTTAGGCTAGTAATTATTTTCCTATTGACTTCAATGTTAAATGGCTGTAACATCACAGGCCGTAGCTTTTTGCTCAAGATTCCGTTGGTTCAAATCTTAATAGGCGCACGGGGGACCGCATTTGGCTATCTCATCTTCATAATTTTGTACAGGGTTGGCCGTTTAAATTTTTTGCTAGGAGGATTTTGTTGTTGACTGGGGTCAAAATGTCACTTCCGGCGTAATGATTGCTCTACACAAAATACCTTACACCCCCTATCCCTCCGCTATAAGGGGGTTGGGATGTCCTAGTGGTCCAGAGTGCCGCGCTTCGACCTCCAGCTGGCCGGTCACCTCTGGCTTGCGGCTGTGGTTTCGAGCCCAAGTGTGTGACATGGAGATATGGGCGTCTTCTCAACCTCCGCTATAATATCATCAGTTTTACCCCGAACTGCTATGAAATTACAAATGCGATCATTTTTCTCAAATTCGAGACCAAAAAATCAACCAATAGATGCGGGAAAGGGGTAGAAAAAAATATCAGGAATAATTGTCTGTCCATCATGAAATAATTGGAAATAATTAGTAGTCTTAATCCAACTTGCACTTGGGACACTATAGGGGATACTCGATTGAACGTTCTGGAATTAAATTCTCTCAATTCCAAAAATAGAGTCAATCGAGTGAACGGGAGAAATTCGGAGTACAACGCATAAAAAAATATCTGAAACAATCATGACAGCTGAAACATATGTGTTACTTAAAATACGTCACAATTCTACTCACTCCACCCCAGCTGTCGGGACTGACAGAACTGTGACAGGACTGAATTTCGCGTCACTCGATTGCAATTCTGTCAATTCGGGACGCTCTGAACTGACAATCGAGCATCTCACTGACTTTAATGGTAATTCTTGTCTCTTTGACCGGCTCTAATTTTCGTGGAGTAGAACGCTTTCTACCATTATAGATGGAGTCACATGTGACAATCTCTTGCTCAAAAGCAGTTACATTGTTCTCCGTTGTCAACTTGAGATATATAAACTGAAAGTAGCATAGAAGAAACATGCAACTGTCCGACCTACATTTCAACCTATATCTCTTATATCCTTCCGCCTCAAAATCATGAATACTCACCGAAACCTGGCAAAAAATGTAAACCCAAAAAGTCAACAAAAATCGCCATGAAAAAGGGGGAAATGGAACGGGAGAGAAAGACTAAAACTAATTTTGAATTGTGGGGAAGAAGCTTAAGAATTAATGGTGTGCTGTATCCATTTATGTAACGAAATGTCGACTTCTCCGATAAAAGCGACAGATAATCTGTAGCCAAAGATTAAAAAATTGTTTACTATTTTGTAATGCAGTTCGACTCCGTTTTGCATCTTTCATACACATAAAGACTAAATACATATGTCATTAGAGAGAGAAAGAGAGGGAGAGCGAGAGAGAGTTAGTTTAATTTAAGTCAACACAGACTAGGTCATTTCGGGACTAACATATGGTTTAATTTTATTTCAATAATTCGCTTGCGCGTAGGAGTTTTTAGTAGTGGGGGGAAACCCGAAGACCCGGAAAAAACCCTCGAGGTTGGACAGGCGACACGTACGACCGAGGATTGGAAACCACACCAGTTGACTCAATGACAGGATTTATGATACAGCACGCACGTTCTAACCATTCGGCCATCCAACCCAAAAATATGGAAGAGGAAAAAAATATTTCTTTAAATTCTCAAAGTGAACTTTGATGTAAGAATTAAAATGTCGGTAAACCAGTTCCATGTCTATTGTAGACATCGTTAGTCTCGTATGGAGCAGGATTTCAACGGGTCGTATTCGCAACCATAAAACTTAAGTATTTCAGACAAGCACGGCGAAAACTATGGTAACCGAAATGAACTAAACAATTAAAAAAAAGACCATTAAATGTTATACCATCCGTGAATTTACTCCATTATGGCATGTACTGGGAGATAAAACAAAGCTACGCACACGAATAACGCCATATTGATCTGTGTGCAGGTTTAAAACTTATAGAAGTAGAGAGTGGAATATCCTCAACAGAATAACACAACCAACTTATAGAAGTAGAGAGTGGAATACCCCCAACAGAATAACACAACAAACTTATAGAAGTAGAGAGTGGAATACCCCCAACAGAATAACACAACAAACTTATAGAAGTAGAGAGTGGAATACTCCCAACAGAATAACACAGGATAGCTGTTTAACAGAATAACACAACTAACTTCTAGAAGTAGAGAGTGGAATACCCTCAACAGAATAACACAACTAACTTCTAGAAGTAGAGAGTGGAATACCCTCAACAGAATAACACAACAAGTCAACTGACGTGGTTTCGAATCCCCGGTTGTACGTGACAAGGAGTAGGGTGGCTTGTCCAACGTCGTGGGTTTTATCCGCGTCCTCCGGTGTCCTCCCACTGCTAAAGACCTCTACGTGCAAGTGAATTATTGAAATATAATTAAACCAAATGTTAGTCCTCAAATGATCTAGTTTTTGTCGTGAGGTCGTTAAACACTATTTCTCTCTAACTTCGTTGGATGGTGCAATGGGCGCCATGTTTGATTCAGTCGTCGTCTCTTCAAAAACTGTTTATCGTCGGTGGACAAAAAAATATTGCTGCAAGTTCAGGCATTAAATGTGTGTCGTTAAAAGTATCAATTGAAATTTCACATCAACTATTTTGTCTTGATTAAAACCGTATAAGTTTTGTTGGGAGTTTTTTTGTTCGGGTGTTTATCGATTCTGTTGATCTTGTAGGTGGCGTTGCAGATTCTAGGCGGAATGGAAAGGCGGATTATAAACTAGTTATTGTATAAATAAATTGTCACTTGTATCATCTGAAGGGATGTAGATTACAGTTGTAAGGATTTACAAAGCGAATAAATCGTTCCATGTGGATCAAACGGCTATATAACATTAATACGCCATTTTAGGACTTTGTCAATTGATGTCTTCACAAAGTATTGACAACAGTTCGCCTACTTATTCTGCCACCAGACATGGCGCTGAAAATGAAATACAAAATGGGGTTTAAACGTCCTACTGTTTTGAGACATGGCGTTTATTGTGCTATAGTCTTCGATTAACAATCTTTTTTTTGCCCACTTTCACAATCTTAGCATATTTTTTTTTGCCGGGGGGGGGGGGTAAAAAATAGTATGTGTTTCTCTAAACAAGATAGGAGGCCCTGGTGGCTAAGTGGGTAATAAGAAGCTGGTTCGCTAGCCTAGAGTTCGGGTGTTCAATCCCTGCATTGACCGAGAAAGTTCATCCGGATTTCCCGGTGTGCCCCCTCCCTTAGTGATGCTGTCTTATCGTTCGGATGGAACGAAAAACCGAGGTCCCCTGTACACATTGGCGTGCACGTAGTCTAGAGAGCTGTAAGAGGCTTGTCGTGTAAAAAAATGTCTAAATAATAATTAATATAGCATTTGAAGCCAAAATAAAAACCTGCAATAGGCAGATTTAGCTCTTCCATAATGCTTCTTCAATTAACTTGACTCACTGACAGGCCTTATGATCTAAAACACACGAAAAACGTCCTACTGTTCTGATCCGACCGGGCTAATGAAGATTGACATACGCCATACAGTGTGCCATGGTTCTTTTACATGCACTCTAATGTGTACACGGGGCATGGGTTTTTCGTCCCATCCGACTAAAGCACACGTGCTAAACATTCGGTCAGCAAACCCCCTTACAACATGGTGTACGTTTATCTGTATTAGCTCTGTTGGGACGAGGGGGGTTGGGTGGCCTAGTGGTCTAGAGTGTCGCGCTTCGACCTCTAGCTGTGGCTGTGGTTTCGAGCCCTGGTGTGAGCGTATGTGGCATGGGGATAGGGGCGCCTTCTCAACCTCGTAGGTTTTCTCCTGGTCTTCCGGTTACCTCCCACTACTAAAGACCCCTACGCGCAAACGAATTATTGAAATAAAATTAAACCATATGTTAGTCCCGAAATGACTTAGTTGTGTTGAGTGGCCGTTAAACCCATTTCTCTCTCTCTCTCTCTCTCTTATAAATACTAATGGTAACTGAATGAATGAATGAAATGGGGTTTAACGTCCTACTATAATGCACCTAACCTGAGCTAATTAAAGAGGGGCATACGCCATACAGTGTGTTATGAGGGAAATTTTGCCCGGACAGCAGCGCTACGGCCTACTCTTATATCGAATTTCAAGTCCAACTGACGAAATGACTTAGTTGTGTTGAGTGGCCGTTTAAACCCAATTTCTCTCTCTCTCTCTCTTTCTCCCTCTCTCTCTCTCTCTTGACATGCACTGTCATCATAGATTCACCATGGTTACTCTACGTTAATATCAAAGATATACAATTAATTAATATCTCCCGTGTTCAAACCTTATTAAAATGATAACTCACCCATTATCTGTTATTAAGGGAAATTATTAATTTTAGGAGAATTGGTTTAATATTTTTTTTTTTAGATAAAAACGGATTTATTTTTTAAAAATTACATGACTTGTCTGATATTACACGCGAAACGAATCTCACAAATTGTTAATTTGAAACTTTTCTAAAAATTTTGATATTCAATTTACAAAAAAAATATGGGTTGGCTAACAAAAGATAATTTCAAAAGAGTTATTTTCGTCGTATTAATTTGAAAAAAAAAAGAGTGCATAATTAAGATTCCCCCGCTCGGCATTACATATCATACAAAAATTATAAATCAATTCTATCAAGTTTCAATCTATTCAGGGGCCGTAGTGGCTTGGTGCGTATAATAGCGGCTGATTAACCCCGTCCTGTTCTAGTGACAAGGGGAAACCAAGTCTGGAAACTTCTGGGAACTTACTCGGCCAACACCGGGGTCGAACCCCGAGACCTACCGGTTAGCGGGCCGGACAAGGACAGCTGTCTAGTCGTTCGGATGGGAAGAAATAACGAGGTCCTGTGTACACATTTGCGTGCACGTAAAAGTCCCCTTGGCCCTTGGAATTCAATATACGAGTAGGTCGTAGCGCAGCTGCCCGGGCAAAATTTCCCTCATAGCACACTGTATGGTGTATGTCTGTCTTCATTAGCCCAGGTTAGGAGCAGAACAGTAGGACGTTAAACCCCATTTCATTTTATGGTTAATGGGAGAACGCCTCGGTTTTGGGATGGCCTAGTCGTCTAGAGTGCCGCGCTTCGACCTCTAGTTGGCCGGCCACCTCTGGCTTGCGGTAGTAGTTTCGAGCCCTGGTGTGAGCGTATGTGGCATGGAGATAGGGGCGCCTTCTCAACCTCGTTTCCTCCCACTGCTAAAGACCCCTTATCCCGAAAAGACCTAGTTGTGTTGAGTTGGCGTTAAACCACACTTCTCTCTCTCCCTCTCAGAGAACGCCTAACTGAACCCACGAGCCAATGTAACTATAGTGAGTATCATACGCTTACGACGCCCACAAGAATAACTTCAGAAGACTCATTTGACCAATTATTGAAATGGATTCTATCGTAAATAACATTTGATCTGCCAATCAAACTTAACGATGCTTGTTAACGATTATGAAGTAATGGTCATCAATGTTCTTTATTTTATGACGTAATGAACGTCAATGTTTGAATGTTCCTAATGTCAGCCATCTTGAAACGATTAGCTAAGTTATTGTACGTCTAATAAAAAGACGAGGATTGATATTAATAAAGATAATATTTGATAAATCCAATCCGTCACTTCCAACTATATCCTGGCCACGAGTTGTGGATGTTTACAGAAAATCAAATTGGTCACGAGACTAACTTGGGTACAAGCAAGAAGAGTATGGATTTACAAGGAAAGAAAAAAATGATATCCAAAAAAGAAATTCCAAATCAAATAGACGGTGTCGCTTGCGTAACTCGGAATCAGCTTACATCAGATTAATTTCCCTTCCAGTTAAATCCGCGAGCGCGTGAAACATATGATCACTATCTAATAAGCACATAGGAGGAGAAAGTAAGCGCGGAAACAAATGATCACTATCTAATAAGCACACACAGGAGGAGAAAGTAAGAGCGAAAAGTTTATTTTTTTGCGTGTAATAACTAGTAACCATTCGTTGGCACCGTATGATTATGAATATGGCCATGGCCTCCGTGTTATTATAACAACATATCACGTGTAATGACTCTTATTAAAGGTCCCAGGCGATTCCTGCAACAAGAAAAACTCCTACTGGTTATCTTTAAAGAATGTTTGAAAATTACGAAAGTGCTATAAATTAACTAGCATTTAAATTACTAGTTGTAAAGGTTAGGGTTGACATGAGAGGGGAATCTCCCCAGATTGTGTTTACGGAAGACACAATTATTTTTTTGGGCGGCGGCGTTTCCAAAAGTGTTCTTTAAAGCTTTCAAACAACCAGAGAATGAGAGAGAGAGAGAGAGAGAGAGAGGGGGAGAGAGAAATAGTGTGTAACGTTCACTTGACACATACTAGGTCATTTCGGGACTAACATATGGTTTAATTTCATTTCAATACTTCAGTTGCGCGTAGGGGTCTTTAGCAGCGGATAGACGTCGAAGAAAACCCACGAGGTTGGACAGGCGACCATACTCCTTGTCATGTACAACCTGGTATTCTAAACCCCGCCATTTGACTCTATGAAAGGCTTTATGATACAGCGCACACGTGCTAACCATTCGGCCCCCCACCCCAACCCCACCCCGCCGGGCCGTTCAACTTACTGTGCTAAAACATACCCTGCTCTCTTGTCACGTACAGCCGAGGATTCGAAACCACGCAAGTTGACTCAATGCCAGGCCCTATGATACACCCCACCCCCACCAGGCCGTTCAACTTACTATTCTAAAACATACCCTGCTATGAAAATGACTTTTCATTTAATATCGAATAACTTTTTACGACGAACGGTTTTATTTGCCGTGTATTGACTTACATTTCAGTGTTTTCCGGGGGTTTCAACTTTTCGTATTCGCTATGCTGTCAAGTCAATATTAAGATAAAAGAAATTAGCTGACAGTTTTGTAATAACAAACATGATAGCAAGTGTCAATTCTCCACAATAATGTGTGACTGGAATATATGATTTATATAGTCTTGCACAAAAAAAATATCCATGGCTGTAAATTAATGTATATTGTGTTTCATCATTTGAAACGAGAGTCGTTGTTTCGTATTTCATTACTTGTTGTCTGCCTGTTGTTTTTTTTTATGTATCCAGTGATTTAAAACGGGCTCGTGACATTTGGCGCCGTTTTTTATGTAACGAGAAGATACGTGGGGTGGGGATATTGACAGGTTCGTCAGTTTCGTTATGTCGACACGTGTTTTCAGATCAGTGGGTTTAATTAAAGATGAGTGTTGATTACAAGATGTTGTATAATTTGTATGATAATCACTGATTAAACACATAATATGTAATACACACATGTCTACATAAACCACGTCAGGGTGACAACTATAGTACACTAAAGATATATATATACCTTAAGAGTTTATTTCAACGACGTTTCGACGAGGGTTCTCCCGTCTTTATCTTTAGTGTACCATGGTTGTCGTTCTTTGCTTGATAAAGACGGGAGAACCCTCGTCGAAACGTCGTTGAAATAAACTCTTCAAGTAACTTGTATTCCATATAACTATGTCATGTGTTCTTCTCACCCAGTTTTCTAAATGCCACTCAAACAGTTCCCGTACGGTAAAGGGGAAGGATAAGGGACTATACTAAACTTGGTAGAACCGGGCGTTTTACCTCCGATGTATGGTCGTGGGGAGCGGGCGTTAATCCATTCGGGGGAATGGGGCGTTTACCCCAAGTTTTAAGAGTACATGTACTTCATCAAGAGGGGCAAACGAATTGGATCCAAAAACTAAGCTAGACTAGATCGTTTATTAACCACGTAAACCTTCTTGCAAAATGCTAAGCATATCAAAATATATTGGGAATGTTGAACAAAGTCGTAAGGTTTTCCCTTTTCTATGACATCCTACTCAGTAGAAACTGAGGCCTAGTAGTGTACCACAATTTTTGTGTCCATGATGACGTGCACCCTGGGATGAAATGGGCCTTTACCGCCAGTAGCAGTATTAATTAGCCATTCCTTTATACCCCCCCCCCTCTTCCTACGACTGCACTAGCTAAGTCGCAACTAAACCTAATTTCTATATATTTGTCCCCGCCTTTCGAAGAAAGCAGGGAACTATTAAAATGGGTTCGTCCGTCTGTCTGCGTCCGTCCGTTTGTCTGTCAAACTCTTTGGGACACAATAACTCCCTTCCTAATTGAGCTAGAATTTCCAAAATTGGTATAGGTGTTTATTACGTCAATGCCTTGGTGGGGTTAGAAGATAAGCAAGCAGGATATGCAGAGATAAGCAATTTGATTGGTTGATGCTTTGGGACACGATAACTTTAGTTCTAAATAAATGAGAGTGATGAAACCTGGTGTATAGTTTCATTCCATTAATACCTTGATTAAGTTCGATAATGAGCATTTTCTGCTCAGGGTAAGCTAAAATGTTCAACTTAGTGTAGGTGTTTTTTAGGTGAATGTCTAAAAAGTCTTCAATCAGGAACGGTACCACTTAGTTTCAAAACGGCAGTCGTTAAGCCTTTAATCAAGAAGTCCTCGCTTGACCCACAACTGTTGAAAAACTACCGCCCGGTATCTTATCTAACATTCCTCTCAAAGATTCTAGAAAAGGTTGTCAAGCAACAACTGATTGGCTACCTAGACCAGTCCGGGCTATTTGACGAGTTTCAGTCAGCCTATCGTCCTGCACACAGCACTGAAACAGTTTTGGTTTGTGTCATCGACTTTTTGAAATCACCTGTTGATTCAAGAAGTATCAGTGTGCTAGCCCTCTTAGATTTGTCGGCTGCTTTCGATACAATCGAACACAGCAACCTACTTGACCGACTAAAGACTCACTACGGAATAGCTGGATCTTCTTTACAGTGGTTTAGTTCATATCTAACTAGTCGATATCAGTATGTTGACATCAATAACTCTCAATCAAAGCAAGTGCAACTATCATGTGGGGTACCTCAAGGTTCAGTGTTGGGGCCCCTTTTATTTACACTGTATACAAAATCCCTTGGAAACCTCATCGATAGTTATGACATTCAGCACCACTGTTATGCTGATGACACACAGCTGATCGATAAGTTTGACATCAACACCGTTAGCCAGCTCTAAACAAATAGAAATTTGGAAAGTTGTCTAAACAGTATTAAGAACTGGATGTCCACCAACATGTTAAAGCTCAATGACGACAAAACTGAGCTTCTCCTTATTGGACCTGATCACAGACTTAATACCTGCATTGTGAAGTCTCTAAAAATAGGCAATTCAGAAATTCCGATATCAAATGTTGTAAAATATCTTGGCGTGTTCTTAGATTCAAATCTCAGCTTTAACTCTCATATAAACAATATCTGCAAAATTTGACATTTTCATCTTCGGAGAATAGGATCAATCTGTCATCTTATACCTGAAACTGCAGCTGCTGCACTGGCTCGACCGTTCGCGCTGTCCAGAATTGACTACTGCAATGCTGTAATTTCTGGAGTAACTAATGAACCAATTTTCAAGTTGCAAAGGATCCAAAATCGTGCTGCACGAATTCTGACTAAATCTAGATCAAAATCACACATCACACCTATCCTAAATAATCTTCACTGGCTTCGAGTGCGCGAAAGAATTAACTTTAAAATTTTAACTCTGACAAACAAAACATTAAATAAAACAGCACCTAGATATCTTCAAAATCTCTTGACATATTACCAACCAAAATGGTCACTGAGATCTGAGAATAAACTATTGTTAGAAGTACCAGTTTATAAGATGGAGAAATTTGGTTCAAGGACTTATCAGTATACCGCATCAGTTCTATGGAATTCTCTACCACTTTCCATTCGAAAATGTGAAACACTGTCTATCTTTAAGTCAAGTGTGAAAACCTGGCTGCTTAAGCACTATAATTAACTCATGTGAACACTTTCATGCGCCTAGAGCATCCCCAAGTGGGATGAATTGTTGCGCAATATAAATTTCGTTATTATTATATTTATTATATATCGTCGTCACCACTTTCAATATTTGTTTAGCAGCTCCTAGGGTATGAGGGTATGGAACAAGTCACATCTCCGGGTGCAGAACAATCTTAATTCTCGTATTTTTAAACGACGTCTATCCACAAAATTTGAAAATTAACTTAATACCATAATTTTACGTGTAATATTGCAATGTTTAAAATTATATAATTCTGTACCTTTGGTAAAATGTAGATTGTGTTCTGAGTTGATTTTTTTTTTGACTTTTTTTTATCAGAATGTGTCTCTGTTACGGTTACGTCACTTGCTTACAAAATCATATTTTTGATTTTTATGAACATTATTTTCAGGTAATAATTGTCAAAAATGTTTATATATTTATTTGGAAATGATTAATATGTTAAACTTGTTAATTAAAGGACATTACTCTTAAAGGGTGTTCAGTTTGCTCACTTGTCTTTCTGGTACGGGATCCATGGTGGCCATATCTCGGTGATTTTATTTAGGGGGTGGGGTGGCCGAATGGTTAGAACGTGCGCGTTGTATCATAAAGCCTGTCATTGAGTCAACTGGCATTGTTTCGAATCACCAGTTGTACGTGACAAGGTGTAGGGTAACCTATCCAGCCTCGTGGGTTTTCTCCAGGTCCTCCGGTTTCTTCCCACTGCTAAAGACCCCTACGTACACGCTCTCTCACTGTTTCTCTCTCTGTCTCTCTCTCTCTCTCTATGTACCTAAGTGAACCAATATTCAGTCTCTGCGGCACAAACCAGGGGATACCGGGTCCAATACTGGTGTTGGTCGATTCAATTACGAGAGATTTTCCAGCGTGATTTTGCTTAAGCAGTGGACACATTGGCGTAAAATAATCCTTGCCAGTTAGAATTCGACGAAGTGTGGGTGGAAACTACCTCACAGCCTGGGCGAAATGTGGCATGTACTCGTTAGCGTGCATATTAAAAAAAAACCTTGACAGTTGTAATTTGATACAGACAAACTGTCCCCCATAGAACAACGCACAGCGGATACCCGTCTTTATTAGCCCAGCCAGTCTAAAAAAAAGTATGGCATTAACCCCACTTTCTTTTTTTTATTTAAAAAAAAAGTATCCTACATTGAATTATCTCCACTTTTTTGTTTTGAATTATCTCCCTTTAATGGTGTTACGGTAATTCTAATTCAAGTTAGTAATAGAACAGGTCATGAGTGTTATCCCTGCAGTATGCCATGATATCGATATACATATAGAGAGGGGGAGGGAGAGAGAGAGAAGTGCGAGAGAGGTGGGCAACGTCCCCTCGACACAAACTGAGCCATTTCGGGACTAACATATGGCGCGTACGGGTCTTTAGCAGTGGGAGGAAACCGGGGGACCCTGAGAAAACCCACGAGGTTGAACAGGCAAGAAGACGAAACGTACAAGTACAAGGTCTTGTGCATATATGAATACAAAATACAAACAAACATTATACGTATATATATATATAGGTAAACAAAGACATAAACTTACAATAACATAATTCATTGCTGTACCAAACCTATCGTTTTACTGAATGAATGATTGAATGAAATGTTGTTTAAAAACACGTCAGTTCCAACTGGGCTGTATATTGCTGCAAGCGTATGGTGACGTTTCTTCAGACAAACTAGAAACATATCACAATATTATCTATATATACATAAATAAAAACAAATATCACAGTAAATATCAAGTAAAAATAAATATAAACAAAAACTGTATGTATAATTAAAAAATGAAAGGGAAAATCAGATAAACTAGTATACAATTAAAATGCGTCTCCTATAAAAAAAAAATCTAGCGCTTTACAATATAGACCCGGTTGGTCAAACAACTGATGAAGTGATTGGCAACGGTAATGCCGTAATCTTGGAAGCATTTTACTGTTTCTAATAGTAAGTGCAGGGGGATTGCGCCAACCACAATTTACACAGAAACAAATAAATTGACAAGACATCAAACTCAGAAACCACAAACAAACAAACAATTAAAATAAAAAGTATATAATAATAATATCCTAAAATCCAACCGAAGCTGCTCTTTGGTAACATTATGGTCAATTAAGAGAGAAAAAAAAACACTAGTTAAAAGAAATACACGATCAACAACTAAAATAACACGTTTCTAAAAAAAGATGGGTTTTAAGATTCTGTTTAAAACTGTCAATTGATGCACAGTGCTTGAGTTCTATAGGGAAATCATTAGAATTCCACAGTTCTGCTGCCGAGAAATGCAAGGGAGCGTCTACCGTAAGAAGAGTTTGCAGTTACTGATTTAATATATATGTTTGTATAGTAAAAAGTATATATATATATATGTTTGTATAGTAAAAAGTATATATATATATATGTTTGTATAGTAAAAAGGATATATATATATGTTTGTATATAGTATACTATACGATACGTATAGTGGGGATTATTTGTAAACTTATGATATACTTATCGACCGTCGATATAAATATATATATATATATATATATCATAATATCATTCATTATCTACTGTATACTAATATAGATATACAAATAACCTTGACAACGTAATGACCACTGCCTATTTATATTCATACACTATACACATACTTCTCGGCATAGATCATATAATCATCGCCATCTTCATATGACTCTACAAATATATAATTAACATTTGAATATTTTTCAAGTAGATAGAGTAGATAATATTCAATGAAGGTCTCATTTAGTAGCGCGAGACGGTAAACTATTTGTATACTAGATTCTGATTGGTCAGATTCTGGGTTAATGTTGTTATTGATAGGAATGTCGGTCACGTGAGGTCGCGTCATTTTGTTCCCCGGCTGTTACGTGTCTCGACTTCTGTCGTGGTATATTTTTCACATCAATACGTATGACATTAATAATTAAACACAGGCAACTGACAATATTGACACACGAGAGAAAAAAAGACTGTTTAATATGATATTAGGATTGTTTAGTATACGTCTATATAAATATATATATATAACAGGTTTTCGTAACCCAATTTAAAAACAAAACAGTCACGTATATCTAAGGAACCCGGTAACCCACTGTGTTATTTGGCGTGGTTTCCCCTTGTCAGTGATGCAGACGGAGGGCCTGATAAGGACAGCTGCCTAATCGTTCAGATGGGACGAAAAACCGAGGACCCGTGTATACATTGGCGTACACGTAAAAGATCCTTAGCAGTTGGAATTCAGTTGCTGCCCGGAAAAAATGTCCCTCATAGCACACTGTACTCTTTATGAGAAATATCTTTGATCCAGAAACACAAAACTTTGCACACACCATCCTATTGGTGTATTTAATATATTTAAAACAACATACGTTAAAGCCCCAATAACACTCTTGTTGTAACTGAATAATATGTCCCAATCTTTATTCTGGTCATAAAATTGTACTATTTTACAATATTCCAATTAATAAATGATACAAATTTCATCTTAACACACCTAATTTTAAAAATTGAAAAAACTCAACCCATTGCCGTAACATGGTTTGAAAAGCCTTACGTAAGCACTTTCAAATGCAACATGGATTTAAACATATTTTCGAAACCTCTGGACAAGTAAGATAGGTTATAATGGAAAATTAACACAACAGGTAGGACACTTAATCATTTAGTAGTTAGATTTAGGCTAATTATTTTTTTCGGAACCTGTCAAGCCAGCAAGAGTGTTATTGTCCCTTTAAATAAAGGACTACATTTTTGTTAAAATAAGATCTCACGCACAAACATTACTGGCAAGTGTATTTTGCTTGATCTATAATGTCTTATAATCCATTATTTGATAACCGAGACTTCCGATTGACCTTTTTACCATAGCTCACCCAGAATAATCTTGACAAACACATTTTTTACCATAGTCCCACCACAATAATACTGACAACCCCTTTTTTTACCATAGACCTACAAGAACAATCTTGACGAACACTCTTTTAATATAGCTCCTACAGAACAATAATACCGACAACCCCTTTTACCATAGACGTACAAGAACAGTTTTAAAGGACACCTTTTACCATAGCCAAACCAGCACAATGCTGATAAAATCCTTTTTTACCATAGTCCCACTAGAACAACCTTGACGAACAACGTTTTTTCATAGCCCCACCAGAACAATCTTGACGAACATCTTTTTACCATAGAACCACTAGAATTGTCTTGAACACCTTTAACCATAGATCAAACATAACAATATTGAACACCTCTTACCATAGCCCCACTAGAACAATCTTAAACACCTCTAACCATAGCCCCACCAGAACAATCCTGAACACCTTTTTACCATAGCTCAACCAAAACAATCTTGAACACCTCTAACCATAGCTCAACCAAAACAATCTTGAACACCTCTAACCATAGCCCCACTAGAACAATCTTAAACACCATATTACCATAGCTCAACCAGAACAATCCTGACGAACACCTTTAACCATAGCTCAACCAGAACAATCCTGACGAACACCTTTAACCATCGTCCCATCAACACAACCCTGACAAAATCATGAATAACAGAGAAGAGATCCCCTCGAACAGAATATCCCGAGCGCAAACATGGCTAAATTTTGAATAAACTAGGTAATATTTTCGTTTAAATGTTATTAAGGTAAAGCTCGTATTTGGGATAATCGTGGCATCGCTTTCGTTTGATTTATTCTAATCGAGTTTTCCTATCCAGGTTATTCTCAAAGGGCGTTTGTCTGTGTTTCAGTCGTCAGGTTATGGTGTTTCCCTGGTTTATTCAGGTGTTCCCCATGGTTTTTCAGGTGTTTCCATGGTTTATTCAGGTGTTTCCCTGTTTTATTCAGGTGTTGGTGTTTCCTCCTGGTTTATTCAAGTGTTCCCTCTGGTTTAGTCAGGTGTTCCCTCTGGTTTATTCAGGTGTTCCCCTGGTTTATTCAGGTGTTCCCCTGGTTTATTCAGGTGTTGGTGTTGCCTCCTGGTGTATTCAAGTGTTCCCTCTGGTTTATTCAGGTGTTCCCCCTGGTTTATTCAGGTGTTCCAATGGTTTATTCAAGTGTTCCCTTTGGTTTATTCAGGTGTGTCCATGGTTTATTCAAGTGTCCCCCTGGTTTATTCAGGTGTTCCCCCTGGTTTATTCAGGTGTTCCCCCTGGTTTATTCAAGTGTTCCCTCTGGTTTATTCAGGTGTTTTCCCCTGGTTTATTCAAGTGTTCCCTCTGGTTTATTCAGGTATTCCCATGGTTTATTCAGGTGTTCCCCTGGTTTATTCAGGTGTTGGTGTTTCCTCCTGGTTTATTCAAGTGTTCCCTCTGGTTTATTCAGGTGTTTTCCCTTGGTTTATTCAAGTGTTCCCACTGGTTTATTCGGGTGTTCCCCCTTGTTTATTCAAGTGTTCCCATGGTTTATTCGAGTGTTGTACCATGGTTGATTTAGGTCTTCTGATGTTAGCAGATCACACGTCCATGTTTAGTATGCTCAGGGGAAATTTGTTCCGGGAAATATAGCCGTGGTGATAGAGAGGCGGCTTCTCGCCAATGCAACGAGGGTTCAATCCCAGCTCAGGGCAAGAACTTTATCGTTGTAAGTGAGAGGGATATTCGGTCTCCCGTCCGATTAGGCAGGTTCCCCCCGAGTTCTTCGGTTTATTCATGCATTAATGATCGAAATCATTCGCACGATCTAATTTGCTACCCTTGTAAAATGGCGCGATTATTATTATTTTTATTATTATAAATAAAATGTGATTGAACGTCCTACGTTTCTGCACCAAAGATAGTGAAGACGCCCGCGAACATTCTCTTCTCTTAGATGAAATTGTGAGTCGGTTGTTTGGTACACAGACTGTTCCATTACGTCATATTGCTGGTTGTTTGGTACACTGACTGCTCCATTACGTCATATTCCTGGTTGTTTGGTACACTGACTGCTCCATTACGTCATATTGCTCGTTGTTTGGTACACTGACTGCTCCATTACGTCATATTACTCGTTGTTTGGTACACAGACTGCTCCATTACGTCATATTGCTGGTTGTTTGGTACACTGACTGCTCCATTACGTCATATTGCTCGTTGTCTGGTACACTGACTGCTACATTACGTCATATTGCTCGTTAACCCCACTAAACATTCAGAATTCAATCTATAAAATAATTACAAGATGGCGACTGGCGAAAGCTGTTCTAAAATATGCTCCAGATAAATATACCTAAACAGGTGTAAACATGTCAAGATTGAATAAAATTATATAAACAAGTGACTATGGATATCTGATTGGAACATAATTATAACTATGAATGATGTAATGACGCTTATATGGTAAATATTTAGATATTTTCTGTTTAACCTATTTCTCTATGATTAGACGGTTGTCTAAACAGTGAATACGAACTCACCCTGACAAAGCCAAGATACACTGTCCACACCTATTGAAAAGCTTTAAAATACTACAGTCGTCACATACAAATCGAAATGGATGTTGAAGATTCAGACAGTTTAATAAACTCTTTTATAGATGAAGACTCGCTAAATGAGATCGTAGAAAGAGCTGTTAAATCGGCTGTCAAAGATATGAAAGATGGACTTGTTAAATTGATCAGTGACCGTCTAAATTCTATCACCGATAGGGTAACTGAAGTTGAACTTACGCAAAATAATATCGGACACGATGTCGATAGTTTCCACGAGAGGTTTGAATTGATTGAAAAGTCACTAAAGCAAAAGAACGAAGAATTGTCGTCCCTGAAAAACAAGCTAAATAATCTCGAACAGTACACACGAAAGGCACATTTACGAGTATTCGGGGTTAATGAAAACAGTGGTGAAAATTGTATTGAACTTGTAAGGAAGATAATAAAAGAAAAACTTTGCATAGACAAGCAGTTGGAAATTGATGTAGCCCACAGAGTAGGAGCGGATCCGAACACAACTGATAAAACGAAAAAACACCCACGTGCAATTATTGTTCATTTTGTTAGGCGAGATGAGAGACATTTAGTGATTTCAAGCAGAAAGAAACTCAAGAATTCAGGCGTGTCTATTTCAGAAGACATGACGTTCGAAAATGTTAGACTTCTAGACAAAATTCAAAAACACCCATCCGTTAAAAGCGCATGGTTTTCAAACGGCAAAGTGAGGGCCGAGGGCCACACTGGCCACAAATGCAGAATCGAACTCTTTCCAGAACTTGACCTTCAGCTAGCCAAATTATAAAAACTCATATTTATTATATTTTAAAGACGCGACACTGTATTTAAATTGTCATGAAATTAAAAGTGTGATCGTCGCTTATTCAAACAAGCCTACAGTAAAAGTAGCGGTATCAGTTTTCTTAGTTGATGTTTGTTCATACAAGGACTTTAATGTTGTTACACTCGTCTTTACTTAAACACGAATCACCTCAACAGATTGGGGTTAACCAATGTACATTTGGTGTAAACATATCTCACGTTATAAATGTCAAAATCAATCGCTGTTTACTCAAATATACATGTTTTGTAGTTAAACCATAATTTTCGTGTATTATGAATCGTAACATCGGCTATTAGAAGTTCGCGTCGATCAAAGTATAGTTTATTACGGCTCAGTTACCGGAAAGAAACACATCAACGACATATTACTATTCTATTAATTTTATTTAATCACTGTCCTTTGTGTAAACTGAGGCCTATGCTGTTAATTTATTATGTCACAGAATATTCACTTGACTTCAAGTATATTCAAAAGAAGAATCTCTCGTAGACACTAACATAACTTTCGTTTTTTTTCGATAATTATGACATCTTAAAGTAAAAAAGATCTACTATATGATATTTTCTATGTTAGTGACTCCATATGAGGGAATTACTTCTTCTCAATTAATTACTTAAGTCACAATAGTCGTGATATTGTAAAATAAAACATTGTATCAAAAACATTAAAGGAGCTGTACCATATTTAACATGGTACCATTTGATACAAAACAAATGCCCGAATATAGAAAACAAATTATAAAAGTCAAAATCTTGTGGTTTTGAAATCGATTATCATATTTGGTATCTTCAACTTAAATCAATCTGGTATCCCCCCCCCCCCCCCCTTAAATGTCACCAGTATTCATTCATGTATGCCTATTGCACACTATTTATTATCATACGGAAAATGAATATTACAAATCTAGTTATCACTTAACAAATTACATAAAATGTAACGTCCCCTATAAAACTTATTAACCACAATCAACATTATTTTTCAAATATTACTGATAAATATAAATCCGTAGTCATAATATCCTTACACAGTTTACACGTGTTATTTTCCCTTCTTTTTGTTGTTTATTAATTGTGTACTTACTTGTATTTTTTTTTCCTTTTTCCCTTTTAATTTATTTTATTATTTTCTTGTTTGCCTGTATACGTCGACATGGCCCAAAGCACTGACTTCTTTGTACATATTTATTGTTTCATATTTACGTTACTCTCCCTTGTCCCCATTTTGATATCCATTACAAGCTATCAGTATCATGCCGCACCAAACACATTACAAGATCACCTTCGCCATACTTCTCTACTACAAATTTTAACCACTTTTCATAGTGCAGTCACATAAATATGTTGTACAAAAATATGGTGTAGGTGGTCTAAGTTTTATTATAAGTTTTGTCTACCTTCATTTACTTGAAAACCGCATCCAGCTTCATATACTTATCTCTCTTCAGCATTTACTACTCCTATGTGGAGATATTCATTCAAATCCAGGACCAAGAAAAAATCTTTCCTTAGTTCATTTAAATACCAGAAGTCTTAAACACAAGTTAGATCAAGTATCTTGTGAACTGCACGGTCATGATATTCTAACTTTCTCAGAAACATGGTTCGACACTACAACCTCCCCTTCAGATGTTAGTATAAGTGGTTATCACCCCCCTTTGTTGGTGAATAGGGAAGGCTGTAGAGGTGGAGGTGTGGCAGTATATGTTAAAGAAAATCTGTTCTTTAAAGCACGCCAAGACCTCAAAATAAATAAACTTGAAGCTGTATGGATCGAACTCATACTTAACAGTAATAAGTTTCTTGTGGGCACATTCTATCGCCCTCCTGCAGCAAACACAGAGTATTGGAATCTAATTGAAGAGAGTTTTATCTCTGTGTCTGATCTTACAGATTATAACATCATAATATTGGGTGATTTTAATCAAGATTTCCTTCCATCATCAAAGATAAGTAAGTTACACAGAATCATAAATAGTTTAAACTTAGTTCAGTTAGTCAAGGATCCCACTCGCATTCAGCCAAATTCTTCATCATTAATTGACCTGGCTATTGTTAGTTGCCCCAATGACATAAAAGAAGTTCAAGTTTTGGAATCTGGTATCAGCGACCACTGTCCTATAGTTCTCCAGCTACATGCTAGTAAACCAAATTCAAACTGTTTTCTTAGAAAGGTATGGAGATATGAAGAAATAAATATTGTGGACTTCAACAATTTCATTGTTTCATACGACTGGAATTCTTTATTCGAGAGTGAATCATGTCTCCACAAGCTCACTGAAAAGATAACTGAAGTTATCTCCTCGGGAATTCATCAATTTGTGCCAAGTAAAGTCGTAACCGTGAGACAAAGCGATCCCAAATGGATGAATGGAAGTATTCGTAGACTTATTCGTTACCGTAACAGGGCCCATAAAAAAGCTAAAAGATCAAATATTCCATACGATTGGTTTGAATTCAGACAAAAACGAAACCTCGTGACTAGTGAGATACGAAAATCTAAAAGTCAGTATTACTCAAAGCTTGATAATAAGATAAACGAAAATAAATTCGGTGATTCAAATTGGTGGTCATTGCTAAAACATATTTCATTAAAGAAAGGTAACTCATCATTGGAAATTCCTCCATTACATTCGAATAATACCATACATTTTGAAAATGCAGAGAAAGCGAACGCTCTAAATGATTATTTCATCTCGCTGTGTACTGACACGTCTATTCCACACTCCTTGCCAAATTTATCTCGAAGGAAATCAGAAATTTCCAACTTGGTGATCTCGCTACTTGATGTCGAAGATACGCTTCTTTCAGTTAAAAGTAAAAAATCTAGTGGGCCGGACAACATTAACAATTTTATTCTGAAATGTATAGCGCCTTCTTTGAAATATCCTCTTCATCGACTGTTTCAAACACTGTTTGATGCATCTTTATATCCGGATTGCTGGAAAAAGGCCAATATTGTCCCTTTTTACAAAAAAGGTGATATTCACGACTGTTCCAACTATAGACCAATTTCATTACTAAGCTCTCTGGGCAAAGTCTTTGAAACACTTCTACGGAAACATATCCACAACTTTATTTTAAAAGAAGGAATTATTACCCCCTTTCAATCAGGTTTTCAACCTCAAAATTCATCAGTATATCAATTGATTGAGATGTACGACTACATATGTAAGTCTCTTGATAAAGGGCTAGAAGTGAAAGCAATCTTTTTCGACATAAGTAAAGCCTTCGACAGAGTCTGGCACCAAGGCCTACTACATAAAATCTCATCAATAGGCATTAGAGGGAAAACTTACAAACTTATTGTTAGTTACTTACAAAATCGCTCTCAGAAAGTCGTCTTGGGAAATAAATTTTCATTATCAAAAGCTGTTACCTCTGGAGTTCCCCAAGGCTCTATTTTAGGCCCCCTCCTTTTCCTTGTTTACATTAACGATATTGTGGATGACATCAGATCCAACATACGCATCTTTGCTGATGATACTTCTCTTTTCCTCGTAATCGATAATCCTCTTCTTACCCAGCAAACTCTCAATGATGATATAAAACGAATCAGTAATTGGTCAATCAAATGGAAAGTAGATCTCAATCCTTCAAAAACTAAAAGCCTGACGTTTTCAAGGAAGCTGTCCGCATCAACATTCACTCTTTCATATAACAACTATGATATTACAGACGATTCTAGTCACAAACATCTGGGCGTTTTCTTTAATAATCGAGCTACTTGGGATACACATATCGACCATTTAACTAGCAAAATAAGTACCATGGTAAACTGTCTCCGGTCTCTTAAATACAGATTACAACGTAAAACTCTCGAGATACTATATAAATCCTATATTCTTCCAATATTTGACTATGCGGATGTCGTCTGGAACAATTGTACAAATGAAAAGTCTGAACAACTAGAAAAACTCCATCTAGATGCAATTCGAACAATCACTGGATTACCAAGGGGCACTTCTCACCAGGTACTACTAAAAGAATCTGGATTCACCTCTCTTTCCTCCAGGCGTCTTCAACACAAATTAGTAATTTTCTATAAGATAATAAATAAACACGTTCCGAATTCCCTCTCAAATCTTGTACCACCTCAAATTTCATCACATCAATCATATCAACTGAGAAACTCTGACAATATTAAACAAATAAATTGCAGAACCTCACACTATCAAAACTCCTTTTTTCCGTCAGTAATCAAAGATTGGAACAATCTTGCTAGCGACATACGAAACTCACGAACGCTATCACAATTTAAATCAAAGCTTAGGCAAAACAATTATGTACAGCTAGCACCCGAACTCTGTTGTATAGGCAATAGACAAAATCAAATTATTCACTGTAAATTAAGAAATCTCAAAAGTGATCTAAAATTTCACAAAATGCTAATGCATATAACAGATGACCCTCTTTGCCACTGTGGAAATGCTATAGAGGATTGTGAACACTTTTTCTTTCATTGCCCTAGATTTCTAAAAGCTAGAAAAGAAACAATTGATAAACTTCTGATGAAATACAAAAACAGCCAATCCTTACTTTTCGGGCAAAAAAGTAATACATATGATGAAAACGCTAAAATATTTAAAACTGTCCATAAATACTTGGATATTACAAAACGTTTTTCTTCGTAATCATTTAAAATTCTACATTTAAATGACGTCAGTGGGGCGAAAGTAACTTTATTATATGAAAGTATCCTTCTTTTATCTGTATTAAATGAAGTTTAAAATGTCATAATTACTGAATGATAACTTTACTTTCCCAACCGACATCAGCCTACTAACGATTTTAAGGATATGCGGTCCATTTAAATTAAATTGTATATGGTGAAGATGACAAACAAATAAAAATAAAAATTTAAAAACGTTTGTCGGTATGGTTTTGATAGCAGCACCCCCCCCCCCCAATTCATATTCTTTTTTTTTTTTTTTCTTTTCTTATTGTGTGTGACCTTAAAGGGACATTCGTACGTATTTGATCTAAAAAATAATTTTACTGAACGAAAGCAGAACAGAACACCAAAAAAAAGAAGAAAAAAATAAATAAAAAAAGGATAATATAATATGAAAATAAAACAATTCGACGTTAGCAAATAATCAATGATGTAGTCGTTAAACAAAAAAAAACACAAAAAAAATTAATTTTAGTGTTCCTCCAGTGGGAATGTCCCTTTAAGAAATCCCAGATTATCATCTAAATTGTACATAATATGTTTTATATAATTACTACTTATGTTAATATTATGACAGCCAGTTGCAAATCTGTTAATGATCCATTTTAAGGAAGCGATTTTATATAAGCTGATAAAGCTTGTTATCGTATCCTATATCTATTATAAAAATTTTGTATATTTAAATGAATAAAATATTGTTTAAATAAAAAATAAAATAATTACAAGAGTCAACAGTCATTACGTTTTCAAATTATGCAGCTTATATTTTATCAAATTTGCAATTTGTGCACTTTCCGTCTCCATCATAAAGACAGAGTTAACTAATTCCAAATGTTGTCTGCTGCCTGGCCATTATATACACCATAAAAA
The DNA here is from genome assembly GCA_917208275.1 of Patella pellucida. NCBI lineage: Eukaryota > Metazoa > Mollusca > Gastropoda > Patellidae > Patella > Patella pellucida. The sequence goes on along the minus strand of OU795042.1, from coordinate 69,981,804 downwards.
ATAGCCTCATAAATAAATGCAATATTCATTTGCAGCGGGTAAAAAATATATTCAATTATAATTCCCACCATATAACGAGGCTTTAATTTGTTTGCCAACTGGCGTTTAGGCGATCTGAATAAAAACAGAATGGTTTTATGAGTGGTAATAGAATGTTATGAGATATTGAAGTCGAGGGTTCTCTGGTGGATATGATTAGTATTTAGTTCATATATAATTATAGCGTTATATTCAATAGTTCTGACATTTAGAATGATCATCTGTTAGCGCGGAGGTTTAACATCCTATTCGGTATTTTGGGGTAGGGATATGATTTAAATATATAGACGTGATAGCTAGAATGTCAAAATAATAATGAAGACATTAATTGTTATTATGGAGCACCAGCGTGGTCTGGGAGAGTGAGAGAGAGAGAGAGAGAGAGAGAGAGAGATGGGTTTAACGTCCCTTCGACACAAACTAGATCATTTCGTGACTAATATAAAGTTTAATTTTAATAATTCGCTTGAGCGTAGGGGTCTTTATCAGTGGGAGGAAACCGAAGGACCCGGAGACAACCCACGAGGTTGGAAGCGCAGTCATGGATAAACACATTTTAACAGTTAACAATAAGCAGGATGTATCTGGGAGCACAAACTAGGTCATTCCGGGACTAACATGTGGTTTAATTTTATTTCAATAATTCGCTTGCGTGTAGGCGACGTAGGCCCTGTGAGGAAGCCGGGGAACCTGGAGAAAACCCACGTGGTTGTTCAGGCAGCCCTACTCCTTATCACTTACCAACAGGGAATCGACACCACGCAGACCTTATGATGCAACGCGCAGGCGTTAAACTAGTCGAACACCCAACACATCTTAATTATGGTAATCTCGAAATGACGGACGTTTTTGTTGACTAGTGGTTTAACATCCTACTTTTTTTCTCCAACTGGGCTAATGAAGACGGACATGCGACATACAGTACAGTGGGCTATGAGGAAAGAGGCTCTTCTGCGTGTACACGGGACCTAGGTTTTTCGTCCCAACAACCCGAACCACTATATACTTTATCCCTTGCCAGGCCTTTTGTCCTGCACCGCTGACACGGGGGGAACCACGCCAGAAAAAATTCCGATGAACTTTCTCAGTGATTGAACACGGGATCTCTAGGGTTCTTTTGCGTGTACGCAAATATGTGTACACGGGACCTAGGCGGAGCTTTCTCAGCGAACGCAGTGTATGAACACGGGACCTCCAGGTTACCAAGCTAACGTCTTACTCAATGAATCACCGTGAATTCCGTCTTGGCCATTAAATCCCATTCCATTACCATTATTTATTGAAGACTTTTCGTTATATAAGCCTTTGTACATGTTCACTGAGTGTAACTTTGACTGTATGGTACTAAAGTAGATAATACAGTTTAATATTTGATCAGACGGCTATCATGGCTACTTAAACTACGTCATTTACTTGAATGCGCAACTCCGGTTATTAGATTGGCGGCAATTATTTCAATACATTACACTTATAGCTCGGCCGTATAGAACCAACCCTAAACGATAATCTACCAGGATAATTCCTTAGACATGAATTCCAAGAGTCGGAGATACAGCCAGACGTAATGGCCGCCGTATAGAACCCTAAATGATAATCTACCAAGGGAATTCCCTAGACATGTATTCCTATAGCGGGAGATACAGCCAGACGTAATGGCCGCCGTATAGAACCAACCCTAAACGATAAGCTACCAGGAGAATGCCCTAGAGATGAATTCCTATAGAGGGAGAAACAGCCAGACGTAATGGTCGTCGTATAGAACCCTAAACGATAAGCGACCAGGGGATTTCCCTAGACATGTATTCCTATAGCGCGAGATACAGCCAGGCGTAATGACCGACTACACGGCCGTATAGAACCAACTCTAAACGATAAGCAACCAAAAGAAGTCCCTCGAGATGAATTCCTATAGCGGGAGATACAGCCAGACGTAATGGCCGACTGACGGCCGTATAGAACCCTAAACGATAAGCTACCAAGAGAATTCCCTCGAGAAGAATTCCTAGATCGGGAGATACAGCCAGACGTAATGGCCGACTACACGTCTGCACAGCATTCGGCAAACCTCGACATATTCCGGTACTCTCCGTAACCCTACATCTAGACTCGGCTGTATGACAGTAATTGATATGTACCTACGACCATACATTTGCGATGCGGCTAGTCGACTACCGATTTACTTCAACAGGAAAACGTGCGGCTTTTACAAAACAGTCCCAAAATGGCCTCTTTTCTAGATATAATCTCTGTGGGGGCAGCCATTTTTTAGTTTGTTGATATAATCGTCATGGGGGCAGTCATTTGTTTTATTAGGGTCCTTTAAAATAGTTCCAAAATGGCGGAATTCGTCATACAGCCGAGTCTGGAGATGAATTTCTAGAGCGGGAGATACAGCCAGACGTAATGGCCGACTACACGTCTGCACAGATACGTTGATCGTACTAAAGAAGTCGTTATTGATCGGGAATTTATGAATTCAATAAAATAATTATTTTCAATTTGTATACCACTTGTTGCATGCACGGTTTTATAATTCATGAATATTTATGAGCTTTTCTTTCTAACATTAGACCAGAAAATAATGAGTCATATATGTCTTCGACGTTGACAACGGCTTTTATGTCAGAAAAATTTAAGACCCGAAAACCAATTTTCCACTAAGTTTGTTTTGTATTCTTAAAATTTGATTGTTAAGACGTGGGTATGATGGATCATGTACGCATTTATTCTAAACAAAAAACCCCAACAAAATCATTTAGAAAATGGATCTCATTATAAATAGGTATTCATCAAAAATGAGTATGGTAATTGAATAAGCGTTTATTACAATATGACGTAAGCTTCAATATGGGTTAGCTAATAAACAGACCTATAATAAATCATATCGGGCGATATTAAAGTAGCAGTATTCTTATTAATTTATAAAAAACAAAACCACGTTCAGTAATTAATGATGCATTATGCACGACTTAGGTAAAGAGCTGGGCGTTCGTACATAAATATCGCCTGTCCAACCTCGTGGGTTTTCTCCGGGTCCTTCTGGTTTCCTATCACTGCTAAAGACCCCTACGCGCAAGCGAATTATTGAAATAAAATTGAACAATGCCATATAGTTTATGTCAAATGGACGTTAAACCCTCTCTCTCTCTCTCCCCCTCTCTCTCTCTCTATCTCTCTCTCTCGATCGATCGATCGATTATAGTGGCTCTAGTGCCGCTTTAAAGGAAATTGTTAAATCACCGATATGACCCGACATGAAAGGTCAGTATTAATTATTATCTGTAAAAGACGTGTGTGTGTGTATTAAGCATTAAGCTTCCAATATTCATCATCAATTACAATTCAACGCTAGTGGGAAATGGAATGAAATGGAGAGAGCGAGAGAGGGAGGGAGAGATGGAGAGATGGGGTTTAACGCCCACTTGACACAAACTAGGTCATTTTGGGACTAAGAAATGAAATGGTATTTAACTGAACTGTTCCGACTGGGCTAGTGAAGACGGGTATATAGGGGATATTTTGCCCGTTAACGGCACTTTTATTACAGATTACAATTGTCAGGGGTGCTTTTATGTGCACGCCGATAAACACAAGAGAATTAGGTTTTTCGACCTCTGTCCTGCACCAATGCTAAGGGAGAACAACGCTGGACAATCCCAATGCATTTTCTCAATCAACACCAAGATCGAACACGGTACCTTCAGATAGCGAGCCAACGTCTTTTTTTCTTCTTTATTTACGAAAGAATATTAACATGTATTATATCATACATTTATGAATATAAACAAGTACATAATACTATTATTTATTCTATAACTTGCTTCGACCTCTAGCTGGCCGGCCACCCCTGGCTTGCGGCTGTGGTTTTAATCCTTGGTGTGAGCGTATGTGTGGCATGGAGATAGGGGCGCCTTCTCAACCTCGTGGGTTTCCTCCTGACATGCACTCCGGTTTTTTCCCACTGCTAAAGACCCCTACGCGCAAGCGCATTTTTGAAATAAAATTAAAACCATATGTTAGTCCCGAAATGACCTAGTTGTGTTGAGTTGACGTTAAACCCCATCTCTCTCTCTCTCTCTCTCTCTCTCTCTCTCTCTCTCTCTTAACTACTCGATATCGCTCGTGGAATACTTGCACAGGGATACACTCTCTTGAATCATTGAATAACCCGAGCGGTATTCAATGGTCATTGAGTTCTATCTATGTATATAATGAATATTATACAAAAATCTGACCAATTGTACTGGGGGTAGTGTCAGGGCCATACAAGCGGCATTTGACCCTATGACGTCGGACATTGATTAATGAATCAGCGTTGTCGTTTCAATGCAGAGCACGCCAAGAACACGCCGTAACAAATCGTTTAATTGGCTAATTCCTCACATCAACTAGAACGCCTGTTCCACATCTGAGTGTTATGAAGACAAGTAAAACGAAATTTTGAACTATAAAAAAGAAACGAAATAGGATCTGTGTTTTTTAAAATCTGAATATATATCTACATTTTGATTTCGCAAATACATTTCTGCACTTAACAATAGCTCGCCGAGCAGTGGATAATAATATGTTTAAAATGACATTAATTATCTAACATTCAGACAATTTATAGCCGAATAATAGCCATTTATGGAAGCCTGTTTGGCTGAAGCCATCGGGGTTTAAATCATTTTGTTGAATACCAGGAGGGCATGATATAATTGTTCCATATTAATAATATCATGACTATTATATAATTTACAATAGGGTTGATGATCTATGACTGAATACTTATAAAAACTTTACATAAGTAAAAATAATATCATGAGCAGTATTAAAATATAATCCGAGTTTATCAGTAGGTTGAAAGTATTAATCCATACTAAATTCCAGTTAATATCTACGGGTGGTACTTTTTACCGCCGACCACCGCCGACTACCGCCGACCACCGCCGACTACCGCCGACTACCGCCGATCAATACTTTTTACCGCCGACTGTCGTGATATTACCGCCGACCAAATACTTTTTACCACCGACCGTCGTGAAATTACCGCCGACCAAAAACTTTTTTACCGCCGACCAAATACTTGTTACCGCCGATCTAATGCCTAATGATTACTTGTTACCACCGACTATATAAAATTAATTAAATTATTAGTGACAAATAAATAGATTTTGTTAAATACACAGAGTTTGATAAAAACAAATATAGATTTTATTATATATAAATATGGTCGATAATCGAATATTGCAAGGTGGGATTTTCAATGTGCAATTGACTGGAAACCCCAGAAGGCTCCAGCTCTGTCTGTGTGTGAAATTTAATTAACTTGTTGTATTGGTTTTTTTTATATAAAAGAACAACCGTAAAATTGTGGCAGTGCCCGATTAACCCTTTTTTTTTTTGGGGGGGGGGCGGAAGAATTTAAGCAGCGATTTCATTGATGTTTAGAATTCGTTGACAATTTGAGTATTTTAAACAGACTCTTTCTCTTATGTCCCACTTCGAAAGTCATTACAATGCGGTCGGCGGTAAAAAGTATTTGGTCGGCGGTAATTTCACGACGGTCGGCGGTAAAAAGTATTTGGTCGGCGGTAGTCGGCGGTAAAAAGCATTTGGTCGGCGGTAGTCGGCGGTAAAAAGCATTTGGTAGGCGGTAGTCGGCGGTGGTCGGTGGTAGTCGGCGGTGGTCGGCGGTAAAAAGTACCACCTAATATCTACAAGTAAATTATCATAATAATCTACTCATGTTGGTTTTTGAAATATCTTATAATATATATAGAAAATTCTAGATGCACAGAGAGAGGGGAAGAGAGAAATGTGGTTTAGCGTCGACTCGACACACACTAGGTCATTTCGGGACTGACATATTGTTTAATTTTATTCCAATAATTCGCTGCGCCTAGGGGTCTTTAGCAGTGGGAGGAAAGCGGGGAACCCAGAGAAACCCCAGGAAATTGGACAGGCGACCCCACTCCTTGTCACGCACAACCGAGGATTCGAAACCACGCCACTTGACTCAATGACAGACTTCATGACACAGCGCACCTGCTAACCCCCTCTAGATGTACAAATGATAATATTAATACTTTTATCATCATTTATAAATGTGAAATCTAGTGTTTTTACAAATGAATGTGATTCGCTATTTATTATACTTATCCATTCAGCCGGTACAGCATTACAGATTATATTACGCATCGAGCCACAGAGGCACAACAAAAAGCCTAGTTTTAGAAATAATGGAAAATTAAACGTCCAATTAATTGTATCATTAGTTAAATTGAATTGTAAAATGTATTCATTAATAGCTATTCAGTCAATATGATTAGAATAAGTTCGGTTCACTTCAATGCGGGCAAGGGGACAGAGAGAGAGAGAGAGAGAGAGAGAGAGAGAGAGAGGGAGAGAGTCAGAGAGAGAGAGGGTGGGCGGAAATAATGAAGACGGGCATACGCCATTCAGTGTGCTATTATGGACATTTTGCCCGGGCAGTGGCACTATGGCCTATTCTCATATCAAATTCCAAGCACAAAGCGATCTTACACGTGCGCGCCAATGTATTCAAGGGATCTCGTTTGTTTAGTCCCACCGAATGACTAGACAGCAGTTCTTGTCAGGCCCTCCCTCCTGCACCATTGACTATCGAGCCAGCGCCTTACCCACTTAGCCACCGTGGCCCCCAAATGATGGCTCGTACTGGGCTTATCGGATTGTTCAGAAGAGATACTATTTATCATTGGTCCATGGCCGCCATATTTGATTTTAATGATACTGTGTGAAATTACCATGTTAATATTACTTCAAATAGTAATGAACGAAATTAAATTTGGAAAAACATAGGTAATATTTTCGTTTAAATGTTATTAAGGTAAAGCTCGTATTTGGGGTAATCGTGGCATCGCTTTCGTTTAATATATTCTAATCGAGTTTTCCTATCCAGGTTATTCTCAAAGGGCGTTTGTCTGGGTTTATCTGGTAAAATGTTTTTGGATCTCAGTCGTCAGGTTATGGTGTTTCCTCCTGGTTTATTCAGGTGTTCCCTCCTGGTTTATTCAAGTGTTCCCTCTGGTTTATTCAGGTGTTCCCCTGGTTTATTCAGGTGTTCCCCTGGTTTATTCAGGTGTTCCCCCTGGTTTATTCAAGTGTTCCCTCTGGTTTATTCAGGTGTTCCAATGGTTTATTCAGGTGTTCCCCTGGTTTATTCAAGTGTTCCCCTGGTTTATTCGGGTGTTTCCACTGGTTTATTCAAGTGTGCCCCCTGGTTTATTCAGGTGTGTCCATGGTTTATGCAAGTGTTCCCTATGGTGTTTGCAGATAAAACATTTATGTGTAGTATGCTCAGGGGAATTTCCGTGATATAAAATGTGATTTAACGTCCTACGTTTCTGCATCGACTGAGATAGTGAAGAAGGCCGCGATCATTCTCTCTTCTCTTAGATGAAATTGTGAATCGGTTGTTTGGTACACTGACTGCTCCATTACGTCATATTGCTCGTTAACCAAACTAAACATTCAGAATTCAATCTATAAAATAATTCCAAGAGTCAACAGTCATTACGTTTTCAAATTATGCAGCTTATATTTTATCAAATTTGCAATTTGTGCACTTTCCGTCTCCATCATAAAGACAGAGTTAACTAATTCCAAATGTTGTCTGCTGCCTGGCCATTATATACACCATAAAAAATAAACTCATAAATAAATATAATATTCATTTGCAGCAGGGAAAAATATATTCAATTATAATTCCCACCATATAACGAGGCTTTAATTTGTTTGCCAACTGGCGTTTAGGCGATCTGAATAAAAACAGAATGGTTTTATGAGTGGCAATAGAATGTTATGAGATATTGAAGTCGAGGGTTCTCCAATGGATATGATTAGTATTTAGTTCATATATAATTATAGCGTTATATTCAATAGTACTGACATTTAGAATGATCATCTTTTAGTGCGGAGGTTGAACATCATATTCGGTATTATGGGGTAGGGATGTGATTTGAATACATAGACGTGATATCTAGAATGTCAAAATAATAATGAACAAATTAATTGTTATTATGGAGCACCAGCGAGGTCTGGGAGAGTGAGGGAGAGAGAGAGAGAGAGAGAGAGAAAGACACAAAATAGATCATCTCGTGCATAACATATGGTTTAATGTTATTTTAATAATTCGCTTGCGTGTAGGCGTTATGAGCCCTGGGAAGAAGCCGGAGAACCTGGAGAAAATCCACGTGGTTGTGCAGGCAGCCCTTCTCCTTATCACGCACCAGCAGGGAATCGACACCACGCAGACCTTATGATACAACGTACACACGATAAACCATTCGACCAGGCGTTAATCCCGAAATGACGTTGTTTTGACTAGTGGTTTAACATCCTACTTTTCTTCCCCAACCGGGCTAATGAAGACGGACATACGCCGTACAGTGTGCTATGAGAAAAGGGTTCTTTTGCGTGTACGCCAATGTGTACACGGGACCTAGGTTTTTCGTCCCATCCGAAAGACTGTATACTTTGTCCCTTGCCAGGTCCTTTGTCCTGCACCGCTGACAAGGGGTAACCACACCGGAAAAATCCCGATCGAACATCGGACCTCCAGATTAGCGAGTCAACGTCGTACTTTCTGAGCCACAAGGTGGGGGTTGGATGGCCGAATGGTTAGCACGTGCGCGCTGTATCATAAATCCCGTCATTGAGTCAAATGGCGTGGTTTCGAATCCACGGCTCCGCGAACGCAGTGCTTGAATACATGACTTCTGGGTTACCAAGCCAACGTCTTACTCAATGAATCACCGCGACTTCCGTCTTGGTCATTAAATCCCACTCCATTACCACTATTTATTGAAGACTTTTCGTTATATAAACCTTTTGTACATGTTCACTGAGTGTAACTTTGACTGTACGGTACTAAAGTAGATAATAGAGTATAATATTTGATCAGTCGGCTATCATGGCTACTTAAACTACGTCATTTACTTGAATGCGCAACTCCGGTTATTAGATTGGCGGCAATTATTTCAATACATTACAATTATTGCTCGGCCGTATAGAACCAACCCTAAACGATAAGCCACCAAGAGAATTCCCTAGAGATGTATTCCTATAGCGGGAGATACAGCCAGACGTAATGGCGGACTACACGGCCGTATAGAACCAATCCCAAACTATAAGCCACCAGGGGAATTCCCTACAGTTGAATTCCTATACGCCACAGTGTGCAATGAGGGAAATTTTGCCCGGGCAGCGGCGCTACGGCCTACTCTTATATCGAATTCCAACTGCCAAGGGATCTTTTACGTGCACTCCAATTTGTACACGGGACCTCGGTTTTTCGTCCCATCCGAACGACTAGGCAGCTGTCCTTGTCAGGCCCTCCTTCTGCATCACTGACAAGGGGAAATCACGCCGGAAAATCGAGATGAACTTTCTCGGCCAATGCAGGGATCGAATTCCATATTAATAATATCATGACTATTATATAATTTACAATAGGGTTGATGATCTATGACTGAATACTTATAAAAACTTTACATAAGTAAAAATAATATCATGAGCAGTATTAAAATATAATCCGAGTTTATCAGTAGGTTGAAAGTATTAATCCATACTAAATTCCAGTTAATATCTACGGGTGGTACTTTTTACCGCCGACCACCGCCGACTACCGCCGACCACCGCCGACTACCGCCGACTACCGCCGATCAATACTTTTTACCGCCGACTGTCGTGATATTACCGCCGACCAAATACTTTTTACCACCGACCGTCGTGAAATTACCGCCGACCAAAAACTTTTTTACCGCCGACCAAATACTTGTTACCGCCGATCTAATGCCTAATGATTACTTGTTACCACCGACTATATAAAATTAATTAAATTATTAGTGACAAATAAATAGATTTTGTTAAATACACAGAGTTTGATAAAAACAAATATAGATTTTATTATATATAAATATGGTCGATAATCGAATATTGCAAGGTGGGATTTTCAATGTGCAATTGACTGGAAACCCCAGAAGGCTCCAGCTCTGTCTGTGTGTGAAATTTAATTAACTTGTTGTATTGGTTTTTTTTATATAAAAGAACAACCGTAAAATTGTGGCAGTGCCCGATTAACCCTTTTTTTGGGGGGGGGGGCGGAAGAATTTAAGCAGCGATTTCATTGATGTTTAGAATTCGTTGACAATTTGATCAGTCGGCTATCATGGCTACTTAAACTACGTCATTTACTTGAATGCGCAACTCCGGTTATTAGATTGGCGGCAATTATTTCAATACATTACAATTATTGCTCGGCCGTATAGAACCAACCCTAAACGATAAGCCACCAAGAGAATTCCCTAGAGATGTATTCCTATAGCGGGAGATACAGCCAGACGTAATGGCGGACTACACGGCCGTATAGAACCAATCCCAAACTATAAGCCACCAGGGGAATTCCCTACAGTTGAATTCCTATAGCGGGAGATACAACCAGACGTAATGGCCGTCGTATAGAACCCTAAACGATAAGCTACCAAGATAATTCCCTAGGGGTGAATTCCTAGAGCGGGAGACACAGCCAGACGTAATGGGCAACTACAGGGCCGTATAGAACCCTAAAAGATAAGCTACCAAGAGAATTCCCTACAGATGAATTCCTATAGTGGGAGATACAGCCAGACGTAATGGACGACTACACGGCCGTATAGAACCCTAAAAGATAAGCTACCAAGAGAATTCACTAGAGCTGAATTCCTATAGAGGGAGATACTGCCAGACGAAATGGCCGACTACACGTCTGCACAGATACGCAATGGCCGTCGTATAAAACCAACCCTAAACGATAAACTACCAAGAGAATTCCCTAGAGCGGGAGATACAGCCAGACGTAATGGCCGACTACACGTCTGCACAGATACGTTGATCGTACTAAAGAAGTAATGGCCGACTACACGTCTGTATAGAACCCTAAAAGATAAGCTGCCAGGAGAATTCCCTAGAGCTGAATTCCTATAGCGGGAGATACAACCAGACGTAATGGCCGACTACACGGTCGTATAGAACCCTTGACGATAAGCTGCCAGGAGAATTCCCTAGATATGAATTCCTATAGCGGGAGATACAGCCAGACGTAATGGCCGACTACACGTCTGCACAGATACGTTGATCGTACTAAAGAAGTCGATATTGATCGGGAATTTATGAATTCAATAAAATAATTATTTTCAATTTGTATACCACTTGTTTCATGCACGGTTTTATAATTCATGAATATTTATGAGCTTTTCTTTCTAACATTAGACCAGAAAATAATGAGTCATATATGTCTTCGACGTTGACAACGGCTTTTATGTCAGAAAATTTACGACCCGAAAACCAATTTTCCACTAAGTTTTTTATCATCTTAAAATTCGATTGTTAAGACGTGGGTATGATGGATCATGTACGCATTTATTCTAAACAAAAAACCCCAACAAAATCATTTTGAAAATGGATCCCATTATAAATAGGTATTCATCAAAAATGAGTATGGTAATTGAATAAGCGTTTATTACAATATGACGTAAGCTTCAATATGGGTGAGCTAATAAACAGACATATAATAAATCATATCGGGCGATATTAAAGTAGCAATATTATCTTATTAATTTATAAAAAACAAAACCACGTTCAGTAATTAAAGATGCATTATGCACGACTTAGGTAAAGAGCTGGGCGTTCGTACATAAATATCGCCTGTCCAACCTCGTGGGTTTTCTCCGGGTCCTGTGGTTTCCCATCACTGCTAAAGACCCCTACGCGCAAGCTAATTATTGAAATAAAATTGAACAATGACATAGTTTATGTCAAATGGACGTTAAACCCTCCCTCTCTCTCTCCCCTCTCTCTCTCTCTCGATCGATTATGGTGGCTCTTGTGCCGCTTTAAAGGAAATTGTTAAATCACCGATACGACCTGTATGAAAAGTCAGTATTAATTATTATCTGTAAAAGACGTGTGTGTGTGTATTAACCTCCAATATTCAACGTCAATTACAATCCAACGCTAAATGTCTAGTGGGAAACGAAATGAAATGTAGAGAGAGAGAGAGGGAGGGAGAGATAGAGAGATGGGGTTTAACGCCCACTTGACACAAACTAGGTCATTTTGGGACTAAGAAATGAAATGGTATTTAACTGAACTGTTCCGACTGGGCTAGTGAAGACGGGTATATAGGGGATATTTTGCCCGTAAACGGCACTCTTACTACAGATTCCAACTGTCAGGGATGCTTTTATGTGCACGCAAATGAACAGACGAGACCTAGGTTTTTCGTCCTCTGTCCTGCACCAATGCTAAGGGGGCACCACGCTGGAAAATTCCGTCAGGCATTTGACCCTATGACGTCAGGCATTGGTTAATCAATCAGCGTTGTCGTTTCAATGCAGAGCACGCCAGGAACAAACCGTAACAGATCGTTTAATAGGCTAATTCCTCACATCAACTAGAACGCCTGTTCCACATCGGAGTGTTATGAAGACAAGTAAAACGAAATTTTGAACTATAAAAAAGGAACGAAATAGGAGCTGTGTTTTAATCTGAATATATATCTACATTTTGATTTCGCAAATACATTTCTGCACTTAACAATAGCTAGGCGAACAGTGGATAATAATAGGTTTGAAATGCCATTAATTTTCTAACATTCAGACAATTTATAGGTAAATAATAGCCATTTATAGAAGCCTGTTTTGCTGAAGCCATCGGGGTTTAAATCATTTTGTTGAATACCAGGACATGATATAAATGTTCCATATTAATAATATCATGACTATTATATAATTTACAATAGGGTTGATGATCTATTGTTGAATATTTATAAAATCTTTAAATTAGTAAAAATAATATCATGAGCAATATTAAAATATAATCCGAGTTTATCAGTAGGTCGAAACTATTAATCCATACTAAATTCCAGTTAATATCTACCAGTAAATTATCATAATAATCTACTAATGTTGGTTTTTAAAATATCTTTTAATATATATAGAAAATTCTAGATGCACAGAGAGAGGGGAAGAGAGAAATGTGGTTTAGCGTCGACTCGACACACACTAGGTCATTTCGGGACTGACATATAGTTTAATTTTATTACAATAATTTGCTTGCGCGTAGGGGTCTTTAGCAGTGGGAGGAAAGCGGGGAACCCAGAGAAACCCCAGGAAATTGGACAGGCTACCCCACTCCTTGTCACGCACAACCGAGGATTCGAAACCACGCCACTCGACTCAATGACAGACTTCATGACACAGCGCACCTGCTTTAACCCCCTCTAGATGTACAAATGATAATATTAATACTTTTATCATCATTTATACATGTGAAATCTAATGTTTTTACAAATGAATGTGATTCGCTATTTATTATACTTATCCATTCAGCCGGTACAGCATTACAGATTATATTACGCATCGAGCCACAGAGACACAACAAAAAGCCTAGTTTTAGAAATAATGGAAAATTAAACGTCCAATTAATTGCATCATCAGTTAAATTGAATTGTAAAATGTATTCATTAATAGCTATTCAGACAATATGATTAGAATAAGTTCGGTTCACTTCAATGCGGGCAAGGGGACAGAGAGAGAGAGGGGGGGGGGGGGTGAGAGAGAGAGGGGGGTGGGCGGAAATAATGAAGACGGGCATACGCCATTCAGTGTGCTATTATGGACATTTTGCCCGGGAAGTAGCACTATGGCCTATTCTCAAATCAAATTCCAAGCACAAAGCGATCTTATAATGTATTCAAGGGATCTCGTTTGTTTAGTCCCACCGAATGACTAGACAGCAGTTCTTGTCAGGCCCTCCCTCCTACACCATTGACTATCGAGCCAGCGCCTTACCCACTTAGCCACCGTCGCCCCCAAATGATGGCTCGTGCTGGGCTTATCGGATTGTTCAGAAGAGATACTATTTATCATTGGTCCATGGCCGCCATATTTGATTTTAATGATACTGTTTGAAATTACTATTCAACTAGTAATGAACGAAATTAATTGATATTTTCTCTTTGAAGAATTTGATATTTACTGCACGAGACAATTAACGATCGTCTCTCTATATACAACCAATCAACAGAATTAATAGTTCGACGATGAAACAAATAATGAGTAATATTCATTCAAATTAAATCATCAATTTTCAATATAAAAGGCCTTGCAGCAAAATCTACATACTATTATAAAAGTCATTTATTTATATCGGTGCCTCATTTCAAAAGACGGCCATGTTTTTTAGATATGAATCGGCTATCAATAATCAGATATGATTTCATTCATCGGTCTGGTCGAATGAGTAGGTCTACCGCCTAAAGCAAGTTGTACCACTAGATTAACGAGGGGGGACAACAAGGCAGGTACAGCGCACCTGTCAAATCTGTCCCCTTTAGCGATGACGGCGCCGAGATTACCGTGTCGACATCATCATATTTACAACGACATGATCATAGATTGTCGATTCGTTATGGCCGTGTTGTTCTGTTAACTGGACATAAAGCCATTTTAGCTTGCCCCTGGTGATATGCTTAATTACGTTAAGGCACCGAATGATATATGGCGGGTAATGCTATCACGAGCCCAATACGTTATATAGTCGTCAATTGGTTGTCATCGCTGGCTTAATGTCCCACCAAGATAACGATTTAATATCTTCTGGCTATAAAATCTTTTATTTGACAATAGTTTTATGGCGATCCATAAGTAGTCAAGCATTCATCATATCTAGCTGAAATCAAATGTAACGTCTAATTCCTATGGCAGTTAAATCTCAACACATAAAACCCGCCAAACGGCGGACGTCTGCGCTGGCCGTAGAACTATACAAAACGTATCAATCACTTATTATTTAGAGTCTGGAGGTCGAGTGTTTGATCCCTGCAAGAGCCGAGAAAGTTTATCTCGATTTTCAGGCGTGGGTTCCCTATGTCAGTGATGCAGAACGGAGGGCCTGACAAGGACAGCTGTCTAGTCGTTCGGATAAGACGAGAACCCCAGGTCCCGTGTACACATTGGCGGGCACGTAAAAGATCACATGGCAGGTGGAATTCGATATAAGAGTAGGCCGTAGCGTCGCTAACCAGGCAAAAAAAATCTAATTTCCCTCATAGTACACTGTATGGCGCATGTCCGTCTTCCATTAGCCCAGGTTAGGTGCAAAACAGTAGGACGTTAAACCCCATTTCATGTCATTCCTTATTATTTAGTATCTGACCAATGAGTTTGGTTCCATTGTATGTAATGGAAGGAGCCACAGTGGTTCAGTGAGTATGTAAGTCGATGGTCCGTTAATCCCCGTTGTTGCCTTGAAACGTTCTTCTGGATTTGTTATCGTTAAGCCTTATCAACAGTGTAGAACATAATGTCAGGCAAGGAAAGGAGTCTAGTCGCTCGGATGGTACTAAAAACCGAGGTTCCGTTCGGGTTTAAGAGTAAGACCAATCTGTCCAGGGTAACCCAGAGTAGCCTATCGTCTGCCACTCTCTGGGAAAACTTAAAAACAAGGGTCAAAATGTATTCGATATAATTGTCTTAGATTCAACTTCCCCAATACTGTAGTTTGCTTGGGGTTCAGATAACCAAAATGGCGTTCAGAAACGTTAAGTTTACAAGAGCTCCTTGGCAACCTACAACTTGAGTTCCTCTGAGACCAGCAGTCTAACTCAATTACTGAACCAATCAAGAAACATGTAATGGGGACGTTGTAAAATGGTTGCAGAGGGTCATTTCTGGACTAACATATGGTTCAAATTTATTTTAATAATTCGCATTGGTGTAGGGGTCTTTAGCTGAGAGAGAAATATGGCGTCCACACGACACAAACTAGGTTTAATTTCATTTCAATAATTCGCTAAGGAAAAAGGGGTCTTTAGCAGTGGGGGGGGGGGGCAACTGGACAGATGACCATACGCCTATTCAGGTATAACCGGGGAATCGAAACCACGCCAGCTGACTCAATGTAAGACAATATGATCTAAAGTGCACGCGCACCCAACCCCTTTAGATAAGTGTAACACTATACATGTATAAACAAACGTGACGAAGGCCACAATAAAACATGGTTGCTACCACCTGTTGACCGACTAACATAATAATACAAAACTCCTTTAGTAGTATTACTTGTTTACAGCAGGCGATACACAGGCCACCGGTTAAAAGGCGGGGCATTATGTAAGATTTAGATAAAGAGCTCAACGTTCTCGCAATAACATTTCAGAAATAGATAATGCAATTTACAAAATTAAATATAGATTTATAGATTTAAAATCGTATTATAATAACTTATTGTCCCCCCAAAAAATAAATAATAGGCCTAATAAAGAGGTAGAAGACGAAATTCATTTGATAACAAATTTCAAAAGACATGACGAAAAAAGAAATGAACTGTTCAGATTTATTCTATTTCGTGAACCTTTTTTTTATAAAATGAATGTTTTAACAATTTAAAATACTGATGATGAATAAAAATACAGAAATTTTAAAATGTTTAGGGGCTTTTGTGTACAATTCATTCATATCTTTGGGAAGTTATGTATCTTTGTTTGTTTCATGTATATTGTATATGCATATAACCGTAAGGTTTCGTATGCAATAAAGTTGCTACTTTATTTTGATGGAGTTGTACTTTTGACAATAAATGCTGTGTTCACACTAGCCTTTTAATGCGCATCGAATGCGCTTTAAAGCCTTAAGTCGCTAAAACGCGTCACACTCAATGCGCATTAAACCAAAACTAAGCCGCTTTAGCGAAACCGCATTTCTAATGCGCATTGGCTGAAGCGATATAACTGACGCGCATCACAATTACCCCATCTGATAGTTCCATTGTTATAGATGTCGCACGCTGCTAATGCGCATTGAGTGTGACGTGTTTTAATGCGAATCGAAAGCGGTTTAATTTGTATTGTGACGCCACCCGTGGTAACGAAAGCGCATTCCGTAGGGCGTTTTACGGAAAGCGGTTTGAAAGCGCAGTAGGTGTGAACATAGCATTGATGTGTGCGTTAATCGTAACCACTGTACTGGTTAGTCGAGTGGACGTTGACCCCCCCCCCCCCTCGCTATCTCTGTCATATTCGTATCCTGTCCCTGACCTCTGTAGTAACTCGGTCATTCTGTTCAATTGCGTTTTGGCAAGTCCTTGCAATATGTAAATTTGTAAGTACGAATCCAGAATGAGATTAAAGGTTTGGATATCGTTTAACATATGGGCATGCGTATAACCTTTATAATTATTCAGGTCATTTTATTCATTCTTATTCATATTTATCAACTAATGCAGGGGAAAATTACCCCATTCCTCACCTGGAAAACAATGGGTTTTGGGTGGCTGATTGATGAAGTGGGAAGGAGGGACGCCTGTCGAACTGCTAAAGACCCCTACGCGCAAGCGAATTATTTACATACAATTGAATCATATGTAAGTCCCGACACGGCCAAGTCTGTGTTGAGTGGACGTTAAACCGCATATCTATCTCTCTCTCTCTCTCTCTCTTCTCTCTCTCTCTATCTATCTATCTCTCTCTCTTCTCTCTCTCTATCTCTCTCTCTCCCCTCTCTCTCTCTCTCCCCCTCTCTCTCTCTCTCTCTCTCTCTTTCTCTCTCCCCTCTCTCTCTCTCTTTCTCTTTCTCTCTCCCCTCTCTCTCTCTCTCTCTCTCTCTCTCTCTCTCTCTCTCTCTCTCTCTCTGCTACCGTTGATCTGTAACAACTAAACGTCGTACTGTTCTGCTCCGATCAATTGCATAGGTCAACAAGCGAATCTCTCTCTTTCTCTCTCTCTCTCTCTCTCTCTCTCTCTCCACATACACCTGGACAATACATCTCAGGTAAAAGTCTAGATCTTACTGACCCTGACCTAATTACACCCAACCGTGTAAATATATAGTTACCGCGTCATCAGTTACAGACGCATGAATTATCACGTGATCGGGGTAGTAATATTATCCCCCGGGCAGACAGCATAACAGGATGTTTACGTTTGATAAAATTACGTTTTGGACAGCCCCCTCTTTCTTTCACCTCAACAAAGGAATCACTTGTTGCACAATCAACACGCATACATAACAAGATTATAAATTATGGGTTATTCGGTATTCTATGTCAAGTCGTGGAGGTTTTTGCACTTTTGGTTATAGGCGATCACGGTGGTTCAGAGAGTAAGATGCTGACTCGCTAGTCTGGAGCTCCCGTGTACGATCTTGGTTTTTTTTCCAGCGTTGTTTACTCTTGAGCTCCGAGTTCAGCAGGTTTTTTTTTCCGGCGTGTGTTCTCCTTGTCAGTGGTACAGGGCGGAGGGCCTGACAAGGACAGCTGTCTAGTTGCTCGAATAAGACGAAAACCCGAGGTCCCGTGTACACACACATTTGCCTGTACGTAAATGATCCCTTGACAGTTGAAATTCGATATAAGAGTAGACCGTTGTGCCAGTGTCCGGACAATATTTCCCTCATAGCACACTGTTTGGCATATGCCCGTCATTATTAGGTAGGACGTTAAACCCAAAATTCATTTCATTTCATTAGGCCAGCTTGGAGCAGAATAGTAGAACGTTAAACCCTATTTTATTTCGTTATGATACACCGCGCACCCTCTAACCATTCGACCATCCAACCACTCTGACCCTCATAGCACAGTGGGTACAGAAAGGTCGGACGTTATAACTCATTCACAATTCATTTACATTTCATTTCTATGTATTATAAGTTGATTTGTACTGAAGACACCTTATGTTCATTTATAACTTCTAGTAATTTACATATTTATAGAGTAGGACACAGTGCAAACATCTTTATTTTTACTACGTCATACCATGACATGTTGTTGTAAGTCTCCATATTTATACACGTGCTGTGTCCTTGGGTTTATTTTTTGGTTTACGTCTGAAATTTGTAAATATATATTTGATTTAGCGTCCGTATCCGTTTGATTTTTTGTTTGTTTTTTTGATAATTTGTGGATATGCACTACTGTTAATAGCACAAAAACAACAAAACGGTTTTTGGTGAAAATGGAAAGATTGCAAAATCATATACTGACGTCCAGGCAGCGCAAACTGGGTAATTTAATGACAAATACATGGTTCAATTTTATTTCAATAATTCGCTTGTGCGTAGGGGTCTTAAGCGGTGGGAGGGAACCATTAGACCAGTTAACCACCAACGATATATTCTGCACGATGATTTTGTTATACATATATTAGAAATGTTCATCTCGTGATTCCCCGTCTTCATTAGTCAAGTTAGAGCAGAACAGTAGGACGTTAAACCCATTTCATTTCATTTCCTCTCGTTATCCACTCTGCCACCATACAAGATGGATTCTACTCGTGTCTAGGGTTACAGTTGTCTAGGGTTACAGTGGACATTACAATCCGAATAAGTGAAGTTACATGTCCAAATTAGCATAATTCATCACTTAGGAATTTGGACTAAGACTAGTAATTATTTGCCTATTTTTCATGATGGAATAGACAATTTTTCCCTTAATTTTTTTCGCTTCTCTTCCTGCATTTTTGGGTTGACTTTTTGGTCTAGAATAGGAGAAAAGGGATCAAATTTGCAATTTCATAGCAGTTTTGGGTAATACTGGTGATATTACAGCGGAGGGATAGGGGTGTAAAATGTCTTTCTGCGGAGTAATGAAATGTATGGGAAGTGAGATTTTCACCCCAGTCAACTTCAAATCCCTGTAGCAAAAAATCTAAACCATATTAACCCTACAAGTTTATGATTATGAGATTGCTAAATGTTGTCCCCATTGTGCATAAAAATATTGGAACCAACAGAATGTTGAGCAAAAAGCTACAGCCAGTGATGTTACAGCAATTTAACATTGAAGTCAATTTGCAAATAATTACTAGTCTGAGTCCATTTCATGAACTTGCGTTATGAAAATGAGACGGTAATGGCGATACTTCCAGTCATAAGGTCAACAGGGGTCACAGATTATGACCTTGAAATAATAGCATGGATATTGTCAAATCCCAGTGTAATTCTTCTTACTCTGTAGATTTACGACAATAGTGTTGATTAATCCAGGCGGATACATCCCCGGATGTAGTAGAGTCCTTCACTTAAATGAGAAGCATTAAAACCTGTTTGAATCAATGTGCCCCCCTCACCCCGACGGTCGACTCCCCTTCCACCTCTCCCTGTGGCGAGAAGTTTCTTTCCACTCGACACAGACTAGGTAATTCCGGGACTAACACATGGTTCAATTTTATTTCAATAACTCGCTTGCGTGTAGGGGTCTTAAGCAGTGTGTGTGTGGGGGGGGGGGGGGGTGCAGGGGGAAACCCACGAGATTGGACAGACTGTCCCACCCCTTGTCAATTACAACCGGTGAATCGAAACCACGCTACTTGATTCAATGGCAGACCTTATGATACAACTATTTGGCCATCCATCCAACCCTCCCCCATCCTCCAAATGAGGAAATGAGGACCAACTATACCGCCGAAGTGTTGCTTTCAGATAAAAATAGTTAAAATTGTACTTTTAATAAACGAGTAACCTAAACTGGTTAACGGTCACAATAACTAGGTATCGCTAGTACACGCTGTCACCAGACTAAAGTTACAGTAGAATATAGAACATAATATATACAAGCTTAGGATTCAAATAATTATATAATAATATTTGATAAGATGTTAAATTGCACATATGTTTAAATACAGAAGAAGATATGGACATAACAAGAATGCGTGTTACCTATACTTACGTAATATATATCGTTACATTAAGTATAAACTCAAACAGTTAAAAACAAAACTTGAAAGATTAGTGAGATACCGAGAGAGAGAAATGGGGTTTAGCGCCCAACTTCGACACAAACTAGGTCATTTTGGGACTAACATATGGTTTAATTTTATTTCAATAATTTGCTTGCGCGAAGGGGTCTTTAACAGTGGGGGAAAACTGGAGGACCTGGAGAAACCCCACGAGGTTGGACAGGCGACCCTACTCCTTCCCACGTACACACGGATTCGAAACCACGCCAGTTGACGATACCAATTCGGACATTGGTCAAATACTACGTTAACTAAATACAAAGATACACTATAATAATACTGTTTCCCTTGTCAGTGATGTAGACGGAGAGGGCCTGACAAGGACAGCTTCCTATAGTCGTTCGGATGGGACGAAAAACCGCGGTCCCGTGTACACATTGGTGTGCACGTAAAATATCCCTTGTCAGTTAGAATTCGGTTGCTTCCCGGGCAAAAACTTCCCTCATAGCACACAGTATGGTGTATGCCCGTCTTCAATTAGCTCAGATTAGGTGCATAACAGTAGGACGTTAAACCTCATTCCATTCATTCATGTTTAATGATGAGCCGGGTTTGAGTATTGTATAGATTAAAGTAGTGAGGTATCAATTCGGACATTGGTCAATTATTACATCATAATACAAATTATAGAAAGATACACTGTAATAGTAAATGCAGGAGAACTGCACTACACGCAAAACAAACAATAAAAATCTACAAGATAAACCTGCGGACAAGACAGAAAATAGACATTGCTAACACTAAACAATTATCAAATCAAGTGAATGAATCCGGGGGCCAGCCGTAAGCGTCCACTGCGCTGTACAGTCCTGGGCCTGTTGTGGTACAGGCTTCACTAAAATGATTTACAAAAAAAGACGTAACAAAAAAATGCGACCGATCTTGTCAGTGGTCGTCTCTGTGAGTTGTTGAATGATGTGCAGGGTTTAAGTTGTATATAGATTTATAGGAGTAGAGGTGTGCTGAGGGGTGTGTATGTATAATAATAGGATGAGACGAGGGCGTGTCTCAAGCTGTGATAATAACTAGGTTAAATATATACTACAATATAAACTTTACGTACTCTTAAATTGATAGCATCCAGGGTAGTAGGTCAGTAATTCCCGCCAAATTCAATGCATGACAAAATCTGATGGTCACAGATCACTAACGATTTCCGCGTTGGCTTTTAATGTTAATTCTCGTCACTTAGACCGGCTCTAACTTTTTCCAAAATTTTCGTTGGGTAGAAAGCGTTCTACCACAGATGGGGCAGTATGTGGCAAACTCTTGCCAAAAAGGACGTGTGGGGTTCTTCGTGAAAAACATGAGATACTCAAGCTGGAAGTAGAGACAAATAAACATACAAATTACGACCCTACATTTCGTCCTAGCCAACCCTTTTTTTCGATTCTACACCAAAAAGTTAACAACAATCGACATGCAAAAGGGGGAAAAGGGAAAGGAAGAGAAAGACTAAACTTAAACTAATATTTCGTTCCGTTTCTTAAACTAATATTGGGTTTTATAAAGTAATATTTCGTTTTATAAACTAATATTTCGTTTTATAAAGAAATATTTCGTTTTATAAAGAAATATTTCGTTTTATAAAGAAATATTTCGTTTTATAAAGTAATATTTCGTTTTATAAAGTAATATTTCACAAACTAACGTTTCCAGGCGTTTGATAAATTTACGTTTCTTATATCGATGCTGATATTTCGTTAAATTTCACAATTTCAAATGATTGTGGTTGACTACCTATCTCCAGTATATACACCCTGGTGATTCCGAATCTGTAATATAATTCAAATTGCGAGCGAGAGAGAGAGACAGAGAGAGAGAGAGAGGCAGACAGAGACAGAGAGACAGAGAGAGAGAGAGAGAAATTGTGTTTAACGTCCACTCAAGACAAACTAGGTCATTTCGGTTTAATTTTATTCCAATAATTCGCTTGCGCGTAGTAGTATTTGGCAATGTTGGGGGGGGGGGGGTCCGGAGGACCCGGAGAAAACCCACGAGGTTGGCCAGGCGAATTCAAATTTCACTGAACCCTACCTACTTTGTTAACATGGTTTGAATTGATCATTCAAGATGCTCACTTGGTTGAATTAGCTGGATCTACTATATAAATTAAGCTATTTATTTGACAGCACAAATTGTACACTCATGAACGTCTTTTTCTGGAATTTAACCTGAATTTATAAATAGCTTTGTTATAGTTTTATTGTGGTTTTATTAAAGGCCCAATAACACTCTTGTTGTAACTGAATAATGTGTCCCAACAAATTGTACTATTTTACAATATTTCAATATTAATAAATGATACAAATTTCATCTTAACACACCTAATTTTAAAAATTGGAAAAATTCAACTACATGCCGTAACATGGTCTTTTTTCTGGAATTTAACCTGAATTTATAAATAGCTTTGTTATAGTTGT
The DNA here is from genome assembly GCA_917208275.1 of Patella pellucida. Lineage (NCBI taxonomy): Eukaryota > Metazoa > Mollusca > Gastropoda > Patellidae > Patella > Patella pellucida. The sequence goes on along the minus strand of OU795042.1, from coordinate 69,958,548 downwards.
ATTGTGGTTTTATTAAAGCCCCAATACCACTCTTTTTGTAACTGAATAATATGTCCCAAACTTTATTCTGGTCAACAAATTGTACTATTTTACAATATTCCAATTAATAAATGTAACAAATTTCATCTTAACACACCTAATTTAACAAAATGGAAAAATTCAACTACATGCCGTAACATGGTTTGAAAAGCCTTACGTAAGCACTTTCAAATGCAACTTGGATTTAACATATTTTCGAACCCTCTGGACAAGTAAAATAGGATGTAATGGATAATTAACACAACATGTAGGACACTTAAACATCTGGGGCCGGTTGCTCAAAGCTCCGTTATCTTTTAACGATCCGTTAACTTTAACGGAGAGAAAGATTGTTGCTGGAAATAAAGACCCCCGAACATTCTGTGGTGCAAATTTTTACTACAGATTTATGCTAATATAAAAAATAAAGTATTCTATAGTGTTTTTTGTAGTAAATTTAACGGAAAGTTAAAAAAACAACACGTTACGAAGATATGTCCGTTAAAGTTAACGGATCGTTAAAAATAACAGAGCTTTGAGCAACTGGCCCCAGGTAGTTAGAATAAGGCTAATTTTTTTTCTGGACCTGTCAAGCCAGCAAGAGTGTTATTGTCCCTTTAAAGCTACACGAATACCTTGCTTCAATTATACTAATAAGGTTTCTTCTTGAACAAACGACGGGTATAGATATTATTGTTTATTCGGCTTTGAACACAGTTAAATATACAAAAAGAATGGCGATGTCTCGTGGGGTGGAGCCCTCGTGTCTACATAATAATAATGAGCGCGGTAATAAGACCGCGTCTGCACCGGTTAACCGCGCCCTTGGCTCAGTGATATCAATTCAACGATTATAATCATACGCCGTAAAATCCACATTCGGTCTTTCTTTAGCGGTTGTATGTATATCACCGTCTTGGCGTGACAAGATCGTCGAGGCGTTTCTTTGTTTACATCAATATCAATATTTAATGTTATATCGATGTCGTGGATGTTATTTTTTTGTAGAATTTATAGACTGTGGGAAGCAGACGTGCTAATTCCTAGAGGACGAGTCAACTTATAATCAGTCTTGTTTTTGGTTTTTTGGTTGTTTTTTTTTAAAACAATATTTTTATTCAGGTTGTCTGAATGGAATTGTCTGGTTATTAGGGTATATTAGAATACCGCAGGGTATACGCATAAGAAATAGGGGGAAAATAAACAATCAGTGAAGCGTGGCAGTGAATTAAAGAAAACACAAGCAGCCAAGCGTGGCAGTGACTGCTCTAACTCAGACAATGAAGACGAGCAATGGCGTGTTATAAGGGAACTTTTGCCAGGACAGCGGCGCTGCGGTCTACTTTTATTTTAAATTGTCATGTTTTTTACGTGTAAGTCACTGTGTACACGGGACCTCGGTTTTACGTCCAACCCAACGTCAATACTTAGTCCATTAACAAGCCATTCGTCCTGCACCACTGACAAGGATAAAATTATTTTTAACATTTATTTTATATTTTCATGTTTATTTCATACCTATAGGTCCTTAGATAACTTCAAATGACGTACACATATAATAGATCACTCTATTAGTAAATGCAGGAGGACTGCACTACACGCAAAACAAACAAAACAAAAAAATCTACATGATAAACCTGCGGACAAGACAGAAAATAGACATTGCAAGAACTAAACAATTATAAAATCAAGTGAATGGATCCGGGGGCCAGCCGTAAGCGTCCACTGCGCTGTACAGTCCCGGGCCTGTTGAGGTACAGGCTTCACTAAAATGATTTACATAAAAGACGTAACAAAAAATATAATAATAAAATAAAAGATGCGACCGATCTTGTAAGTGGTCGTCTCTACAATGGCGATAGTCAGCCAATGTTTCACAATACAGTGGCGTCTGACTTTCACAAGCCCACCCTTTCTTCTAAAAGATTCTCGATATTTCGAAATACTTCATGACATATTATTGAAACATTAATTAAGTTTTCTGCTATTTATTTGGTTGAATAATAGGTGGTGGGTCTGCGACAATAAAACAAATTACACCCATGGCACTGATCAGAGAGCAAAACATATCTCTCTCTCTCTCTCTCTCTCTCTCTCTCTCTCTTGGCATCATTCTTTTCGAACAAGTTACGCCTTATGTAAACAATGCACGCGCGTTTGAGCTAATGATTGACGCCGCGTGATATGATTGCACGTGTTGAAGACAGTCCTTTTTTTACAGAGATATTAGAAGACTTTCGTAATTCTCTGTGAAGCAGATTGACATCCCTCGTGTAACAGCGAACTCTGAACAGACAGACAAACAGACAAGTAAACAAAAGAATAAAAAAAAAACAACCTTGAACGATAAACTGGAATCAATGTTACTATAATTTATTATTTATCAGTTTTGATACGGAACCGACACGGTTGGGTGAATTTGAATCAACCAGCAACCTTGTACACGAATCACAATAAAAAAATATTAATATAAATAATTCAATTATTAAAACAGATGTCCAGAATTCAATTATTCCAAAATATCGAAAAAAAAAATCACTGGTAGTTTTTTAACAATTATTTATTTTTTGTACGCGAACAAACACGTGGAAACAGATGCCTGAAAATGAATAAAATAATTTTTATATTAATTTTTTTTCAAATCCGAGAATTGAGGTTACTATTGTATTCAAGTCATAATTATTGACAGGTGCTCTCAATTTCATAGTATACTAATATGGTATACGTATATAGAGTCTATATACTTATATAAAAGCTGAGGGGTTGGATGGGGGCTGAATGGTTAGCACGTGCTCGCTCTATCATAAAGCGTGTCATTAAGACGATTAGCCCCATCCCCATCTCTCTCTCCCCCTCCCCCTCTCTCTCCCTCTCTCTGTCAGTATACTAATATGGTATACGTAAATAGAATCTATATACATATATAAAGGCTGAGGGGTTTTGATGGATGGTCGCATGGTTATCACGTGCGCGCTGTATCACAAGGCCTGTTGTATACGTGACATGGAGTAGGGTCGCCTGTCCAACCTCGTGGTTTTACTACGGGTTCTCCTATTTACTACCACTGCCAAAGTTATTAAGCCCCCCCTCCATCTCTCTCTCTCTCCTCTCTCTCTCTCTTCTTTATCTCTCTCTCTTTGTTTTCTCCGGGTCCTGCGTTAAAGACCCCTACGCGCAAGTGAATTAATGAAATAAAATTGAACCATATGTTAGTCCCGAAATTACCTAGTTTGTGTCGAGTGGACATTAAACCCAATTTCTCTCTATATACCAAGGTTGATACATTGATAACCTAGTAGCGCCGATAACATATTTGTAGTAAACAATGTTTATTTATCACCTGCGCCTATAGTAGTGGTAAGGACACGCTAATTTAAATGTCTGTTCTTCCGGAACACGGGGGATCACGGTGGCTAAGTGGATAAGGCTCTGGTTCGCTAGCCTGGTGGGGGATCACGGTGGCTAAGTGGATAAGGCGCTGGTTCGCTAGTCTGGAGGTCGGGTGTTCGATCCCTGCATTGGCCGAGGAAGTTCATCTCGATTTTTTCCTACGTGATTTCCCCTTGTCAGTGATGCAGAAGGAGGGCCTGACAAGGACAGATGCCTAGTCGTTCGGATGGGACGAAAAACCAAGGTCCCGTGTACACATTGGCTTGCACGTAAAAGAACCCTTGGCAGTTGGAATTCAGTTGCTGCCCGGGCAAAATTCCCCTCATAGCACACTGTATGCTTAAGCGTAGGACGTTAAACCCAATTTCATTCATTCATTCATTCTGTTCTTCTGGAACACAGATAAAAACAACCCAATTGCCCCGATTTCTTCAGGAAACAAAATAATTTAAAATCAAAATTTCAAAAGTTGTTGTATTGGAAGGCGTTCAGTTCCAAATCTTTATGTTTTGAAATTATAATGAAACATAGCACCCAAGAAATGTATAGATCAGTGCCATGTTTCTCGAAATCTTAACTAAAGATAAAACTCCAAATCTTAGTAGATATTTCAATTTTAATTGTCTAGGCACTAAAATCCATACAATATTATCCAATCAACTTACTAAAATTTGGGCCATGTTTCTCGAAATCTAACTAAAGATAGAAATCCAAATCTTAGTAGATACTTCAATTTTCATTGTCTAGGCATTAAAATCAATCTTAATATTATCCAGTCAAATTAATAAAATTAGATTGTATCTTAGTTAAAATTTCGTGAAACAGGCCCCCAGGTGCCCGAAGAACAAAGGGGGGGGGGCGAATGGTTAGCACGTGCGTGTTGTATCATAAAGCCTGTCATTAGAGTCAATTGGCGTGGTTTCGAATTTCCGGTTGTACGTGACAAGGAGTCGAGTCGTCTGTCCAACCTAGTGGGTTTTCTCCGGGTCCTCCAGCTTCCTCCCATTTCTAACGACTGCTACGCACAAGCGAACTATTGAAATAAAATTAAACCATACGTTAATCCCGAAATGATTAGTTTGTGTCTAGTGGACGTTAAAACCCATTTATCTCGCTCTCTCTTTCTCCCGGTGCATAACAGTAGGACGTTAAACCCCATTTCATTTTATTTCTCTCTCTTCGCTAGCCTGGAGGTTGAGTGTTCGATCCCTGCATTGGCCGAGAAAGTTCATCTCGATTTTCCGGCGTGATTTCCCCTTGTCAGTGATGCAGAAGGAGGGCCTGACAAGGACAGCTGCCTAGTCGTTCGGATGGGACGAAAAACCGAGGTCCCGTGTACACATTGGAGTGCACGTAAAAGATCCCTTGGCAGTTGGAATTCGATATAAGAGTAGGCCGTAGCGCCGCTGCCCGGGCAAAAATTTCCCTCCTAGCACACTGTATGGCGTATGCCCGTCTTCAATTAGCTCAGGTTAAGTGCATAACAGTAGGACGTTAAACCCTATTTCATTCATTCATTCATTCTCTCGAAGAAGAACATAAAATTTATTGGTGTGGCCTGAACTCTACTTATTACGTTTTCGGTATTACCCCCTCGCATACTTGAGATATGCTGTTGACAAATCGCTCAACTCGTCCTTGGCCTTCACCGACCTTCTTCTACTCATTTCTCGTTTCATCATCATGGCTGACATATACGTTATTACCTGTATCTAATCACACACCTGAGCCACCTGACACTTCACGCCTGATTGACTTAGCATCATCGCACCGTAACGGTGTTTGTTCATACCTGTTTAAATACTCACGCCTGAATTTGTATCATCTCCCACCATAACCCAGTCGAGCCTCTGTAATTACAAAACGTCGTCTCGCGTGCTCCCTGATACAAAATGGACGATTTCTTATCCAATAATGGATGTCTATACGTCTGAGTATAATCCCATTAACTGATTTAAATGTTCCACATATGTTTCACCTCAGAGGCTTAATTTCTCGGTTATTAATGAACATTCTGATCTTTTGTAAAACTAGGAGATATATATAGCGAGAGAGTTTCCGGTAGAAATAGTTTAAAATCTCCCCACATCTCTCCCCCTCTCATCCCCTTCTCCCTCTCTCCCACTCTCTCCTCATCTACCCCCTCTCTTTCGAGGGAGAGAGAGGGAGAGAGAGAAATAGTGATAGAGTGAGAGAGAGAGAGTTTGTGGCGATACGGTAGGTATAAGAATAAAGCCTCACGAGAGAGTTACAGGTTGAAATAGTTTAAAATCTCCCCACGTCTCTCCCCCACCTCTGGCGTGGTTTCGAATCCCTGGTTGTATGTGGCCAAGAAGTAGGGTCGCCTGTCCAACGTCGTGGGTTTTCACCGGGTCCTCCGGTTTCCTCCCACTGCTGAAGACAATGAAATAAAAACAATTTGTGTCGAGTGGACGCTACCCATCCCTCTCTCTCTCTCTCTATCTCCCTCCCCTCTCTCTAACTCTTCCTCTCTCTCTCTCTCTCTCTCTCTCTCTCTCTCTCTCTTTACTAATGCTATATTAGAGCATGACAATGTCCATGGAGTACTAAGGTCATTTAGTGAGAGTTTCGTTTCTAAAAATTTCCCAAATCAACCGACAACTACTAGTAAATTAGAAGCACTACTTACCGAATTAATTTAGACCACATTTAGACGGGGGCGTATTGCACCTACAACCAACATTACATACTAGACGTGGCATGGTTTAATAATGGATGAATGAAATGGGGTTTAACGTCCTACTATTATGCACCTAACCTGGGCTAATGGAAGACGGGGGCATGGTTTAATCAGTCAACAGTATACATTCAGACCATCACTGTTCGAATTTTAATTTTAGAAATAAACTTTTAAGTTTTTGCACCGGAAGCCCCCCCCCCCACTCCTTTGGGGTTTTTTAAAGGTCAGAGCAGAATACTTTTGGCGTGCACGTAAAAGACCCTTGACAGTAGGAAATCTAAGACGAGTAGGCGGACACGTCTTATGCCCGTCTTAATTATCCCGGTTGGTGCATTTCTTTTTATTTATTGGGTGGGGGGGCACGGTGGCTTAGCAGTGGGACGCTGGCTCGCTAGCCTGGAGGTCGCGTGTTCGATCCCTGCATTGACCGAAAAAGTTCAACGGATTTTCCGGCGTGGCTCCCACTTGTCAGTGGTGCAGGACAAAGGGTCCGACAAGGGACAACGTATAGTCGTTCTGATGGGATGAAAAATCGAGGTGCCGTGTACGTAAAATATCCCTTGATAGTTCGAATTCGATATCTTTAAGTGATTTTTATTGAACCCACGTGTTTCATCCTGTGAATTATGGTTAGGAACTGTCTCTATCTCAACCCAGGTTATGATTAAAACCCTAATAGTTTATTATGGTACAAAGCCATACAAAGATTCCTGATTCCTGGAGATGACGGATTGTTTTCATTGATGACGTCGTATATTTCACAACTCGTGTGTGTGCGGCTATTTATATACTACTACGTCATTTTTATCGATGCCATGTCCAAACCCGAGATAGTCTCGCTACTATAAAAAATAATTTATTGGGATTTTTATTTGATAAAGAAATGTATGGCTAGATAAAAGTATATAAATCATTCTTTAACCGAGTCTTAAAGTAATAACTAAGTCTCTAACTCTATATCATCCAAAATCTTTGACGTTGAAAACATGAGTTGTGTGTCAATCTCAATCAACACTGATGCTGTGATCTTCAGATATCTAATTTTTAAGACAAAATAAAAATTTTACCATTGGTACCATAATGCATTTCAGCGCCATTTGTAACAAGGGACTCGAAGAACGAGGCTGGACATATTCCACACGTCATGTCAAACGATGACCTCATATTCCGTTTTGGAGGACATGCGCAATAAATACAGAGGTCGGATTTCTTGAGAAGATTGGGTGGCCGAATGGTAAACGTGCGTGAATTCGATTGCCCGCTTGTACGTGCTTAGTGTCGCTCTTCTCTAGCAGGACTGTAGCTTCGCCCCCCCCCCCCCTAGAAATAATCTTGCCCCCCCCCCCCCTGACAAAAAGTTGTCGACCATATGGCCGGGAGGAGAGAACCCCCCCCCCTATCAGCCGGGTTGCCCCCCATCCGCCAGCTTACGGTCTTGTGTCAGCATATGTGGCTCCTTCCCTAACCTCGTGGGTGTACTCCGGGTACTCCGGTTTCCTCCCACAGGGTGTGTGTGTTTGAGTTAGCTGTATTTTACGTCCCCTTCTACCGAGGTGATATCGCACAGGAAAGACGCCTACGTATAAAATATGACAACATGTCTGCGATAAAACCCTTGCTGAAAGCGGACGTTAAACACCACGAAAACAACAACAATTTATACGAGTCACTTAAAAGTGGGACATAAGGGCGGGGTGTTTCGAGTACGAACTCATGACCGTAAAGTTGCCTTCACTTATCTTGGCGCATATATTAAACCGCGTGTCAGTGTTATCGCGGATACTCATGGCTGGAGGTGTGAATAATCCCATCTCCCCTGTCACTAACCATACAGATAAAATATACATCGCTATCACCACGCTTGTCTGATATACATCAAAATCAACCTAGAAATATTCCATTTATAAAATACGTGCATGACTGAATCCACAGGTGTTCATTAGGAATCCATAAATATGTACCGGGTACTCGACTCCCGCCAAATGGCAAAACATAGTAACTCACTTTGTACAACGACAGGAGAGAGAGAGAGAGAGAGAGAGAGAGAGAGATAGAGAGAGAGAGAGAGAGAGATAGAGAGAGAGAGAGAGATAAAGAGAAGCATCGTCCGGGTGTGTGTGGAGAGAGAGAGAAAGAGAGGGTGAGAGAGAGGGGGTAACGTCCGCGCGAAACAAACTAGGTCAAACTAGGAGAGAGATGAGGTTTTACGGCCACTCGACACAAACTAGGTCATTTTTGGGGACTAACATTTGGCTTAATTTTATTTTAAAAATTCGCTTGCGCGTAGGGGTCTTTAGCAGTGGGAGGAAACCGGAGGACCCGGAGAAAAACCCACGAGGCTGGACAGGCGACCCTACTCCCTACTTGTCACGTACAACCGGGGATTCGAAACCACATCAGGAAGCACATACCTTAGAGTAGTGCTACAAATTTTGTCCTAACTCTATTTTGATTTTAAAAATTGAGTTACTAGGTTTTCCTTTTGACAGGAGTCGTGAACTGGAACATCGTGAACGTCACAAAACGCTACCTGCGGACTAGTAAAATGACAGCTATCATTTAATTTTCGTACTTTTAGTGTGGTGTGTTTCTTTGGTTTTTTTTAAATGTTTGTTGACCGAAGTTTTTTCATTACACGGACACGGGTACAACAGAATGTTGGTTGGATGGCCGAATGGTTAGCACGTGCGCGCTTTATCATATAGCCTGTCATTGAGTCAACTGGCGTGGTTTCGATTCCCGGTTGTATGAGGCCATGAAGTAGGTTCGCCTGTCCAACGTCGTGGGTTTTCACCGGGTCCTCCGGCTTTCTCCCATTGCTAAAGACAATGAAATTAAATTGAAAAATAGTTTGTGTCGAGTGGACGTTACCCCCACCCCCCTCTCTCTCTCTCTCTCTCTCTCGCTTTTTCTCTCTCTCTCTCTGAAACATGCAGTCAAAACACTACATGCATGGAGGTCGGTTCACATCAGTTATACTCTCCAAAAAACTGACAAAAATAAATATGGAGACTCAATTAATTGAATTTTGTTTTCTGCAGAATGTCCGCTATATTTGGCGACTTTGTTTTTCTGTCTTCATATTCTCAAGTGGTTGAAGTACATCTTGTTTCTGACGTGAAAATCGAATACGTCGAGAAATGAGTTGAATTTTTCTAGCACCGTTTATGATTGATATGAGGACGAATCAGTAAAAAAACATAGAGAGGGAGAGAAGATTTCTAATGGTGTCATCCGTTAGAAGGGGCGAGAGAGAGAGAGAGAGAGAGGCGGGGGGTGAGAAAGGAGAGAGAGAGAGGGGGAAGATTTCGAATGGTGAGAGAGGGTGAGAGAGGGAGAGAGAGAGAGAGATAGAAGATTTCTAATGTTGTCATCCATTATAGAGAGAGAGAAAGAGAGAGAGAGAGGATTTCTAATGGTGTCATCCATTAGATAGAGAGACGGGAGGGAGAGAGATAAAGAGAGAGAGAGAGAGGATTTCTAATGGTGTCATCCATTAGATAGAGAGACGGGAGGGAGAGAGATAAAGAGAGAGAGAGAGAGGATTTCTAATGGTGTCATCCATTATAGAGAGAGACGGGGGGGAGAGAGATAGATAGAGAGAGAGAGAGGATTTCTAATGGTGTCATCCATTATAGAGAGAGAGAAAGAGAGATAGAGAGGAGATTTCTAATGGTGTCATCCATTAGATAGAGAGACGGGAGGGAGAGAGATAGATAGAGAGAGAGAGAGGATTTCTAATGGTGTCATCCATTATAGAGAGAGAGAAAGAAGATTTCTGATGGTGCCATCCATTAGAGAGAGGGGGAGAGAGAGAGAGAGAGAGAGAGAGAAGATTGCTAATGGTGTCCTCCATTATAGAGAAAGAGAGAAATAGAGAGAGAGAGAAGATTTCTAATGGTGGTGTCACTCAGTATATAAAGAGAGAGAGAGAGAGAGAGAGAGAAGATTGCTAATGGTGTCCTCCATTATAGAGAAAGAGAGAAATAGAGAGAGAGAGAAGATTTCTAATGGTGGTGTCACTCAGTATATAAAGAGAGAGAGAGATAGATAGAGGGAGAGAGAGAGAAGATTGCTAATGGTGTCATCCATTATAGAGAAAGAGAGAAATAGAGAGAGAGAGAGAAGATTTCTAATGGTGGTGTCACTCAGTATATAAAGAGAGAGAGAGATAGATAGAGGGAGAGAGAGAGAAGATTGCTAATGGTGTCATCCATTATAGAGAAAGAGAGAAATAGAGAGAGAGAGAAGATTTCTAATGGTGGTGTCACTCAGTATATAAAGAGAGAGAGAGATAGATAGAGGGAGATAGAGAGAAGATTGCTAATGGTGTCATCCATTATATAAAGAGAGAGAGATAGAGGGAGAGAGAGAGAAGATTGCTAATGGTGTCATCCATTATATAAAGAGAGAGAGGGGGAGAGAGAGAGAAGATTGCTAATGGTGTCATCCATTATATAAAGAGAGAGAGAGGGAGAGAGAGAGAAGATTGCTAATGGTGTCATCCATTATATAAAGAGAGAGAGATAGAGGGAAGAGAGAGGAGATTGCTAATGGTGTCATCCATTATATAAAGAGAGAGAGAGACGGGAGGGAGAGAGAGAGAAGATTTCTAATGGTGTCATCCATTAGAGAGAGAGGAGAGAGAGAGAGGGGGAGAAAGAGAGAGAGAGAGAGGGAGAGAAAGAGAGAGAGAGAGAGAGAGAGAGCGAGAGGTGATTTATAATGTTGTCATCTATTATAGATGTTATGGAGTACAATGTATGCGTGTGCGGTGTCTAAGAGTTAATTGAACAATTGTAGCCAGGAGAAACAAATAAGGCAGATGACGTAACAGATGTCTGGTTGTTATTTTGTTATTTTGTTCAGAGAAGAATGAAACCAAAAACACAATTATCTTAGAGAAACTCAAGTTCCATTCTGTATACCAAACATATATTATATACTCGATTCATGTCCAATAGAAGTTTGTCGGATGAAAGTGGAAACAAACCCGAATAAAATAAAGTAAATAATATGGGATTTATCCTCTCCCTTTTCTGCACCCACCTTGCTGTCCAGACAGAGGTTTTTCCGTCGGCTTTTTTGTTACAATGTGCTATGATGAGAATTTTGCCTGGACTGCGACACTACGGCCTACATTTATAGCGAAATCGAATCCAACTACCATTGTGTACACGGGACCTCGGTTTTCCGTCCCATCCGAACGACAAGGGGGAGGGCTGCACCACTGACAAAAAGGGGGTGGGCTACGGCGGAAAATCCCGGATACAGGGATCGAACACGCTACATCCAGATTAGCGAGCAAACGTCCTACCCGCTGAGCCACCGTGGCTCGCTTGAGCCTTGAAACTCTGACAGGTGGAAACCACGTTGTCAAATCGAGATGCACTTTCTCGGCCATTACATTTAAACAGTTGAATGAAAATACCATGTTAGGCCACAGGGTAGTGACCGAATGGTTAGCGAATGTACCTTGTATTATAGGGTATGTCATTGAGTCAATTGGCGTGGTTTCGCTTCCCGATTGTATGTGGCAATGAGTAGGGTCGCCCGTCCAACCTCGTGGGTTTTCTTAAATTTGATAAGTCAGGTCCGTGATTTTTATTAATTAGTAGAATATTTTGACTAATATGATATTATAATGGTGATAAATTTATGAATTGTTTATATTTTATTCTTTCAATATTTCATTCGTTTGGCATTCATTCATTCAATCAAACATTTCTATTTTTCTTGTGTTTCTGTTAATCCCTCAGTTTTATTAGTTTCAAGGATAGTTCAAGTCTTTAGTTATAACCGAAGATTCCCACCGCTACAATATTAACTTGATGTTATATTTGTTGTTTATTGCTTACAATGTCTGTGTAGTCCGTGACGTGTCCGTATGTTTGTCTTTACGGTTTTGTTTACAAATAGAAAGTTTATTTTCATTGTAGGATCTTATAAAGTCTCTTTAAAATCTAAAACAAACCTTCTCTTTAAATTTAATCAAATAAACTCTTTCAGTTTCACTGGATACCAAAGAAACAATTTGTCTCATTTCATCTCAAAATTTAATCTAATTTTTTAACGTAATAAGAGGATTTTTCTTTTTCCGGCATGGTGTAGTTTCCGTGTACGTAAAATCTGGATAAACTTTCGCGGCCAATGTTGGGTATTCGATCCCTGCATTAGCCGAGAAAGTTCATCCATTTTTTCCGGCGTGGTTTCCCCTTGATAGTGATGCAGGACGGGGGACCGGAAAAGGACAGCTGTCTAGTCGTTCGTATGGGACGAAAATCCGAGGTCACGTGTATACATTAGCGTGCACGTAACATATCCCTTGGCAGTTGGAATTCGGTATAAGAGTAGGCCGTAGAGCCGCTGCCCGGGCAGAAATTCCCTCATAGCACATGTATGGCGTATGCCCGCTTCATTAGCCCAGTTAGAGTGGAACAGTAGGACGTTAAACCCTATTTCATTTCATTTCCAAAACCATAACAGTTGGAATTATATTGCTGTCCCATATTACACTGCATGTTGTATATGCCCGTCGTCACTAGCCCAGTCGGTACAGAACAGTAGGAATAGCGCCTAGTCATTCGAAGGGTACGGAAACCCGAGACCCATGTACGTAAGAGTCACTATGGCGGCTGGAATCCAATTGCTGTCCAGGCAAGATATCCACCATAGCGTATGGCGCATGTCCGTCTTCATTATCCCGTTAAGTCCAGAGATTTAGGACGTTAAAGTAAAGATTTTATTTCTTCAACTCAACTGGAAAGACATCAAGATAATGGAACTTCTGCTGGTAAACTCGTTTAACAATTATAAATACATAAAACTTGATCGCCGTATTTTAATGACGTGAAACATTTAGCTCGGGGAATTTATCGAAAGCACATCTCCCAGTGTACCACAAATATGTTTGGTAATGGGAATCATTTTTAAGTAGGCTTAGATACTCGCGGGAAGATGGCTAACGAGGAGAGGAGGAACATTTTCTACAAGTAATCTTTTTCTCTTTGTTTAGCTGCAAGCCTTGTTACTTAATATTTTTTTTATCTTGTGCTTCATATTTTTCTATTCGCCCGGAGTAAGCGTCGCCAACTATCTCCTCGACGATATTTAAAATCCGTTTTTTAAATACCATTTTCGGTCAATAACAGACAAGTATTGTCTAGGTTTTATATAGAAATCTATTCTTAACTTGGACTTAGGAGTCCGTACAAACTTTAGAAAACTAAGGTACCTGGAAAGAAGCAGGATTTATACTTTATTATAACGTTTGAGCGGACATAATAAAGAGAGAGAGAAAGAGAGAGAGAAATGAGGTTTAACGTCCACTCAACATAACTAGGTCATTTCGGGACTAACATATGGGTTTTAATTTTATTTCAATAATTCGCTTGCGCGTAGGGGTCTTTAGCAGTGGGAGGAAACCGGAGTGCCCGAGAGAAACCCACGAGGTTGAGAAGGCGCCCCTATCTCCATGCCACATACGCTCACACCAGGACTCGAGACCACAGTCGCAAGCCAGAGATGGCCGAGTGGACATAATAGGTTAGCTGAGATCTAGTGACAATTAAAGGCCTATTGTATTACACGGTTCCTCGGTAAAATATCTTATATATGAATTTTACCAACCCATGTTTAAGGAGGGTCTTACAAGGACAGCTGTCTAGTCGTTCGGATGGGACGGAAAACCCGAGGTCCCGTGTACACATTGGCGTAAACGTAAAAGATCTCCTGGCAGTTGGAATTCGATATAAGAGTAGGTCGTAGCGCCGCTGCCCAGGAGAAATTTTCCTAATAAAACACTGTATGGCGTATGCCCGTCTTCAATTAGCCCAGTTTAGAAGCAGCTTAACGTCTACTCGACACAGGCCAGGGTTTTTAGCAGTGTGAGAAAACCAACAAGGTTGGACAAGCGACCCCACTCCTTGTCACGTATAACGGGGGAATAGGAAACCACGCAAAATGGTTCAATTACTCACCTTAAGATACAACGCACACGCGCTAACCATTCGGCCGTCAAACCCCCCGAATAGAATAAGTATAATAAATAGAGTATAGCATTGCGTAAATTGGAATAGCATGGCATAAGTGTAGCATAATTGACCAATCACGCTTTTTTTTCCGAGATTTCGCCTAATAGTTTGGATTCAGCTATGGCGGGTGTGGCGCCAGACTGGGTAAGCTTACTCTTCCGGACACCTGTTACCACTGTTTGTCGTGTATTTTGTACACGCTGTTCAGTCCATATGCTTATTACACTATTTTGCCTGATTACACTATTTTGCCTGATTACACTATTTTGCTAGATTACTCTATTTACCGTTTTTTTAGGAGTTCGAATCTTGTCTAATGGTTTGGATTGTTCGCACTAGGTTTTATTTTATTTTTATAACATTAGAATAGCATATTAATACAGTATAACACAGAATAGCATGTCAAATAATAGATTTCTAAAAAAAAGAAATAAATTGCTTTGAAAAAAACAGATTCCTATAAGAATTGATATTACATTCCTTAAAAAATAAAATAAAATTAAAAAAATACATGCCTGAGTTTTTCTTTGTAATAATACATCGTAATAGATAGATTGCCAAGAATGTCTTTCACATTCCTAACAATAGATCCCTCAGAATTGTTTTCCAATAAAATATATCCCTAAAAAACATATCCCTATGATGAAATATTTACCAGTTCTTGACATCAGGAAGTAAAACGAGAATTATCCTAAAAATAAACATAAAAACGAGTAATCCTACATTTAATATTGACACAAGAGAAATAATTAGTTTTAAAAGTAAGATTAGTACGCATGACACCGAACACATTTTAAAAAAACTGAGTTAAGCGAATCGCTTTTAAAGAAAAGAACCTTAAATTTGTCTTGATGAAGTGTCCGGTAGAAAAACTCTTGGGAAATTTACAAGGTGTGGGCAATTTTCTTTCCAATCAACAAATCAATAATTTTGTCAATTTTAGGCTAATTAGTTTCGTATCTGTTCGGAATGTTTGATTTTTTTTCCTCGATACAAATGTATATCTTATTCCAGCGCGAGTTTAAGTAATGTCAGCGAACGACTGCATGTTTTTAGATTTTTAACGAAAGGAGTAAAACGATTATCTTACACACACCACAGTTCTTTAAGAAATCAATCGATATTTCAAAGATGTTCAGGGAATTGTCGGGTCGGCCATCTTGTAGATTTTACACGTGAGAAGCAACACGATGATCTGTGGCGGATAATGACGTCATAAAACATTCATCTGAAGAAACGAGGGCCATAATACAGCTTTCAAAAAATAAATATTGAGAGAGAGAGGGAGAGAGAGAGAGAGAGAGAGAGAGAGAAAGAGAGGGGAGGGGGAGGAGAGAGAGGGAGAGTTGCTTGGTGATTGACCAATGTAATTGATTTAAGCTTTTAGACAAATATTTGCTTAATGATAGACTAGGCGGTCCAGAATTCAGACAGACATCGGAGCGACTTGACCTACTAGATTTGTTCTACTGTATTGGCGTACTGCGTGAGTGAACTACTCAACGTGGTCCAGACTTCAGACAGACTTCATACAGATATGTCTGAGCGACTGGGTGACTTGACATGCCAGACTTGACAACTATATCGGCGTACTGCGGGACTGGATAAATCAACGCGATTGACCAGACAGAAGACAGACGTCTGCAGATTGAACCATTGTTTGGTTACAGACAGTGTACGTTCCGGGTTCGATTTAATTACATAGAGTCAATCAGGTTTAGTTTTTAAATGAACTAAAATGGGGTTGAACGTCCTACTGTTCTGCTCCTAAACTGAGCTAATGGAAGAGGGGCGTATGCCATACAGTGTGCTTTGAGGGAAAATTTCGCCCGGGAAGCGGTGTTACGGCCTACTCTTATATCGAATTCCAACTGCCAAGGGATATTTTACGCGCACGATATTTCGTCCAATCCGAACGTCTAGACAGCTGTCTTTGTCAGGTCCTCAGTCCTGCATCACGGACAAGAGGAAACCACGCTGGAAAATCTGGATGAACTTCCTCGGCCAATGCAGCGTCTTACCCACATGCAGCGTCTTACCCACATAGCCACGTGATCCCCCGGTTTAGTTCCGATTGTAAAATGTACTATATAGACTAAGAATTATTGAATGTAGAGTTTGTTGCACTACGTCGTAATCCGCCAACCACATGTCCGTGGGTCGTTTGACATTTTGGTCTGATCGGCTACTGCAGGATTGTGAAACATAATTTATAGCACCAGTATATCTTATTGGGCGGAAGAAAGCGCACGACAACCTCCCACGCGGATTTACCATGTAAAAATAACACAAAACTATCAATCTCATTAAAATAAAGATCTACATTTCGTTTCATTTTTAATACTTTCGATGGCCTACACTACATGTAGACTTAACAAGTTATAGTGGGAGTTCACGTTCTGTGACGTCGGGTACAAAGCAAGCGACATTTGACATCATAACGCCTGCCATCTAGTCAACTGGTGTGGTTTCGAATCCCTGGTTGTACGTCACAAGGAGTAGGGTCGCCTGTCCACCCTCGTGGGTTTTCTCTCAGTACTCTGGTTATCTCCCACTGCTAAAGACCCCCACGCGCTAGTGAATTATTGCAATAAAATTGAACCATATGTTAGTCCCGAAATGACGTAGTTTGTGTCGAGTGGACGTTAACACACCCCCCCTCTCTCTCTCTCTATCTCATACCATTAACGGTATCTATTAACAGATATAATAACTGTAATAAGATTATATAATAGCTGTTCGTCGACGAATCTAGTCAAAGACCCAATAACCCTTCATCATTTTCTATGCATTTATTCTACATGCCTTCATACGATTGCTTCAGAATTCTACAGATGGGAAGGAAGAAATGGCGAACAGCATTCGGTATCATTCGGTTTTGTTCCCTGGAGTACAATATGCACAATCGGAGGTGAATATTGTTTCCACTTGGGAGGAATCATGTTTTACGATTATCGACAGGGACCGTACATTGTTGCATCAATTATTAGCCATAAAACTATAAGAAACAGTATTTCCATTTCACAGCGAATTAACTTTGTCATGAGATTTTGGTTGTTAATTTATCAAGGGGCAATGGGAGGATCAGACCGCCATAAAGCAATTCGTCTGTCTCCTAAAACAAAAAGATTTTTGCTACGCTTTACTAATATCGTAATTTATGGAAATCAAATCAAATGGGGTTTCACGTCCAACTTTTCATTCGCCCTGTAATACGTTCTTACGGGGGACATACATTCACAAATATCGGTTACACCCTTAATAAAACTGACAAAGAGGGAGAGAGAGAGAGAGAGAGAGACTCGCTGGTGATTGACCAATGTATTTGATTTAAGCTTTCTAATGATGTCACCCATGAGAGCGAGAGAAAGAGAGAGAGAGAGGGGGAAGAGAGAGGGAGGGGAGAGGGAGAGGGAGAGAGAGAGAGAGGGGAGGGAGGGAGAGGGGGAGAGGGGGGAGATAAAGAACTGACCATTCTTGCTATAATAGATAATATATAATGAAACTATTGAAAATTTCATTGAAATCACTTCATTCTGATTCAAGATATCACTGTTCGTGGTTTTGACAAGATGTGTACATTGTGGTAACCAGAGCACTGGTATATTCGAGACTTCGGTCTCGCTGTCCTATTTTAAATTAAATTTTTAAATGGCGAGCCGTTTTAATCTAGTTAAAGTATATATTTTTCCATCGAGAGTTGATTATGGTCTTGTTTTGTTAATAAATATCTAATTATTAATTATAATATTTCATGCCGAAAGAAAATGAAATTAAATGGGGTTTAACGTCCTACCTACGGTTTTACTTTGCGTCAAATTTCCAAGAAAGCTTCGATGGTCGGTTGTTTGTTTTCGATATGACGTCAAATTTCCAAGATGGGCCGATGGTCACGTGATTCAGATAGCGCAGCCATACTTGTTTTTATAACGGCAATGATCAAGTGTCTTCAAACGGTTACATCTCACTGTGCCCACTTTTGATTAATCCAATTAAGGTCTAATTAGGATTAGTGTATTAAGCGGATTAGGATTAGGTGTTATAGGTAATTAGAAGGAAAAAAACAAATATTGAAAAAAGTGACTAAATATTCAGTTTTATAATTGGTGAGAACTGTGTTGCCGAGGTCAGAACTAAAAGGTTGTTTTTTTCCACTTTGGTCAGTGTTTTTGGCGTAATGCGCAGAAATATGGACTACAAGCAGATTTTTCTCGGGTGCCAGAAATCAATAAAATCGTCAAGCAAGCAGCAGCATTACCATTAATTCCAATACAACAGGTTGAAGATGTATGGCTGCGTGCCCTTGATGATGCACCTCTCCAAGATGCCAGAGTGTTGCAATTTGCAGATTACGTAACTGAGTTCTGGGTGAATGGGCAGCATGGCAGAATGATGTGGAACCATTTCCACACTGAAGGTCCACGCACAATGAACCATGTTGAAGGATGGCATTCCAAGATAACATCCATTATTGCCACCCCTCACCCAAATATTTTTAAGTTGGTGGCTTTTTTAAAGAATGAACAAGCTTACTCCGAAGTAACCATTCTCCGGTTAGGTGCCAACGGAAAATTACGGCCTAAGAGAAGAAAGTACAGGCAACTAGAAACCCGGCTCCAAACTCTAAAAACAGATCTTCAGAACGGTATAAAGGCTGTATTCGGGTATGCCGATGGCGTAGCCCGTTTAACTACATTGTAAATTTTCATTGTTTATCTTGTTTTTGTGTGATGTATGATATATCCACGTATGTTATAATTTTATTACATATTTTATATATAAAACATCGAAAATTGTTATATTTTCATTAAATTATAAAGTGCTAATGTGATGTATGATATATCCATGTATGTTATATTTTGACCAATTAGATTATATTTTCATTAAATTATAAAGTGCTAATGTGATGTATGATATATCCATGTATGTTATATTTTTATTATATATATATAAAACATCGAAAAATTACATAAAATATTTGGGGTTTTTTTTCATCTAATTACCTATAACACCTAATCCTAATCCGCTTAATACACTAATCCTAATTAGACCTTAATTGGATTAATCAAAAGTGGGCACAGTGAGGACACACCCTTCAAACGATTAGTAAATGAATAATAAAAAACATAAAAGTTCTCTGAATAAATGATGAACGGCGGGTGTAACTGGAACTGATTTCTAAAAGACAAATGATGCCGAAGTGGCAGTACAAGAGAATATAAGGAACAAGATAAGTTACTGGTAATGAGGCTGGTCCATATTTAGATTTACATATAGACATCGCCATTGGCAATCATTCATCGATATTTCATCATCGTTTATAATTGGTTTTGGTTGTGGTGTTTTTTAAATAAGAAATGAAATGAAATGGAGTTTAACGTTCTACTGTTCTGCTCCTACTGGGCTAATGAAGACGAGCATACACCATACAGTGCGCTATAGTGTAAATTTTGCTCCGGCAGTGGCGCTATGGTCTACTCTATATTGAATTTCAACTCTCAAGGGATATTTTCTGTGCACGTCTATGTGTACACGGGACCTCGGTTTTTTTCCCATCCGAACGACTAGACAGTCGTCCTTTTTAACAAGACATGAACGCCTGCTGTTGTGTAAATATAATGTAATTTACGATTTGACTTTCAGTTAGCCCACATGTGTAGAAGGAATGAAAAGAGATTCGACTTTTCAATTATATCTGTAAAGGAAATAAAATATATAGGCCTAGGTGTAATAATAAATAATTGCCCAATTTTTAAAAACGTGTGTAAACTGGGTTTACATTCAGTCTTCAACAAAATGATACCGGCCTTTGAAAGTATTTAAAGCTCTGTTCACCTTCAGTATTCCATAAAACCCCGATTCATTTCAGTACGAAGGTGGCGCTGCAGTTTCAAGGGCAGCGATGTCAGAAGCGATTAAGCGACCTGAATCGTGGACCACGTTGAGCCACCCAGAATGTAAAAAAAACAAGAAAGAATCGTCGGAAGCGTTAATCTACCGCGAGTACCTCCATGTTCCACGCATAGCGGTAGCCATGGTTTCTCAGTGACCAAGGGGTTGAATAGGCCATAGTTTGATTCCAGTGTTCCTCGATATTTTCCAGTGCGGTTTCCACGGCAAGAAAATGACGTCTAGTTGTTCGGGTGATGCGAAAAATCGTGGTCCACCGTGTACTCAATGGCTTACACGTAAAATATCGAGGTCAACCGTGTACTCAATCACGAAATACCGAGGATCACCAAGTAATCTAACGAAATACCATGGTCCACCGACCACTCAATGGCGTACACCCAAAGTACCATGGTCCACCGACCACTCAATGGCGTACACCCAAAGTACCATGGTCCACCGACCACTCAATGGCGTACACCCAAAGTACCATGGTCCACCGACCACTCAATGGCGTACACCCAAAGTACCATGGTCCACCGACCACTCAATGGCGTACACCCAAAGTACCATGGTCCACCGACCACTCAATGGCGTACACCCAAAGTACCATGGTCCACCGACCACTCAATGGCGTACACCCAAAGTACCATGGTCCACCGACCACTCAATGGCGTACACCCAAAGTACCATGGTCCACCGACCACTCAATGGCGTACACCCAAAGTACCATGGTCCACCGACCACTCAATGGCGTACACCCAAAGTACCATGGTCCACCGACCACTCAATGGCGTACACCCAAAGTACCATGGTCCACCGACCACTCAATGGTTTGTGAGTCACGGCGGCTAAGTGAGTAAGACCCTGGTTTGCTAGTCTGGAAGTCGCGGGTTGTCTAGTCGTTCAGATGGGACAAAAGACGGTGCCCCTTTACACTTGGCGATGGTGCCCCTTTACACTTGGCGATACGGTGAATACCGAGGACCACCGAGTACTCAATGGCGTACACGTAAACTAACAATAGGGGCAATGAAAATTTGGGCGTAAAACCCAAATTGATTTCATTTCTATCCATAATAAATATAACAAATCGCGATATTAGTAGAGCCTAGCAAAAATCTGTTTGTTTTCGGAGACAGACGAATTGCTTCTTGGCGGTCTGATCCTCCCATTGTCCCTTGATAAATTAACAAACCAAATTCATGACAAAGTTAATTCGCTGTGAAATGGAAATACTGTTTGTTATATTTTTATGGCTAATAATTGATGCAACAATGTACGGTCCCTGTCGATAATCGTAAAACATGATTCCTCCCAAGTGGAAACAATATTCACCTCCGATTGTGCATACTGTACTCCAGGGAGCAAAACCGAATGATACCGAATGCTGTACGCCATTTCTTTCATCCCATCGGTAGAATTCTGAACAAATCGTATGAAAGCATGTAGAATAAATACATAGAAAATGATGATCACGTGCGCGGACGGAACCCGATGTCATCCGAAGGGTTATAGGGTCTTTGGCAAGATTCATCGACGAACAGCGATTATATAATCTAATTACAGTTATTATATTTGTTAAAATATACAGTTAATTGTATCAGAGAGAGAGAGAGAAATGGGATGGGGTTTAACGTCCACTCATTTTGAAACTAACATATGGTTCAATTTTATTTCAATAATTCGCTTGTGCGTAGGGGTCTTTAGTAGTTGGAAGAAACCGGAGGACCAGAAGAAAACCAACGAGGTTGGACAGGCGACCCTACTCCTTGTCACGTACAACCAGGGATTCGAAACGACGCCAGTTGACTCAATGACGTGCTAACCATTCGGCCATCTTCCCCCTCCCCCCTAATGGTATCGGTGATGACGGTATACTAAGGTAAATAGGGAGAGGCTGATATTCCCTAAACCCAACATCTTATCCCTTTTATAGTATAGACAATCAGATTAAAACACAGATCCTATTTCGTTTCGTTTTTATAGTTAAAAATTTCGTTTTTCTTGTCTTTACTACACTTGTCTTAGTATAGTATTATTTTTTCAAGATAATCCGCGTGGAAGGTTGTCGTGCGCTTTCTTGTACCACACTGGGAATTGTGAGGTTTTAGTTTATAAGATATACTGGTGCTTCAAATCATGTTTCACAATCCTGTAGTAGCCATTAAGACCTAAATGTCAAACGACTCACGTTCAATAATTCTTAGTCTATATAGTACAATCTACAATACGTAACCAGGTATCAGAACTAAACAGGGGGATCACATGGCTAAGTGGGTAAGACGCTGGCTCGTTACCCTGGAGGTCGAGTGTTCGATTCCTGCATTGGCCGAGGAGGTTAATCCAGATTGTCCGTCGTGTGGTTCGCCCTTGTCTAGTCGTTTGGATGGGTCGAAAAATCAAGGTCCCGTGTACAAATGGGCGTGCATGTAAACTATCCCCTGGCAGCTGGAATGGCAAAATTTCCCTCATAGCATACTGTATGGCGTATGTCTGTCTTCATTAGCTCAGTTTAGGAGCAGAACAGTAGGACGCTTAACCCCATTTTAGTCCATTTAAAAACTAAACCTGATTGATTCTATGTAATCAAATCAATTCAGAATGTACACTGTCTTTAATCAAACCATGGCTCGATCTGCAGTACTCCGATATAGTTGTCAAGTCTGGCATGTCAAGTCACTCAGTCTCTCAGACATATCTGTCTGACTTCTGTCTGAAGTCTGGACCACGTTGAATAGTTCACTCACGCAGTACGCCAATAAAGTTGTACAAATCTGGCATGTCAAGTCGCTCTGGTGTCTGTCTGAAGTCAGGACCGCCTAGTCAATTATTAAGCAAATATTTGTCTAAAAGCTGAAATCAATTACATTGGTCAATCACTAAGCGAATCGCTCTCTCTCATCTCTCTCTCTCTCAACTCTCTCCCATCTTCCTCTTTCTCTTCTCTCTCTCCCTGTCTTCTCTCTCTCTCTCCCTCTCCCTCTCTCTCACAATATTTATTTTTTGAAAGCTGTATTATGCCCGTTGTTTCTTCAGATGAATGTTTTATGACGACATTATCCGCCACAGATCATCGTGTTTCTTCTCACGTGTAAAATCTACAAGATGGCCGACCCGACAATTCCCTGAACATCTTTGAAATATCGATTGATTTCTTAAAGAACTGTGGTGTGTGTAAGATAATCGTTTTACTCCTTTCGTTAAAAATCTAAAAACATGCAGTCGTTCGCTGACATTACTTAAACTCGCGCTGGAATAAGATATACATTTGTATCGAGGAAAAAAAATCAAACATTCCGAACAGATACGAAACTAATTAGCCTAAAATTGACAAAATTATTGATTTGTTGATTGGAAAGAAAATTGCCCACACCTTGTAAATTTCCCAAGAGTTTTTCTACCGGACACTTCATCAAGACAAATTTAAGGTTATTTTCTTTAAAAGCGATTCGCCTAACTCAGTTTTTTTTTCAATGTGTTCGGTGTCATGCGTACTAATCTTACTTTTAAAACTAATTATTTCTCTTGTGTCAATATTAAATGTAGGATTGCTCGTTATTATGTTTATTTTTAGGATAATTCTCGTTTTACTTCCTGGTGTTTCAGGAACCTAGTTTTTAGAGATTTCATCATAGGGATATATTTTTTAGGGTTTATATTATTGGAAAACAATTCCGAGGGATCTATTGTTAGGAATGTGAAAGACATTCTGGGAAATATATCTATTACGATGTATTATTACAAAGCAAAAACTCAGGCGTGTATTTTTTTATATATTTTTTAGGAATTTAATATCAATTCTTAGGAATTTGTTTCTCAAAGCAATTTATTTCTTTTTTTTAGAAATCTTTTATTTGACATGCTATTCTTTGTTATGTTATCCTATATTTATCCTATATTTATGCTATCCTATGTTATGTTATGCTATATTTATGTTATGCTATTTTATGTTATGTTATGCTATCCTATGTTATGTTATGTTCAATTTATGTTATTATATTCTATGTAATGTTATGCTATATTTATGTTATGCTATTATATGTTATGTTATGTTATGTTATGTTATGCTATGATATTCTATGTTATGTTATACTATAGTTATGCTATGTTATACGATATTTATGTTATGCTATGCTATATTTATCCTATGCTATTCTATGTTATGCTATATTCATCCTATGCTATTCTATGCTATGTTATCCTATATTTATGCTATCCTATGTTATGTTATGCTATTCTATGTTATGCTATGTTTATGTTATGCTATTCTATGTTATGCTATGCTATCCTATGTTATGTTATGTTCTATTTATGTTATGATATTATATGTAATGTTATGCTATATTTATGTTATGCTATGTTTATGCTATGCTATTCTATGTTATGCTATGTTTATGTTATGCTAAACTATGTTATGCTAAACTATGTTATGTTATGCTATCTTCATGCTATGCTATTCTATGTTATGTTATACTATATTTATGCTATGTTATACGATATTTATGTTATGATATGCTATATTTACCCTATGCTATTCTATGTTATGCTATATTTATCCTATGCTATTCTATGTTATGCTATGCTATATTTACTATATGTATGTTATGCGTGGTTTCCGATTCCACGGTTGTACGTGACAAGGAGTGGGGTCGCCTGTTCAACCTTGTTGGTTTTCTCCCACTGCTAAAGATCCTACGGGGAAATGAATTACTAAATTGTGGAGTAGTCGTTTAGTTGCTTCTAAACTGGGCTAATAAAGACGGGCATACGCCATACAGTGTGCTACGCTTATACTGAATCCCAACTGTAAATGGATCTTTTATGTGCACGCCAATGTGCACACGGGACCTCGGTGTTTCGTCCCATCCGTAAACATGGATTGTTAAAATTGATATATTAGATATTTTACCGAGGAACCGTGGAATCCAATAGACCTTAAATTGTCGCTAGATCTCAGCTAACCTATCATGTCCACTCAAACGTTATAATGAAGTATAAATCCGGCTTCTTTCCTGGTACCTCAGTTTTTTATAGCTTGTACGGACTCCTAAGTCCAAGTTAAGAATAGATTTCCATATAAAACCTAGACAATACTTGTCTGTTATTGACCGAAAATGGTATTTAAAAAACGGATTTTAAATATCGTCGAGGAGATAGTTGGCGACGCTTACTCCGGGCGAATAGAAAAAATGAAGCAAGAAAAAAACATATTAAGTAACAAGGCTTGAAGCTCAACAAAGAGAAAAAAAGATTACTTGTAGAATATGTTCCTCCTCTCCTCGTTAGCCATCTTCCCGCGAGTATCTAAGCCTACTTAAAAATGATTCCCATTACCAAACATATTTGTTGTACACTGGGAGATGTGCTTTCGATAAATTCCCCGAGCTAAATGTTTCACGTCATTAAAATACGGCGATCAAGTTTTATGTATTTATAATTGTTAAACGAGTTTACCCGGAGAAGTTCCATTATCTTGATGTCTTTCCAGTTGAGTTGAAGAAATAAAATCTTTACTTTAACGTCCTAAATCTCTGGACTCAACGGAATAATGAAGACGGACATGCGCCCTACGCTATGGTGGGTATCTTGCCTGGACAGCAATTGGACACAGGTCACCAAATGACAATTTATTTTGACTTTTTGGTGTAGAATCGAAAAAGGGGGTTTGAAAATACATTTTCTGCCAGGTATTGGTGAATATTCATGATTTTGAGGCGGTAGGATACAAGAACTGTGAGGTCGGTTACGTTGAAATGTGGGGCCGTAAATTGTCTGATTGTGTATCTCATTCTTGTCATGGTCAACCTCATACATGCTTTTGGGCAAGAGTTTGCCACATGTTGGTCCATCTGTGGTAGAAAGGGTTCTACCGAACGAAAATTTGGGAAAAAGTCTAAGAGTCGAAAATTAACATTAAATTCAATGGGGAAATAATTAGTGACCTGTGGCCAATTGAATTCGAGCCGCCATGATTACTCTTACGTACAGGGGTATCGGTTTTCCGCACCCCTTCGATCGACTAGGCGCTGTTCTTGTTGCTTGTTCTGTATCGATTGGGTTAATGAAATGGGGTTTAACGTCCTACTCTTCTGCACTTAACCTGAGCTAATGGAAGACGGGCATACGTCATACAGTAAGCTATGAGGGAAATTTTTGCCCGGCCAGCGGCGCTACGGCCTACTCTTATATCGAATTCCAACTGCCAAGGGATCTTTTACGTGCACTCCAATGTGTACACGGGGCCTCGGTTTTCCGTCCCATCCGAACGACTAGGCAGCTGTAATTGTCAGGCCCTCCTTCTGCATCACTGACAAGGGGAAAAGACAGGCATACACAACACGCAGTGTACTAGTATGTTCGTGGTGTTCCAAGTCGTAATAATATTTCACATCCTTCCATTGAACCGGAAATCAAGTTACGTTCATGATTTAACCGGTAAGCATTTGTTTCCATCCACCGGAGCCAGGTGTTATGACGTCATATGGGGATTCTGGGTTAGGCTTGGCCCAGGGTTAGGGTAAGGGCTGTGGCCTGCAGATTTCGCCAGAGTCTCGAGATGTAGACAGGGCTAGCCCTAGCCCTAACCCTAACCCTGGGCCAAGCCTAGCCCTTATCCTCACCCACAATCCACATACAACGTCATAACACCTGGCCTCTGTGGATGGAAACAAATGCTTACCGATTAAATCGTGGCACCCACGCTTCGTTTTTCTCTCTCTATCCGGTCTCCATTGTCAGACATTATTGATGTTGGTGTATTCCCGCCTGAAAGTTATCCCCGTATAATCTCGGTTAGATTCCAAGGTTTGATTTCTGTTTTTGACACGGGACTCTCTGGAGATATTTACGCTATTAATAACATCCATTTTATTGTAGAACTGTCCAAGTTTTGCTTTCTGGGGGTTGTAGCTTATTCCAACACTAACGCCGATAACTCTGAATAAATAACGAGTTGTTACAATCCCCACACATACTATAGTCTCTATCATCCAAACAAATATTCTACGAATATTAGTCTGGATGGGTCCTCAAAGTCGGTCATTGTCTGGATTACCCAGTCTTTTAAGTTACCAAGTACTGAATCTATCAAAACAGCTCGCTTGTCAACAATGACAATCTTTAAAATTTTGTTTGTAAAGGTTTTCATTGAAATGGTAATTTTCTCTCGTCATGAATAGACGTATGGCTTCTCACAATCTTCTTAATTCTTCATCGCAATTCATGCCTTTTCCAACGTATCTATTGTGTTTCTAAAAAAAATGGGATATATTTCAACCTCGCTTTATAGAATCTAGCAAATTCGGCCCGGCTTCATAAGATCTAGCACTTACCGAGCAATTAGCCAATAGAATCTAGCAAAATCGACCCGGCTTCATAAGATCTATCACTTACTAAGACTTTAGCAAATATGTTCCATTGCCCATGCGTAACAGGGAGTTTGTTTTTTTATGGGGTAGATTATCCAGTAAATTTCGTCAAAAATTGAGAACTGACCCAGACCCTCCGTACGTTGAAGACTAGGGGGTTCTTGGTGACCGAGACTACACACATACAGATTAAATCGTACATGTACAACAATTTCACGGGGAAATCTTTAGTGATTTGTGGCCATAAGGACGAGCCGGTCACCAGACTAAAGTCACAGTAGAATATAGAACATATATACAAACTAAGGATTAAAATGACTATATAATAATTTGATAAGATGTTAAATTGCACATAGGAAACGGATGTTTAAATACAGAAGAAGATACGTAATATATATCGTTATATTTAGTATAAAACCAAACAGTTAAAAGACTTGAAAGTTTATTGAGATATCAATTCGGACATTGGTCAATTTCTACTTTAACTAAATTATATCATAAAATATATACAAAGATACACTATAACAGTATCAAGTCACTGGAAAAATTATTGGCTAGAATTGTGATGACGTATGGCTGTATTTCCTCTCCCCCTCTCTCCCTCCCCCTCTCTCTCTCATTCTATCTCTCTCTCAATCGATATTTTCGTTTAACTCGTTCTATAAATACGTAGTACAATTTGAAATAACAGTGGGCTATAGTCTTGTTATTCATTACGATATCTCACTGGGGAGACTCATTTAAATCTTCATGTCGCACACTGCCTTACAATTTCTCGTACGCCAATTAGATTAAATGTGCTTCAAGGATTCTCGATGTTGTTGTTTTTAATCCCTAGCAAAATAAAATATTGTGAAAGTTGGATTTGTAAAAGAGAGAGAGGGACACAGAGGGGGGAGAAGAGAAGAGAGAGAGAGAGAGGGAGAAAACCCACGAGTTTGGACAGGCGACCCTACTCCTTGTCACGTACAACCGAGGATTCAAAACCACTCAATGACAGGTTTTATGATACAGCACGCACGTACTAACTATTCGGAAATCTAACACCCCTTTGTAAAAGAGAATCTATGTCCAAAACTGGTTATTTCCTTTCTATATTGATGAATTACCGTAACAGATATTATCGTAAGGAAATGAAATGGGGTTTAACGTCCTACTGGTATGTTCCGAACTGGGCTAATAAAGACAGGCATACGCCATACAGTGTACTATGAAGGGAATTTTGTCCAGACAACGGGACTACAGCCTACTCTTATATCGGCTCAGAGTGGATCAATTTGACTGAAATTTTCAGCATATCATATTCTATTTAAGTTCTCTTTTTTAACTATTACAGTGAGAACTTTCAGCTCTTTCTCTAATCCTACTTAAAATACAGATGTGACGTCATCCTTTGATGTTGGCGTACCATTATTTCCAATAATGTACTGGTAATTTGACAATCGTACATTATCTATACTAGATTAAATATTTGACTCGCGTGGCGTATTTCATTGAAAAGCACGCGCGGGATATTTTCTGTATTTTAAGTTGTTTAATGGTCTCGAGCTAAAGACATTGCGTAACGCCTCGTGCAGTATAAATATATCACTTAATGTCTCGCTCTCGAGTCTCGACCATTAAACCACAGATAAATAATACCCTTTAAAAAACGTCTTGGTAAAATTTAAATTTGAACGCCTTCAAACTTCCGTCTCGCCAGAAAATATGTAATTAATTGTGAAACTGAAAATATTCGGTAGAATCGGATCCAAGATGTGAATCTGAGACGCTGGCACTATTATTAAATTAATTACTTCATTTGGAGTGAAGAGGGCGTATAATCGTTATAAAGACATTTAAATTCTCGAAAATTGCCAACTATCTATAATCAAAGATTTGAAGCTGGTGAGATCTATATATAAACAGCATGGCGAGAGATCACGGTGCAGTTATTGAGTGTTACAAGATTTCATTAGAAGAGGGGTTTGGCTGACTACAGTGGCGGATCCAGGGGGGGGGGGGGCTAGGTGCCCTGCCCCCTCCCCCCCTTAATAACAGTATCAAAAATAGATATGCGCCACAAATCACCACTGACACCCAGAGTTTTCTAACAGGATTTCCTGGGTCCGCCACTGGCTGACTATACCCTAAATTAAAGGAAAGTTTTAATTGAAAATGGCGAGAGATGGGGATGCAGTATTGAGTTTTAAATGATTTCATTAGAAGAGGCGTTTAGCTGACTATACCCTAAATTAAAGGAAAGTTTTAATTGAAAATGGCGAGAGATGGGGATGCAGTATTGAGTATTTCATGATTTTATTCATTAGAGTTTTACATGATTTCATTACAAGAGGGGTTTAGCTGACTATACCCTAAATTAAAGGACAGTTTTAATTGAAAATTTAAAGATTGTTATCGGTGGTAGAACTTGATTGACTGGTAATTTCGCTCCACTTAGATTAGGTATAGAGATGGTTGGTGTCTTCTCTCTGTACGTATCGAACAGTAATGGAGGGTTGTCTGTCTCGCACCGACCTTCCCTCGTGTATCGAGAAAGAAAATCAATCAAGAGTTTCTATAAATCGACAGCTGAGGAACTTTTCTTGAGACGTGATGAGGAGATGTCGGTTGTAATAATTTATAAAATATGTTTGTGACAGTTTCAAGATTTGATCTCTTTAATGAACAGGGGACCGCGGTGGCTAAGTGAGTAAGTTTAGAGAGAGAGAGAGGGATAGAGAGAGAGAGGGGGGAGAGAGAGGGAGGAGGGGAGATAGATAGAGAGAGAGAGAGAGAGAGAGAGAGAGAGAGAGAGCGAGAGAGAGATGTGGTTTAACGTCCACTCGAGACAAACTAGGTCTTTTCGGGACTAACATATGGTTTAATTTTATTTCAATAATTCGCTTGCGCGTAGGGGTCTTCAGCAGTGGGAGCAACCGGAGGACCCGGAGAAAACCCACGAGGTTGGACAGGCGACCCTACTCCTTGTCACGTACATCCGGGGAATCGAAACCACGCCAGTTGACTCAATGACAAGCTTTATGACACAGCAAACACGTGCTAACCATTCGGCCATCTGCCCCCCCCCCCCAGTGAGAAGCTCACTAATCAAGAGGTCCTAGTCACAGTGGCTCAGTGATTAAGGTGTTAGCTCACTAATCAGGAGGTCCTAAACATAGTGACACAGTGGGTGAAGGGTGCTGGCTCACTAATCAGGAGGTCCTAACCACAATGGCGCAGTGAATAAGGTGCTAGAGAGAAAGTTCCTTAGGATTTCCGGTGCGGTTTCCCCTTGTCAGTGGTGATTGTTAAGGGACAACGTCTAGTTATTCAGATGGGGCGAAAAACCGAGGTCCCGTGTATATGTTGGCGTCCACGTAAAAGATCCATTGATAGTTTGAAGTAGGCCGTTTCGCCGTTGTCCGACCAAAAATTCTTCCACATCCAAATGTATTGTGTTTGCCCGTCTTTATTATCTGACAAGGACAACCGTCTCTCGAAAAAACGAGGTCCGTATACACGTTGAAGTGCACGTAAAAGATCCCTTGGCCGTTGGAATCCGAACAACTAGACAGCTGTCCTTGACAAGGGGAAACCACGCCGGAAAATCTCGATGATTTCTCTCGGCTATAACCGGTTGCGCGAACACACGACCTCCAGACTAGGGAGCCAGTGTCTTACCCACTTAGCCACCGTGGCCCCTTCCGGTAACGGATTAACAAAATGAGGTAAATACTCCACCAGCTGTATTTAGTTGGTCCAGCCTCAACAATAGACCCTGCTTGTAGTTTAGGGGGTTGGGATGGCCTAGTGGTGTAGAGTGCCGCGCTTCGACCTCTAGCAGGCCGGCCACTTCTGGCTTGCAGCTGTGGTTTCGAGCCCTGGTGTGAGCGTATGTGGCATGGAGATAGGGGCGCCTTCTCAACCTCGAAGGTTTCCTCCAGACACTCCGGTTTCCTCCCACTGCTAAAGACCCCTACGCGCAAGCGAATTATTGAAACAAAATTAAAACCATATGTTAGTCCCGAAATGACCTAGTTGTGTTGAGTGGACGTTAAACCCCATTTCTCTCTCTCTCTCGCTTGTAGTTTAAGTGTCAATTAGGACCTAAATCCTTATAATAGGCTTATTTATCTGGAGAATCCATCAATACCTACTGTCTGGAGGATTCTTTCCCTAACCCTATAAAATATATAAATAAATACGGGAGACGTAGGCGAGATTATGCCTCATCCAACCGACAAGAAAACCCCGCTATTATCTCAACCAATTTTCATCGGTAATAAGAAGCCTGCCTTGTTTCAGGGGAAAGTGGTTAGGAAAATAACATTTGTTCCGATTCACTGGAAAATGTCAAATAAAACGATGATAGGCGATATAGCGAAAGGTTTACAGAAAACAACGAACGCTTCGAAAGAAGGAAGACGGGAGAAAAAAAATAACATTAAAAATAAAAAAAATAGCCGAGAAAGTCAATTTAAAAGGATATTGATCGAAGTTAAGAAAACATGTTTTAAGTTCACCATACGGTTACCATTGTCTGTGTAAATATAGTTCTGTTACTAGCGCCTTTTGTGGAATATTATAATTGGTTTCCTGACACTGTGTCTTGTAGAACCTTGATAGACTCTTATATTAGCTCCCAAGTCAGGAGGCCAACGAACAGACATCAAAATATTATAGACATACTAATGGAGATATGGAATAGTATAAAACAAAAAATAAAACAAATAGTTTTTAACTCAAAGTCAAGAGGGCATACCCACACATAATAATATATAAAAAAAAAAAAAAATTTTTAATCCCAATATCGAACAGACATCAACTTAATAGACAAACAAAGTTTAATGTTGAATAATAGTTTTATAAAAAAGACAAATGAAATGGGGTTAAGCATCCTACTATTCTGCTCCTAAACTGGGCTAATGAAGACGGGCATACGATATACAGTGTACTATGGCCTACTATTATATCGAATTCCAACTGCCAATCTATCTTTTACGTACACGCCAATATGTACACGGGACCCCGCTATTTCGAACGATTAGACAGCTTTCCTTGTCAGACCCTCCGTCCTGCATCCCTGACAAGAGGAAACCACGCCGGGAAATCTGGATAAACTTTCTCGGCCAATGCTTGGATTAAACACCCGTTCTCCAGGCTAGCGAGCCAGTGTCTTACCTAGTTAGCCACTTAATCCCCTATAAAATGGACAAATAATAGGCTTTGATATATATAACGTTATTTCTATAATGAGATCCCAGATGACCTAATTACTACTTTGAAATGTTAATAAACCCAAATTAGTTTGTGTCCATTTTATTTTTATCTTTTAGTTTTTTAAGGTGATTCGACGTACATTGTACTAGTAATGCTTTGCGAATCTTTTTCAGCATAGTCAAGCTAATGAGAGAGAGGGAGAGAGCGAGAGAGAGGGAGAGAGAGCGAGAGAGAGAGAGAGCGAAAGAGAGAGAGAGAGAGCGAGAGAGAGAGAGGGAGAGGGGACGGAGACATAGTAATCCCGTTCCCATGGTAATACGTACTATCATCATTGACACTGTATTTCAGCATTGTTACAGTATAAATATATAGCTTTGTGATTGATGGTTAACGTGTTTGCTATCTGTTCTTTAAAAAGTGGGAACTTAATCTAATATATGTCTTTACGATCATCAATGGGCATGCTAGTATCACAAATGGACATGCTAGTATCACAAATGGACATGCTAGTACCACAAATAGACATGCTAGTATCACAAACGGGACATGTTAGTATCACTAAATGGACCACAAAATGAACATGTCAGCATCACAAAATGGGCATGTTAGTATCACAAAATGGACATTTTAGTATCACAAAATGGACATTTTAGTATCACAAAATGGACATTTTAGTATCACAAAATGGACATTTTAGTATCACAAAATGGATATTTTAGTATCACAAAATGGATATTTTAGTATCACAAAATGGACATGCTAGTATCACAAAATGGACATGTAAGTATCACAAAATGGACATGTTAGTATCACAAAATGGACATGTTAGTGTCACAAAATGGCATTTCTAGTATCACAAAATGGGCATGCTAGTATCACAAAATGGACATGTTAGTATCACAAAATGGACATGCTAGTATCCCAAATTGGACATGCTAGTATCACAAAATGGCATTTCTAGTATCACAAAAAATGGACATTTCTAATATCACTAAAAAAGGCCATGCTAGTATCATAAATTGGACATGTTAGTATCACAAAATGGACATGCTAGTATCACAAAACGGACATGTTAGTATCACAAAATGGACATGCTAGTATCCCAAATTGGACATGCTAGTATCACAAATGGACATGCTAGTATCACAAATGGACTTGCTAGTATCACAAATGGACATGCTAGTATCCCAAATTGGACATGCTAGTATCACAAATGGACATGCTAGTATCACAAATGGACATGCTAGTATCACAAATGGACTTGCTAGTATCACAAATGGACTTGCTAGTATCACAAATGGGACATGTTAGTATCACAAATGGGCATGTTAGTATCACAAAACGGGACATGTTAGTATCACTAAATGGACCACAAAATGAACATGTCAGCATCACAAAATGGGCATGTTAGTATCACAAAATGGACATTTTAGTATCACAAAATGGAGATGTTAGTATCACAAAATGGACATTTTAGTATCACAAAATGGACATTTTAGTATCACAAAATGGATATTTTAGTATCACAAAATGGACATTTTAGTATCACAAAATGGACATTTTAGTATCACAAAATGGATAATTTAGTATCACAAAATGGACATTTTAGTATCACAAAATGGACATTTTAGTATCACAAAATGGACATGTTAGTGTCACAAAATGGGCATGCTAGTATCACAAAATGGGCATGCTAGTATCACAAAATGGGCATGCTAGTATCACAAAATGGGCATGCAAGTATCACAAATGGGACATGTTAGTATCATAAAATGGGTATGCTAGTATCACAAAATAACAAATTATTTCAATCTGTAGTCGAATAAAAACTAAACTTTCTTTTCGTTTCATTTTCCTATCGTGTAGGACCCGTGTTCATCGGGATTTTCCGACGTGATGACATCGTGTAGACTTTCGGGTGGGACGAAAACTCAGGGCGTACACGTATAAAGAACTCTTGACATCTGGAATTCAATATAAGAGTAGACCATAGCGTAACTGTTCGGGCAAACCCCCCCTCATAGCACTGACTTTGAATGACGTAAGCCCGTCTTCATTAACCCACTCGGAACAGAACAGTTTGAAGTTGCACCAAATTTCATTTTGCAATTAGGAGGGCATTTCCGACGGAGCCCAGTCCAATATCCCTCCCCTTTAACGAAAGAGGGGGCGACGGAGCCCAGTACAATATCCCTCCCTCCTGAACTACTTTTGACGGTCCTTTGACTCATTTTGACGCGAGATAATAATTTCTGCCTTCAGCCGCCCAAGTCGACATGCAGAACAGTAGGACTTTAAATCCCATTTCATTTCGGTTAATAACTTACAAAAGGAAGCAAAAACTACCTAAACGATTAAGTGTATTTAACACCTCTGCAATCGCCAAGTTTCATAAAAAAAATAGCTCGGTGTTAAGTTATATAATGACAGATTATGAGTTACACAATGAATAATGGCGTGAACTGAAATACTAGTACTACTTAAGGCTGAGTCACACTAGTGGATTTATCCTGAGGTTTTATATCCATAAGCTAAATCCTTTCATGTTAACGGAAAAATTTGTCCTATAGGCTATAGATTTTCTGACCTACGGACAAATCCTTAGGTTTAGAACAAGTCCTATTTTCGTAGGATTTGTACTGTGAATTGACTAATCAAAATGGCAGACGTCTAACTCAATCGGGCCGAGACAAAAAAAAAATTTTAATCGCCAAAGCGTGCCGTGGTCTATTCAGTCCGAAGATTACCATAAACGAAAGAAAAGATAATCTTTGTAGTTTCCTTCATATTTACAGTTCTGGTATAACTGATCACATGACCAAAACCTATAGGATTTTACTTAATGTATGATCATAAAAACCCAGAGGATTTATCCTTTAAGACGTTCGCTAGGATTTGTCTTAAAGGAAAAATCCACTAGTGTGACTCAGCCTTGTGCGATAACTTAAATCAAATATTCAACTCCTACTAGAGTGAAATAAAAAACACTTTCCAAAATGATATAGCGATATTTAATTCCAATCTTAAAGGCGTATTGTGTATTTATTTCCACGCGAGAAATAGTGATGTCTTTTATTTCACAGTTAATGGTTTTTATTTAACTTAGCACCAATTGTTTTGTTGTATTTATAAAATTACTGAACGTAAACCTCATTTATCAATTCTATTACATTCTGATATTTTATAATGTTTTATTCCTATATGATTTAAATACACATTTATATTTCGTTTCGTTTTTCTTATTCTTTCGATGGCTTCCACTACAAGAAGATCTGAATGTATTTAAACTAATTTAGTCGTTTCTGTTTTTACTCTAATTTAAAATCCGTTATGTCCATCGAAAAACGGAAGCGTGCCAATTCAATGGCAGTCTTTTGCGTCTGGTTATTCCAGTCTACTCCGATGTGGGACATGTTTAGCCTCGTTTACCGAGTCGCAAATGAAGCCCGAAAGCATTCTGGTTTGCGATTCGCGTACCAGTTTCAAAATATTTATTTTGTCATAAATATTGGATATCAGTAAGATAACATCAATGTTGTTTTAAATTGACCAATAAGTCGTGTTTTCATTGACAATGTCAAAGACTGTGAATGATATTAAGTTAAAGAGTTACCCCCTTTAATATGAGGGGGGTTGGGATGGCCTAGTGGTCTAGAGTGCCGCGCTTCGACCTCTAGCTGGCCGGTCACCTCTGGCTTGCGGCTGAGGTTTCGAGCCCTGGTGTGAGCGTATGTGGCATGGAGATAGGGGCGCCTTCTCAACCTCATGGGTTTTCTCCGGGCACTCCAGTTTCCTTCCACTGCTAAAGACCCCTACGCGCAAGCGAATTTTTGAAATAAAATTAAACCATATGTTAGTCCCGAAATGATCTAATAATGTTGAGTGGACGTTAAACCCCATTTCTCTCTCTATTGAGTTAAGAGTTGCCCCCTTTAATATGAATATTGGATTAGAGATCCACCCCCTTTAATATTAAAACATTCATTAATTAGTGTGTTTAAAAGCTGATATAAATATAACGACATGTTATTCTTGTATTAAAATAGACTTATTCCTCCCCACAAAAAAAAAAACATGGAGATAGAAATATTTTAGAAGATTTATCATAATTATTTCCTGAAGTGACAAAAATAAATTTTCTGGCACGATGCTATCTATAATTACAGCGAATAAGACATTAGATATCCGTACATGCTAATGTTTTGGTTAATTTCCCGGTAGTTCTTATTGAATGTAATGTCGGCACAGGCGCCAATATAAATATCAAGCAAAGTATAACTTGATTTTCCTCACATAATGACCAATTTTCCACGTAAATATTCCCATCTTGTAATCACAGCTATTCTTAGACGTGCAAATGACTGTCAGGAAAGACTCCAGGCACTGTTCTAGCATTTATAACTGTAGCCAAAGGAACTATAAAGATGTTTTTTCCCCGATTTATTTTGTAACAATGTCCGCTTACGGCAAGTGTGAGATTAGTCTGTGGATATTGTTATCATCACGAGTAAACAAAGTCTTAGTCTTAGTGCTTCAAAATTTCATCTATTTCGTTATTTA
This sequence comes from Patella pellucida, assembly GCA_917208275.1. NCBI lineage: Eukaryota > Metazoa > Mollusca > Gastropoda > Patellidae > Patella > Patella pellucida. The sequence goes on along the minus strand of OU795042.1, from coordinate 69,921,385 downwards.
AAATCAGAAGAAATCTTCCAACTTGCTCTATAAAATGCTGTGGGTTTTCTTTCCTCCGCTCATTTAATCTTGTAACGGTGATATTATATCAAATAAAACAAAATGAAATTGGGTTTAACCGCGTAATCTTTTGCACTGAAGACGTTAAACCCCATTTCTATCTCTCTCTCTCTCTCTCTCTCTCTCTCTCTCTCTCTCTATTTAACTCGATATGAGGTGTCAGTCAGCCAATCACATGGTCTGTCGAATCGAGCATTGGATCTTTTTTGCACAGGATAGAAATCAAGACAAAGCAAAAGCAGATAAAAAAAACATGGCGGTCGGGTAATCAAATAACTGACGTTATCGGGTCAAATGTCGCTTGCTTTGTACCCGACGTCACAGAACGTGAACTCCCACTATAACTTGTTAGATCTACATGAAACGAAATGTAGATCTTTATTTTAATTAGATTGATAGTTTTGTGTTATTTTTCCAGGTAAATCCACGTGGGAGGTTGTCGTGCGCTTTCTCCCCCCCCCCCCCCCATAAGATATATCGGTGCTATAAATTATATTTCACAAATCTGCAGTAGCCGATCAGACCTAAATGTCAAACGACCCACGGACATGTGGGTGGCGGATTACGACGTAGTGCAACAAACTCTACGTTAAATAATTCTTAATCTATATAGTACAATTTACAATACGTTACCGAATATCAGAACTAAACCGGGGGATCACGTGGCTAAGTGGGCAAGACTCTGGCTCGCTACCCTGCATTAGCCGAGAAAGTTCATCCAGATTTTCCGGCGTGGTTCCCCCTTGTTACAGGACGGAGGGCCTGACAAGGACAACTGTCTAGACGTTCGGATGGGACGAAATATCGAGGTCTCGTGTACAAATTGGCATGCGCGTAAAATATCCCTCGACAGTTGGAATTCGGTATAAGAGTAGGCCGTAGCACACTGTATGGCGTATGTCTGTCTTCATTAGCCCAGTTTAGGAGCAAAACAATAGGACATTTAACCCCATAAAAAGAACTAAACCTATGTAAGAAAATCGAACTCGGAATGTACACTGTCTACAGACGTCTGTCTTATGTCTGGTCAATCGCGTTGATTAATCCAGTCAGCAGTACTCCGATAGAGTTGTCAAGTCTGGCATGTCAAGTCACTCAGTCTCTCAGACATATCTGTCTGACTTCTGTCTGAAGTCTGGACCGCGTTGAGTAGTTCGCTCCAAATACAGTTGTACAAATCTGGCATGTCAAGTCGCTCTGGTGTCTGTCTGAAGTCAGAACTGCCTAGTCAATCATTAAGCAAATATTTGTCTAAAAGCTTAAATCAATTACATTGGTCAATCACCAAGCGAATCTCTCTATCTCCTCTCTCTCTCTCTTCCCCCCCCCCTCTCTCTCTCTCTCTCTCTCCTTTGAAAGCTGTATTATGGCCGTCGTTTCTTAAGATAAATGTTTTATGACGACATTATCCGCCAAAGATCATCGTGTTTCTTCTCACGTGTAAAATCCACAAGATGGCCGACCCACAATTCCCTGAACATCTTTGAAATATCGATTGATTTCTTAAAGAACTGCGGTGTGTGTAAGATAATCGTTTTACTCCTTTAGTTAAAAATCTAAAAACTTGCAGTCGTTCGCTGACATTACTAAAACTCGCGCTGAAATAAGATATACATTTGTATCGAGGAAAAAAAATCAAACATTCCGAACAGATACGAAACTAATTAGCCTAAAATTGACAAAATTATTGATTTGTTGATTGGAAAGAAAATTGCCCACACCTTGTAAATTTCCCAAGAGTTTTTCTACCGGACACTTCATCAAGACAAATTTAAGGTTATTTTCTTTAAAAGCGATTCGCTTAACTCAGTTTTTTTTAAATGTGTTCGGTGTCATGCGTACTAATCTTACTTTTAAAACTAATTATTTCTCTTGTGTCAATATTAAATGTAGGATCGCTCGTTATTATGTTTATTTTTAGGATAATTCTCGTTTTACTTCCTGGTGTTTCAGGAACCTAGTTTCTAGAGATTTCATCATAGGGATATATTTTTTAGGGTTTATATTATTGGAAAACAATTCCGAGGGATCTATTGTTAGAAATGTGAAAGACATTCTGGGAAATCTATCTATTACGATGTATTATTACAAAGCAAAAACTCAGGCGTGTATTTTTTTATATATTTTTTAGGAATTTAATATCAATTCTTAGGAATCTGTTTCTCAAAGCAATTTATTTCTTTTTTTAGAAATCTTTTATTTGACATGCTATTTTTTGTTATGTTATGCTATATTTATGCTATCCTATGTTATGTAATGCTATATTTATGTTATGCTATTCTATGTTATGTTATGTTATGCTATCCTATGTTATGTTTTGTTATGTTATGTTCTATTTATGTTATGATATGCTATGTAATGTTATGCTATATTTATGTTATGCTATTCTATGTTATGTTATGCTATGTTTATGTTATGCTATGTTTATGTTATGCTATGTTTATGTTATGCTATGTTTATGTTATGCTATTCTATGTTATGTAGGGGATCACGGTGGCTAAGTGGATAAGGCGCTGGTTCGCTAGCCTGGAGGTTGAGTGTTCGATCCCTGCATTGGCCGAGAAAGTTCATCTCGATTTTCCGGCGTGATTTCCCCTTGTCAGTGATGCAGAAGGAGGGCCTGACAAGGACAGCTGCCTAGTCGTTCGGATGGGACGAAAAACCGAGGTCCCGTGTACAAATTGGAGTGCACGTAAAAGATCCCTTGGCAGTTGGAATTCGATATAAGAGTAGGCCGTAGCGCCGCTGCCCGGGCAAAATTTCCCTCATTGCACACTGTGGCGTATGCCCGTCTTCAATTAGCCCAGGTACGGTGCTTAAGCGTAGGACGTTAAACCCCATTTCATTCATTCATTCTATGTTATGTTATGTTATGTTATGCTATGCTATTCTATGTTATGTTATACTATATTTATGCTATGTTATACGATATTTATGTTATGCTATGCTATATTTATCCTATGCTATTCTATGTTATGCTATATTTATCCTATGCTATTCTATGTTATGTTATCCTATATTTATGCTATCCTATGTTATGTTATGCTATCCTATGTTATGTTATTCTATGTTATGCTATGTTTATGTTATGCTATTCTATGTTATTTTATGCTATCCTATGTTATGTTATGTTCTATTTATGTTATAATATTATATGTAATGTTATGCTATATTTATGTTATGCTATGTTTATGTTATGCTATTCTATGTTATGCTATGTTTATGTTATGCTATTCTATGTTATGCTATGTTTATGTTATGCTATGTTTATGTTATGTTATGCTATCTTCATGCTATGCTATTCTATGTTATGTTATACTATATTTATGCTATGTTATACGATATTTATGTTATGATATGCTATATTTATCCTATGCTATTCTATGTTATGCTATATTTATAATATGCTATTCTATGTTATGCTATGTTATATTTACTATATGTATGTAATGCGTGGTGTCCGATTCCACGGTTGTACGTGACAAGGAGTGGGGTCGCCTGTTCAACCTTGTTGGTTTTCTCCCACTGCTAAAGATCCTACGGGGAAGTGAATTACTAAATTGTCGAGTAGTCGTTAAGTTCCTTCTAAAGTGGGCTAATGAAGACGGGCATACGCCATTCGGTGTGCTACGCTTATACTGAATCCCAACTGCAAATGGATCTTTTATGTGCACGCCAACGTGTACACTGGACCTCGGGTTTTTAGTCCCATCCGTAAACATGGATTGGTAAAATTGATATATTAGATATTTTACCGAGGAACTGTGGAATCCAATAGATCTCAAATTGTCGCTAGATCTCAGCAAACCTATCATGTCCACTCAAACGTTATAATGAACTATAAATCCGGCTTCTTTCCTGGTACCTTAGTTTTTTATAGCTTGTACGGACTCCTAAGTCCAAGTTAAGAATAGATTTCCATATAAAACCTAGACAATACTTGTCTGCTATTGACCGAAAATGGTATTTAAAAAACGGATTTTAAATGTCGTCGAGGAGAAAGTTGGCGACGCTTACTCCGGGCGAATAGAAAAAATGAAGCAAGAAAAAAACCATATTAAGTAACAAGGCTTGCAGCTAAACAAAGAGAAAAAGATTACTTATAGAAAATGTTCCTCCTCTCCTCGTTAGCTATCTTCCCGCGAGTATCTAAGCCTACTTAAAAATGATTCCCATTACCAAACATATTTGTTGTACACTGGGAGATGTGCTTTCGATAAATTCCCCGAGCTAAATGTTTCACGTCATTAAAATACGGCGATCAAGTCTTATGTATTTATAATTGTTAAACGAGTTTACCAGGAGAAGTTCCATTATCTTGATGTCTTTCCAGTTGAGTTGAAGAAATAAAATCTTTACTTTAACGTCCTTAATCTCCGGACTCAACGGGCTAATAAAGACGGACATGCGCCATACGCTGTGGTGGATATCTTGCCCGGACAGCAATTGAATTCCAGCCGTCATGGTGACTCTCACGTACATGGGTCTCGGTTTTTCGTACCCTTCGAATGACCAGGCGCTGTTCTTGTTGCGTGTTCTGTATCTATTGGGTTAATGAAGACAAGCATATACAACATGCAGTGTACTAGTGTATGAATGAATGAAATGGGGTTTAACGTCCAACTGTTATGCACTTAACCTGAGCTAATTGAAGACGGGCATACGCCATACAGTGTGCTATGAGGGAAATTTTTCGCCCGGGCAGCGGCGCTACGGCCTACTCTTATATCGAATTCCAACTGCCAAGGGATCTTTTACGTGCACTCCAATGTGAACACGGGACCTCGGTTTTTGTCCCATCCGAACGACTAGGCAGCTGTCCATGTCAGGCCCTCCTTCTGTATCACTGACAAGGGGAATCACGTCGGAAAATCGAGATGAACTTTCTCGGCCAATGCAGGGATCGAAAACTCGACCTCCAGGCTAGCGAACCAGCGCCTTGTCCACTTAGCCATCGTGATCCCCAACATGCAGTGTACTAGTATGTTCGTGGTGTTCCGAGTCGTAATAATATTTCACACCCTTCCATTGAACCGGAAATCAACTTACGTTCATGATTTAACCGGTAAGCATTTGTTTCCATCCATCGGAGCCAGGTGTTATGACGTCATATGTGGATTCTGGGTTAGGATAAGGGTTAGAGTAAGGGCTGTGGCCTGCAGATTCCATCAGAGTCTCGAGATGTAGACAGGGCTAGCCCTAGCCCTAACCCTAACCCTGGGCCAAGCCTATCCCTTATCCTCACCCACAATCCACATTCGACGTCATAACACCTGGCTCCAGTGGATGGAAACAAATGCTAACCGATTAAATCTTGGCACCCACGCTTCGTTTTTCTCTCTCTATCCTGTCTCCATTGTCAGACATTATTGATGTTGGTGTATTCCCGCCTGAAAGTTATCCCCGTATAATCTCGGTTAGATTCCAAGGTTTGATTTCTGTTTTTGACACGGGACTCTCTGGAGATATTTACGCTATTAATAACATCCATTTTATTGTAGAACTGTCCAAGTGCTGCTTGTTGGGAGTTGTAGCTTATTCCAACACTAACGACGAAAACTCGGAATAAATAACGAGATGTTACAATCCCCACACATACAGATTAAATCGTACATATACAACAAAATCATGAATTCAGTATACAATACTAAAATTAAGATCTCGAAGTTTTGCTTTCTTGGGGGTGTAGCTTATTCCAATACTAACGGTGTTTAACGTCTGCTTCCACTGAAGTGATATCTCGGAATAAATAACAAGATAGGTCTTGCTATAAGGACAAGTGCCAAAGTTATTTTTAGTCTCTCTCTCCCTTTCCCTTTCCCCCCTTTTGCATGGCGGTTTTTGTTGATTTTTTGGTGTAGAATCGAATAAAAGGGTTTGAAAATACATTTTCTGCCAGGTTTTGGTGAATATTCAGAATTTTCAGACGGGAGGAGACAAGAGTTGTGGGGTTGGTTACGTTAAAATGTAGGGTTGGGAATTGCAGGTTTACTTGTCTCTACTTCCAGCTTGAGTATCTCAAGGTTTTCATGAAGAACCTCACACGCCCGTTTGGGCAAGAGTTTGCCACATGTTGCTCCACCTGTGGAAGAAAGCGTTCTACCCAACGAAAATTTTGGAAAAGGTTAGAGCCGGTCTAAGAGACGAGAATTAACATTAAAGTCAATGGGGAAATCTTTAGTGATCTGTGGCCATAAGGACGAGTCGGTTACCATAAGTCACAGTAGAATACAGAACATATATACAAACTTGGGATTAAAATGATTATATAATAATTTGATAAGATGTTAAATTGCACATAGGAAACGATGTTTAAATACAGCAGAAGATACGTAATATATATCGTTACATTTAGTATAAAACCAAACAGTTAAACGACTTGAAAGATTAGTGAGATATCAATTCGGACATTGGTCAATTTCTACTTTAACTAAATTATATCATAACATATATACAAAGATACACTATAACAGTATCAAGTCATTGAAAAAATTATTGGCTAGAATTGTGATGACGTAAGGCTGTATTTCCTCTCCCCCTCTCTCCCTCTCCCTCTCTCTCATTCTCTCTCTCTCTCAATCGATATTTTCGTTTAACTCGTTCTATAAATACGTAGTACAATTTGAAATAACAGTGGGGAATAGTCTTGTTATTCATTACGATATCTCACTGGGGAGACTCATTTAAATCTTCATGTCGCACACTGCCTTACAATTTCTTCTACGCCAATTAGATTAAATGTGCTTCAAGGATTCTCAATGTTATTTTAAACCCCTAGCAAAATACAATTTTGTGAAAGTTGGATTTGTAAAAGAGAGAGAGGGAAACATAGGGGGAGAGAAGAGAAGAGAGAAAGAGAGAGAGAGAGGGAGAAAACCTACGAGGTTGGACAGGCGACCCTACTCCTTGTCACGTACAACCGATGATTAGAAATCACTCAATGGCAGGCTTTATGATACGGCACGCACGTGCTAACTATTCGGAAATCTATCACCCCTTTGTAAAAGAGAATCTCTGTCGAAAACTGGTAAATTCCGTTCCTTATTTACAATAGATTTAAATAAGCTTTGCCGTTTGATGAATTACCGTTAACAGATATTATCGTAAGGAAATGAAATGGGGTTTAACGTCCTACTGGTATGTTCCGAACTGGGTTAATAAAGACAGGCATACACCATAGAGTGTGCTATGAGATAAATTTTGCCCAGACAACGGCACTACAGCCTACTCTTATATCGGTTCAGAGTGGATCAATTTGACTGATATTTTCAGCATATTCTATTTACGTTCTCTTTTTTTAACTATTACAGTGAGAACTTTCAGCTCTTTCACTAATCCTACTTAAAATACAGATGTGACGTCATCCTTTGATGTTGGTGTACCATTATTTCCAATAATTTACTGGCAACTTGACAATCGTACATAATCTATACAAGATGAAATATTTGACTCGCTAGACGTATTTCATTGAATATCACGTGCGGTATAGTGTCTGTATTTTAAGTTGTTTAATGGTCTCGAGCTAAAGACATTGCGTAACGCCTCGTGCAGTTTAAATATATCACAATGTCTCACTCTCGACCATTAAACCACTGATAAATAATACCCTTTAAGAAACTTCTTAGGGAAATTTAAATTTGAACGCCTTCAAACTTCCGTCTCGCCAGAAAATATGTAATTAATTGTGAAACTGAAAATATTCAGTAGAATCAGATCCAAGACGCGAATCTGAGACGCTGGCACTATTATTAAATTAATTACTTCATTTGGAGTGAAGAGGGCGTATACTCGTTATAAAGACATTTAAATTCTCGAAAATTGCCAACTATCTATAATCAAAGTTGTGAAGCTGGTGAGATCTATATATAAACAGCATGGCGAGAGATCCTGGTGCAGTTATTGAGTGTTACAAGATTTTATTAGAGGAGGGGTTTAGCTGACTACAGTGGCGGATCCACGGGGGGGGGGGCTGGGTGCCCTGCCCCCCCCCCCCCCCCCTAAATAACAGTATCAAAAATCACCACTGACACCCAGAGTTTTCTAACAGGATTTCCTGGGTCCGCCACTGGCTGACTATACCCTAAATTAAAGGAAAGTTTTAATTGAAAATGGCGAGAGATGGGGATGCAGTATTGAGTTTTAAATGATTTCATTACAAGTGGAGTAAGCTGACTATACCCTAAATTAAAGGAAAGTTTTAATTGAAAATGGCTAGATTGGGATACAGTATTGAGTTTTACATGATTTCATTAAGAAGAGGGGTTTAGCTGACTATATACCCTAAATTAAAGGAATGTTTAAATTGAAAATTTAAAGATTGTTATTGGTGGTAGAACTTGATTGACTGGTAATTTCGCTCCACTTAGATTAGGTATAGAGAGATGGTGTCTTCTCTCTGTACGTATCCGTATCGAACAGTAATGGAGGGTTGTCTGTCTCGCACCGACCTTCCCTCGTGTATCGAGAAAGAAAATCAATCAAGAGTTTCTATAAATCGACAGCTGAGGAACTTTTCTTGAGACGTGATGAGGAGATGTCGGTTGTAATAATTTATAAAATATGTTTGTGACAGTTTCAAGATTTGATCTCTTTAATGAACAGGGGACCGCGGTGGCTTAGTGAGTAAGTTTAGAGAGAGAGAGAGGGATAGAGAGAGAGACACAGAGAGAGCGAGAGAGAGAGGGGAGAGAGAGAGCGAGAGAGAGGGGAGAGAGAGATGCGGTTTAACGTCAACTCGACACAAACTAGGTCCTTTTGGGACTTACATATGGTCCTATTTTATTTCAATAATTCGCTTGTGCGTAGGGGTCTTCAACAGTGGGAGGTATCCGGTGGACCCACAGAAAACCCACGATGTTGGACAGGCGACCCTACTCCGTGTCACGTACATCCGGGGATTCGAAACCACGCCAGTTGACTCAATGACAAACTTTATGATTCAGTGCACACGTGCTAACCATTCGGCCATCTACCCCCCCCCCCCCCAAAGTGAGAAGCTCACTAATCAGGAGGTCCTAGTCACAGTGGCTCAGTGAATAAGGTGCAAGCTCACTAATCAGGAGGTCCTAAACATAGTGACACAGTGGGTGAAGGGTGCTGGCTCACTAATCAGGAGGTCCTAATCACAATGGCGCAGTGAATAAGTTGCTAGAGAGAAAGTTCCTTAGGATTTCCGGTGCGGTTTCCCCTTGTCAGTGGTGATTGTTAAGGGACAACGTCTAGTTATTCAGATAGGGCGAAAAACCGAGGTCCCGTGTATATGTTGGCGTCCACGTAAAAGATCCATTGATAGTTTGAATTCTGTAGGCCGTTTCGCCGTTGTCCGACCAAAAATTCTTCCACATCCAAATGTATTGTGTTTGCCCGTCTTTTTTATCTGACAAGGACAGCCGTCTCTCGAAAAAACGAGGTCCGTATACACGTTGAAGTGCACGTAAAAGATCCCTTGGCCGTTGGAATCCGAACAACTAGACAGCTGTCCTTGACAAGGGGAAACCACGCCGGAAAATCTCGATGAACTCTCTCGGCTATAACCGGTTGCGCGAACACACGACCTCCAGACTAGGGAGCCAGTGTCTTACCCACTTAGCCACCGTGGCCCCTTCCGGTAACGGATTAACAAAATGAGGTGAATACTCCACCAGCTGTATTTAGTTCGCTTAGTTTCAACAATAGACCCTGCTTGTAGTTTGGGGGGTTTGGGATGGCCTAGTGGTCTAGAGTGCCGCGCTTCGACCTCTAGCAGGCCGGCCACCTCTGGCTCGCGGTTGTGGTTTCGAGCCCTGGTGTGAGCGTATGTGGCATGGAGATAGGGGCGCGCCTTCTCAACCTCGTGGGTTACCTCCGGGCACTCCGGTTTCATCCCACTGCTAAAGACCCCTACGCGCAAGCGAATTATTGAAACAAAATTAAAACCATATGTTAGTCCCGAAATGACCTAGTTGTGTTGAGTGGACGTTAAACCCCATCTCTCTCTCTCTCTCTCTCTCTCTATCTCGCTTGTAGTTTAAGTGTCAATTAGGACCTAAATCCTTATAATAGGCTTATTTATCTAGAGAATCCATCAATACCTACTGTCTGGAGGATTCTTTCCCTAACCCTATAAAATATAAATAAATACGGGAGACGTAGGCGAGATTATGCCTCGTCCAACCGACAAGAAAACCCCGCTATTATCTCAACCAATTTTCATCGGTAATAAGAAGCCTGCCTTGTTTCAGGGGAAAGTGGTTAGGAAAATAACATTTGTTCCGATTCACTGGAAAATGTCAAATAAAATGATGGAAGGCGGTATAGCGAAAGGTTTTACTGAAAACAACGAACGCTTCGAAAGAAGGAAGACGGGAGAAAAAAAATAACATTAAAAATTAAAAAAAATAGCCGAGAAAGTCAATTTAAAAGGATATTGATCGAAGTTAAGAAAACATGTTTTAAGTTCACCATACGGTTACCATTGTCTGTGTAAATATAGTTCTGTTACTAGCGCCTTTTGTGGAGTATTATAATTGGTTTCCTGACACTGTGTCTTGTAGAACCTTGATAGACTCTTATATTAGCTCCCAAGTCAGGAGGCCAACGAACAGACATCAAAAAGTTATATATATACACTAATGTAGATATGGAAACTAAATTTTATAAAGAATAAAATAAATAGTTTTTTTAACTCAAAGTCAAGAGGGCATACCCACACATAATAATATATAAAAAAAAAATTTTTTTTTAATCCCAATATCGAACAGACATCAACTTAATAGACAAACAAAGTTTAATGTTGAATAATAGTTTTATAAAAAAGACAAATGCAATGGGGTTAAGCATCCTACTATTCTGCTCCTAAACTGGGCTAATGAAGACGGGCATACGCCATACAGTGTACTATGGCCTACTATTATATCGAATTCCAACTGCCAATCGATCTTTTACGTACACGCCAATATGTACACGGGACCCCGCTATTTCGAACGACTAGACAGCTTTCCTTGTCAGACCCTCCGTCCAGCATCACTGACAAGAGGAAACCGCGCCGGGAAATCTGGATAAACTTTCGCGGCCAATGCTTGGATTGAACACCCGTTCTCCAGGCTAGCGAGCCAGTGTCTTACCTAGTTAGCCACTTAATCCCCTATAAAATGGACAAATGATGGGCTTTGATATATATAACGTTATTTCTATAAAGAGATCCCAGATGACCTAATTACTACTTTGAAATGCTATTAAATCCAAATTAGATTGTGTCCGTGTATTTTATTTTTATCTTTTATTTTTTTAAGGTGATTCGACGTACATTGTACTAGTGAAGCTTTGCGAATCTTTTTCAACATAGTCAAGCTAATGAGAGAGGGAGAGAGAGAGGGAGGGGCGGAGACATAGTAATCCCGTTCCCATGGTAATACGTACTATCATCATTGACACTGTATTTCAACACTGTTACAGTATAAAATTTATAGCTTTGTGATTGATGGTTAACGTTTTTTGCTATCTGTTCTTTAAAAAGTGGGAACTTAATCTAATATATGTCTTTACGATCATCAATGGACACGCTAGTATCACAAATGGACATTCTAGTATCCCAAATGGGATATGTTAGTATCACAAACGGGGCATGTTAGTATCACTAAATGGACCACAAAATGGATATGTCAGCATCACAAAATGGACATGTTAATACCACAAAATGGACATGTTAGTATCACAAAATGGACATGTTAGTACCACAAAATGGACATGTTAGTATCACAAAATGGGCATGTTAGTGTCAGAAAATGGACATGCTAGTATCAGAAAATGGACATGCTAGTATCACAAAATGGACATTTTAGTATCACAAAATGGACATGCTAGGATAACAAAATGGACATGCTAGTATCACAAAATGGACATGCTAGTATCAGAAAATGGGCATGCTAGTATCACAAAATGGACATGTTAGTATCAGAAAATAACAAATTATTTCAATATGTGGTCGAATAAAAACTAAACTACCTTTTCCTTTCATTTTCCTATCATGTAGGGACGACAACTCGGGGCGTGCACGTTTAAAGAGCCCTTGACATCTAAAATTTAATATAAGAGTAAGAGTAGACCGTACCGCCGCTGCCCGGGCAAAATTCCTCTCATAGCACTTTGAATGACGTAAGCCCGTCTTCATTAACCCACTAAGAGTAGAACAATTTGACGTTACCCCAAATTCATTTTGCAATTAGAATTAGGAGGGAATTTCCGACGCAGCCCAGTACAATATCCCTCCCTTTTGACGGAAGAGGGGGCGACGGAGCCCAGTAAATTATCACTCTCTGAACTAATTTTGACGGTCCTTTGACTCCTTTTGACAGTCCTTTGCAGAGGCGGACCCCTGTGAGGGGGGGGCCGTTGGGGTCCCCCGGCAAAATTTTCGAAAAAAATTGGGGTGTCAGTGGTGATTTGTGGCGCATATCTATCTTTTATACTGTTATTTAGGGGGGCCCGGGCACCTAGGGACCTCCCCCTGGATCCGCCTCTGGTCCCTTGACTCCTTTTGACGCGGGATAATAATTTCTGTCTTCATCCGCCCAAGTCGACATGTAGAACATTTCATTTCGGTTAATAACTTACAAAAGGAAGCAAAAACTACCTAAACGATTAAGTGTATTTAACTCCTCTGCAATCGCCAAGTTTCATAAAAAAAAATAACGTGGTGTTAAGTTATATAATGACAGATTATGTGTTACACAATGAATAATGGCGTGAACTGAAATACTAGTTCTACTTAAGGCTGAGTCACACTAGTGGATTTATCCTGAGGTTTTATATCCATAAGCTAAATCCTTTCATGTGAACGGGAAAATTTGTCCTATAGGCTATAGATTCTCTGACCTACGGACAAATCCTTAGGTTTAGAACAAGTCCTATTTTCGTAGGATTTGTACTGTGAATTGACCAATCAAAATGGCAGACGTCTAACTCAACCGGGCCGAGACAGAGAATTTTTTTTTTTTCAATCGCCAAAGCGTGCTGTGGTCTATTCAGTCCGAAGATTACCATAAACGAGAGAAAAGATAATCTTTGTAGTTTCCTTCATGTTTACATTTCTGGTATAACTGATCACATGACCAAAACCTATAGGATTTTACTTAATGTATGATCATAAAAACCCAGAGGATTTATCCTTTAAGACGTTCGCTAGGATTTGTCTTAAAGGAAAAATCCACTAGTGTGACTCAGCCTTGTGCGATAACTTAAATCAAATATTCAACTCCTACTAGAGTGAGAAAAAAAACCATTTCCAAAATGATATAGCGATATTAAATTCCAATCTTAAAGGCGTATTGTGTATTTATTTCCACGTGAGAAATAGTGATGTCTTTAACAGTTAATGGTTTTATAAAACTTAGCACCAATTGTTTTGTTGTATTTATAAAATTACTGAAGTTAAACCTCGTTTATCAATTCTAGTACATTCTCATATTTTATAACGTTTTATTCCAATGTGATTTAAATACAGATCTATATTTCGTTTCGTTTTTCTTATTCTTTCGATGGCTTCCACTACAAGAAGATCTGAAGGTATTTAAACTAATTTAGTCGTTTCTGTTTTTACTCTAATATATAATCCGTTATGTCCAGCGAAAAACGCGAAGAGTGCAAATTCAATGGCAGTCTTTTGCGTCTGGTTATTTAAGTCTACTCCGATGTGGGATATGTTAAGCCTCGTTTACCGAGTCGCAAATAAAGCCCGAAAGCATTCTGGTATGCGATTCGTGTGCCAGTTTTAGAATATTTATTTTGTCATAAAATATTGGATATCAGTAAGATAACATCAATGTTGTTTTAAATTGACCAATAAGTCGTGTTTTCATTGACAATGTCAAAGACTGTGAATGATATTGAGTTAAAGATTCGTGTGCCAGTTTTAGAATATTTATTTTGTCATAAAATATTGGATATCAGTAAGATAACATCAATGTTGTTTTAAATTGACCAATAAGTCGTGTTTTCATTGACAATGTCAAAGACTGTGAATGATATTGAGTTAAAGAGTTACCCCCTTTAAAATGAATAATGGACTAGAGATCCACCCCCTTTAAATGTGAATATTTGGTAAGAGATCCTCCCCCTTTAATATGAATATTGGGTTAGAGATCCGCCCCTTTAATATGAATATTGGATTAGAGATCCACCCCTTTAATATGAATATTGGGTTAGAGATCCGCCCCCTTTAATATGAATATTGGGTTAGAGATCCTCCCCCTTTAATATGAATATGGGGTTAGAGATCCGCCCCCTTTAATATGAATATTGGATTAGAGATCCGCCCCCTTTAATATGAATATGGGGTTAGAGATCCGCCCCCTTTAATATGAATATTGGGTTAGAGATCCACCCCTTTAATATGAATATGGGGTTAGAGATCCGCCCCCTTTAATATGAATATTGGGTTAGAGATCATCCCCCTTTAATATGAATATTTGGTTAGCGATCCATCCCTTTAATATGAATATTGGGTTAGAGATCCATCCCTTTAATATGAATATTGGGTTAGAGATCCACCCCCTTTAATATTAAAACATTCAATAATTAGTGTGTTTTAAAGCTGATATAAATATAACGACATGTTATTCTTGTATTAAAATAGACTTATTCCTTCCCACAAAAAAACCCCATGGAGATAGAAATATTTTAGAAGATTTATCATAATTATTTCCTGAAGTGACAAAAATAAATTTTCTGGCACGATGCTATCTATAATTACAGCGAATAAGACATTAGATATCCGTACATGCTAATGTTTTGGTTAATTTCCCGGCCGTTCTTATTGAATGTAATGTCGGCACAGGCGCCAATATAAATATCAAGCAAAGTATAACTTGATTTTCCTCACATAATGACCAATTTTCCACGTAAATATTCACATCTTGTAAATCACAGCTATTCTTAGACGTGCAAATGACTGTCAGGAAAGACTCCAGGCACTGTTCTAGCATTTATAACTGTAGCCAAAGGAACTATAAAGATGTTTTTTCCACGATTTATTTTGTAACAATGTCCGCTTACGGCAAGTGTGAGATTAGTCTGTGGATATTGTTATCATCACGAGTAAACAAAGTCTTAGTCTTAGTGCTTCAAAATTTCATCTATTTCGTTATTTAAAATTAAAAGAAATCTTCCAACTTGCTCTATAAAATGCTGTGGGTTTTGTTTCCTCCACTCATTTAATCTTGTAACGGTGATATTATATAAAAATAAAAATGAATATGACATAGTTTGTGCCGAGTGAACGTTAAACCCCATTTCTCCCCCTCTCTCTTTCTGACAAATAAAAAGAAATGAAATTGGGTTCAACCGCGTAATCTTCTGAACTGAAGACAGGTATTCGTCCAGCGGTCAAGCGGTGCGCTACGAAGGCAAATGTGGCGTTTTCGCTCACCCATTTCTATTCGCGCCCATTCTTCTAGGGTTTCATTAGTCCCGAAACAACCTAGTTTGTGTCGAGTGGACGTTAAACTCTCTCTCTCTCTCTCTCTCTCTCTCGGGTTTAGAACCCGAAACGACCTAGTTTGTGTCGAGTGGACGTTAAACTCTCTCTCTCTCTCTCTCTCTCTCTCTCTCTCTCGGGTTTAGAACCCGACACATTCAGACATTAAGATATTCGATATTAATACGTGTGCCAAATTAGCCCCTGATCCAAGTTATTTTTTATATATCTCTATCCGACAGGCTTTCTCAGACGAACATAACATCGCCTGTACGTATCGCTTACGTAAATGTCAAAGAGTTATTTCCTGCGTACGTGTTACGTAATCAGTTTTGTGGTACTAAAATTGCTCATCGGCTATCTACATACGGAAGACATAAATAACGGAAAATATCGAAGGCTGAAAACCACGAGGAATAACCTGTGTTTAGAAAAGGAACAGGGAAGGAACATGTGAATCGACATCAATTACGCCAGTTTTGTGGAGTTGTTTTTTTTTCAGCCCCCTAAGAGATCGCTATCCTCAGAATGGACACAAATGAGCAACAAAGCATACAATAATGTAATATGAATGTATATAAACTATTTACATTTAATCGTTTCTGTTTTTTCTAATCAGTTATGTCCAGCGAAAAACGCGAAGAGTGCCAATTCAATGGCAGTCTTTTGAGTCTGGTTATTCCAGTCTACTCCGATGTGGGATATGTTTAGCCTCGTTTACCGAGTCGCAAATGAAGCCCGAAAGCATCCTGGTTTGCGATTCGCGTGCCAGTTTCATAATATTTATTTTGTCATAAATATTGGATATCAGTAAGATAACATCAATGTTGTTTTAAATTGACCAATGAGTCGTGTTTACAATGTCAAAGACTGTGAATGATATTGAGTTAAAGAGTTACCCCCTTTAAAATGAATATTTGGTTAGAGATCCTCCCCCTTTAATATGAATATTGGGTTAGAGAATCACCCCCTTTAATATGAATATTGGGTCAGAGATCCGCCCCCCTTAATTTGAATAATGGGTTAGAGATACATCTACCCCCTTTAATATGAATATTGGGTTAGAGATCCACCCCCTTTAATATGAATATTGGGTCAGAGATCCGCCCCCTTTAATTTGAATAATTGGTTAGAGATCCACCCCCTTTAATATGAATATTAGGTTAAAGATCCGCCCCCTTTAATTTGAATAATGGGTTAGAGATACATCCCCTTTAATATGAATATTGGGTAAGAGATCCTCCCCCTTTAATATGAATATTGGGTTAAAGATCCGCCCCCTTTAATTTGAATAATGGGTTAGAGATACATCCCCTTTAATATGAATATTGGATTAGAGATCCTTCCCCTTTAATATAAATATTGGGTTAGAGATCCTTCCCCTTTAATATCAATATTGGATTAGAGATCCACCCCCTTTAATATTAAAACATTCATTAATTAGTGTGTTTTAAAGCTGATATAAATATAACGACATGTTATTCTTGTATTAAAATAGTCTTATTCCTTCCCACAAAAAAAACCCATGGAGATAGAAATATTTTAGAAGATTTATCATAATTATTTCCTGAAGTGACAAAAATAAATTTTCTGGCACGATGCTATCTATAATTACAGCGAATAAGACATTAGATATCCGTACATGCTAATGTTTTGGTTAATTTCCCGGCAGTTCTTATTGAATGTAATGTCGGCACAGGCGCCAATATAAATATCAAGCAAAGTATAACTTGATTTTCCTCACATAATGACCAATTTTCCACGTAAATATTCACATCTTGTAATCACGGCTATTCTTAGACGTGCAAATGACTGTCAGGAAAGACTCCAGGCACTGTTCTAGCATTTATAACTGTAGCCAAAGGAACTATAAAGATGTTTTTTCCACGATTTATTTTGTAACAATGTCCGCTTACGGCAAGTGTGGGATTAGTCTGTGGATATTGTTATCATCACCAGTAAACACAGTCTTAGTCTTAGTGCTTCAAAATTTCATCTATTTCATCTATTTAAAAAATAGAAAATATCTTCCAACTTGCTCTATTCAATGCTGTGGATTTTCTTTCCTCCGCTCATTTAATCTTGTAACGGTGATATTATGTAAAAATAAAAATGAATATGACATAGTTTGTACCGAGTGAACGTTAAACCCCATTTCTCCCCCTCTCTCTTTCTAACAAATAAAACGAAATGAAATGGGGTTTAATCGCGTGATCTTCTGCACTGAAGACAGGTATTCGTCCAGCGGCCAGGCGGCGCGCTACGAAGGCAAATGTGGCGTTTTCGCTCACTTATTTCTATTCGCCCATTCCTCTAGGGTTTCATTAGTTCCGAAACGACCTAGTTTGTGTCGAGTGGACGTTAAACCCGATCTCTCTCTCGCTCTCTCTCTCTCACACACACACTCTCTCTCTCTCTCGCTCTCTCTCTCTCTCACACACACACACTCTCTCTCTCTCTCTCTCTCTCTGAAACACACAACTTCTCTCTGTATCTCTATCTCCTCTCTCTCTCTCTCTCTCTCTCTCTCTCTTTCTCTCTCACTCAGGTTTAGAACCCGACACATTCAGACATTAAGATATTCGATATTAATACGTGTGCCAAATTAGCCCCTGATCCAAGTTATTTTTTATATATCTCTATCCGACAGGCTTTCTCAGACGAACATAACATCGCCTGTAGGCATCGCTTACGTAAATGTCAAAGAGTTATTTCCTGCGTACGTGTTGGTACTTCCGGTTATAGTAAATTACGTCATTACGTGTCAGCTTATCGCCTACAAGTTTGGTATTTAAAATGTCCACAGAAGCATTCCGGTACGGGTCTTTGTAATAATGCCATGAGCGACAAATAATGGAATCACAATACTATTGGAGGGAGGGAGAGAGAGAGATAGAGAGAGGGAGAGAGAGAGAGAGACAAAGTAGGTCATTAATTCGCTTGTGCGTAGGGTTCTTTAGCATAGGGAGGAAACCCGTGGACCCAGGGAAAATCCAGGCGACCCTACTCCTTGTCGCGTGTAACCAAGGATTCGAAACCACGCCAGTTGATCCAATGACAGGCTTTATGTCTTCTCTTTAAAGAGAGAGCGGGGGAGAGGGGGAGAGTGGGAAATAGGGAGGGGGGAGAGAAAGAGAGGAGAGAGAGAGAAACTGGCTGGACAGGCGATCCTACTCCTTGTCACGTACCACCGGGGAACCAAGCCAGTTGACTCAATGACAGACTTTATGCCTTCTCTTTAAAGAGAGAGCGGGGGAGAGGGGAAGAGTGGGAAAGAGAGAGAAAAAGAGAGAGAGATAGTTAGAGAGAGAGAGAGAGAAATTGGCTCTACAGGCGACGCTTTTCTAGTCACGTGTAACCGGGGATTCGAAACCAAGCCAGTTGACTCCATGACAGGCTTTATGCCCTCTCTTTAAAGAGAGAGGGGGAGGGGAGGGGAAGAGTAGGCAAGAGAGAGAGAAGAGATAGAGAGAGGGAGAGAGAGAGAGAGAAAATGGCTGGACAGGAGACCCTACTTCTTGTCACGTGTAACCGGGGATTCGAAACCAAGCCAGTTGACTCAATGACAGACTTTATGCCTCCTCTTTAAAGAGAGAGGGGGAGAGGGGAAGAGTAGGCAAGAGAGAGAGAGAAAGATACATAAAAAGAGAGAGAGAGAAAATGGCTGGACGGGCGACCCTACTCCTTGTCACGTGTAACCAAGGATTCGAAACCGCACCAGTCGACTCAATGACAGGCCTTATGCCTCCTCTTTAAATAGAGTACATAGTTACACTCAATTCTAGAATGTTCAATTTTTAATCCAATTTGTCTCGACTGCCATTTATGCTGTTCGCTTTGAAGTCATTTTTCCATGGTAAATGTAATAAATTAACGGGCTGTCAATCTCACGACGACGGTTATTATGAGATATCCTAGGTGTAATCATATTTTCTTGTTTTTCCATTTTCTCGGCTACAATTAGATTATAATCACATTGACAGTTGAAATGTTCCGTGAAGTCATTTCGTGTACTCGGGTTAGATTGAATAAGAATAAGTACAACCCCTGTACGTCATCACAATTCTAGCCAATAATATTCCGTTGACTGGATACTGTGTCTGTAAATGTCATATTATTGAGAGAGAGAGAGGGGGGGAAATAGAGGGAATGAGAGAGGGAGAGGGGGAGAGAAGAGAGAGCGAGAGAGAGCGAGAGAGAGAGATAAATCATTTGTTTTTATTTATTGAAACGGAATTTAACGCCCTACTGTTCTGCACCGACTGGGCTAATGAAGAGTTCTTGAAATGAAATAAAATGGGGTTTAACGTCCTACAGTTCTGCTCCGACTGGGATAATAAAGACGGGCCAAGAGTTATATTACGTGTACGCCAACATGTGCCGGGGACCGCGTTTTCTTTTGTCCTTTCCGACCGGCTAGATGCCGTCCCGCCTCAAAAAGCGAACACGAGACCTAGTGGCTAGTAAGTCAGTGCCTTCGCCAACGTGTGTAAGGGAGCGCGTTTTTTTTTGTCCAATCCAATCGACTAGACGCCTTATTCACTTATTCACTAATCCACCGCGACTCCTGTATTCGTTTTGAAAAAGGCGCCATAAATCAGTTGTATTCCTATAAATATATATTCCCATTTCAAGTTGAAGATCAGTCCTCCTGTTGGTATAAAATGAGTGGTTTGTATTGGAGCTTGTATCTCTTGACGCCATCTCGAGCGATAAAATCGGCGTTAATACACGGCACCCTCGGGGCTCGTTACCCAAACAAGCGTGATAAAAGTGTTACGTAATCAGTTTTGTGGTACTAAAATTGCTCATCGGCTATCTACATACTGAAGACATAAATAACGGAAAAATATCGAAAGCTGAAAAACTCGAGGAATAACTTGTGTTTAGAAAAGGAACAGGGAAGGAACATGTGAATCGACATCAATTACGCCAGTTTTGTGGAGTTGGTTTTTTTTTCAGTCCCCTAAGAGATAGGTTATCGAGGCGATGTTAAATTGGTAGAAATAACACAAGCAGCGATCCTCTCTCTCGCCATGATTTTAATTTTGTAATTTTGTTCACGAGTTCGCGTTTAGTCTCCTGTGATATAAACCGATAGATTTTAACGTTAGGTGGCGGTACGGGTATCGACGTGCTTTCCAATAGTCTCAGCCATGTATCATTCCGCTCTCCATTAAAACTGACATTCAAGAAATATGTCTTCGTCCACGAACCTATTAAATTGAATATTTTCATGAAGATGTAAACGGTTAGATATGTCTAGATGGAGTTTTGATTAGATAAAATGGTGAACCTTCTAAAGCCACTAAGAATGTCTTTTTTGTGAGATTGAATGACATATTTGTCAAATATGGCTGGTTTTGAAATTGTAACTGATCCACTGCGTTCGTCTATTAATCAGCTTATGGAAGCCAATATCTGAGTAGCAGATTTTCTCTCGGTTAATCAGATAACGCGGTTTTCAGAAAACTTCTTAACTTCGCCTCCTCTCCGAGCTTTCTCCGAGCATTAGAGATTTTGTTTCGTTTTTTTTGTCGTGGTTTTTTTTAATTTTTTAATACAAAACCTTTTATTTTTAACTACTATGTTGCTACTGCACGAAACGCAATTGCAAACTAACACTAAAAAAAATAGTCGGGAACATTAAGTCGGTTCTTTCAGCACAAGATTAGAATAAATAGCTTTCTTAATATCAGTTATGGATACCTTATAACTCGGTCATACCAGTCGTATATAGATACCAATAAACTGTATGCACATATCTGTATAAAAAGAGACGTGACAATCGAACTAGTGGGGCGGATTCCTGCTACTTAAGCCGCCTATACCAAATTGATTTGCTTATTAACCGATCGTGGATTCAATCTAAGAAGGCTGAATTTTATTAGTGGTCACTCTGTTGGCGACTGGACAAGTCATGAAGTGGCGCGGTCACCACGGTCAATACTATGTTATATCGATCAGATACTGTCTGGCTAGTAATTAGTTTTGTGGGTGAAATTACAGCCATGGTCAGCAAGTTTAACCAACTAGCCACAACGTTCATGGCAGCGAACAGCAAATTGGCGACTTCCTTCCGGACCGGTGATTGTCTTTAGATAGAAAAACTTTGTTTACGATTCGCGGTTGCTCAGATAAATTAATAATGAATGAAATGGGGTTTAACGTCCTACGCTTAAGCACCTAACCTGGGCTAATTGAAGACGGGCATACGCCACAGTGTGCAATGAGGGAAATTTTGCCCGGGCAGCGGCGCTACGGCCTACTCTTATATCGAATTCCAACTACCAAGGGATCTTTTACGTGCACTCCAATTTGTACACGGAACCTCGGTTTTTCGTCCCATCCGAACGACTAGGCAGCTGCCTTGTCAGGCCCTCCTTCTGCATCACTGACAAGGGGAAATCACGCCGGAAAATCGAGATGAACTTCCTCGGCCAATGCAGGGATCGAACACTCAACCTCCAGGCTAGCGAACCAGCGCCTTATCCACTTAACCACCGTGATCCCCCAGATAAATTAATAAGCATGCCAGTTTAAGGTCGGTATGGATTGATGTTGTTCAAGTTCGTCTTTAGTTTTTAAATTCCTCAAGTCGAAAATTTGAGAAGACTTCAACATTGAAGCAGGATTAACCAAAAGTTTTATAAACGTAAGCTCTGCTCTTGAACCAGACAATTTAAAGGGACAATACCACTCTTGCTGGCTTGACAGGTCCAGGCATTTTTTTAGCCTTATTCTAACTACAAGATGTTTAAGTGTCCTACCTGTTGTGTAAATTATCCATTACAACCTATCTTACTTGTCCAGAGGGTTCGAAAATATGTGTAAATCCAAGTTGCATTTGAAAGTGCTTACGTAAGGCTTTTCAAACCATGTTACGACATGTAGTTGAATTTTTCCAATTTTTAAAATTAGGTGTGTTAAGATGATATTTGTATAATCAATTAATTGAAATATTGTAAAATAGTACAATTTGTTGACCAGAATAAAAATTGGAACATATTATTCAGTTACAACAAGATTGTTATTGGGGCTTTAAGAAGAAATAAAATAAAAATAAAATGAAATATTAAGTCTTACTGTTCTGCTCCTAACCCGGGCTAATGAAGACGGGCATACGCCACACAGTGTGCTATGAGGGAAATTTTGCCCGGGCAGCGGCGCTACAGCCTACTTTTATATCGTATTCCAACTGCTAAGGTATATTTTACGTGCACAATTTGCAAAGACTTCAACATTCAATCAGTAGAATGAATGAATGAAATGGGTAATTACGCCCTTTTTTGTATTGATAGGCATAATAATGAAAGGAATGGCAAAAGGTTTCAAAAATATAAACTATCAAATATTCAAAACAGTCCTTTAATAACTTAAATCTTTCTGGTTTAACAATGATTCAAATTGACTAGCTCAAAGATTAGCTAGCGCCATTTGAGGTTTACATCGATTTCTATTGATATCACTTCTGTGTTTTACACAAATATAGTAATTCTGTCATCTTTTCCGTTCTTCAAACGTTTTTGGGCCAGCAAACAGTTCCCCATTGTTCTCACAGTGTTCCGTTTGATTAGAGATAATCCCTCTTAACACTGCTTGGAAGGGGGAACATTCTTGTCCTAAATTATGATTGATCAATAGTCCGGTTAACTACCAATCGCTGACTGCGTTACAAAAGCATGACCATTAAGACAGGACGTGGAATTGGACCAAATAATGTTTACATAACGTTACGTCATGGCGCACGATTTTATTATGCCCAATTACCAGCGCATAGCAGAACATTGCAGTAAAACTAATTGCGTGACAAACGAGCCTTTCGACATTGACATAAGATAAACAATACTGTATGGAGACGAACAGACTTCTGCCGTTTTTAATAAATATTAATCACTGTCCAAAGTGGGGGTTGGGATGGCCTAGTGGTCAAGAGTGCCGCGCTTCGACCTCTAGCTGGCCGACCACCTCTGGCTTGCGGCTGTGGTTTCGAGCCCTAGTATGAGCGTATGTGGCATGGAGATAGGGGCGCCTTCTCAACCTCGTGGGTTTCCTTCGGGCACTCCGGTTTCCTCCCGCTGCGAAAGACCCCTATGCGCAAGCGAATTATTGAAATAAAATTAAACCATGTTACTTCCGAAATGACGTAGTTGTGTTTAGTGGACGTTAAACCTGATTTCTCTCGCTCTCTCATTGTCCAAAGTTTTAGGGAAGATCCAAGGTTAAACGAAGGACTGTCATGTTGCTGTACTTAAGTCAATTAAGTGATAGATTTGAGATTTGATTGAACGGGAAGAAAAGACACACTCCCTCAAAAGTTCAAGTATCAGAACCCAATCCAGCAATGGCCAGAGAGGAATATGACAGTTCCCAGACTGTAATCATCTTGTTGTTGAAGGGGGTCGGTTACAAAGAAAAGTGACTCTTGTCTTTCTAGATAGAGGTTAATTTGTGTATACAATGGTGTGCACGTGAAAGAAACCTTGCCAAGCAAAATGCATAACATTGCACATGTAACATAGTAATACAAACCCCATGGGTCCGGTTGCTCAAAGCTCCGTTATATTTTAACAATCCGTTAACTTTAACGGGGAGAAAGATTGTTGCTGGAAATAAAGGCCCCAAACATTCGGTTGTGCAAATTTTTCCTACAGATTTATGCTAATATTTCTAAAGGAAATAAAAAAAGGTATTCTATAGTGTTTTCTGCAGTAAATTTAACAAACAACACGTTAACAAGATAAAGGTCCGTCAGAGTTTAACGGATCGTTAAAATAACTTAGTTTTGAGCAACTGACCCCTGATGACCACTGTTGAGTCAAAGACACATAAAACTCCAATTCTATTTTTAACCTTTCATAGCTACTACGTCAACAAAAGGTCAAAATGTCTACCAAACCGGAAGTTGTTGGATAAAGGCAGACATCTTGGTTGCTAGCCTATCCATCCAATTTGCACGAGGGCCTGTACGACGGCTCGTCTTAAGTTTGTCGCTTTATTTTTTCAAATGTGTTTCTTGATTAAATGAATTTCGTGTCTTGCGTTATTTCTCCGAAATTAGATTTGACAGCCATTAGATTAGAAGGGGTTCACTTCAGACTGAAACCGTAATTTGATGCTCATGTATCATTTATAACAGACAAATAGATGGCACGACTTCGTGTCGTTGGACAATATTAAATAATTTCCATTATTCTATATTTAGCAGTCGCCTAACTCACGCTGGAATGAGAAGCCATGCGGAGCGTCTAAAAGGCTAAATGAAATCATTTTCAACTTAGGCCACTCAATCCAACTTTAGCGTTTGTTGTTCGGAGAGAGAGAGAAATGGGGTTTAACGTCTACTCAACACAACTAGGTCATTTCGGGACTAACAAATGGTTTTAATTTTATTTCAATAATCTGCTTGCGCGTAGGGGTCTTTAGCAATGGGAGGAAACACGTGAGGTTAAGAAGGCGCCCCTATCTCCATGCCACATAAGCTCACACCAGGGCTTCAAACTTCGCTTATCATTTCTTCGAGAAAACCCTTAATCTAAAAACAAAAACCACTTGGTTGCTTTTAGTTCCATTTTTTAAATTTTTGAAAGTTCAACAAAAGATTGTTTATGAGAGATGAATGGATTTATCGAGACCCTGAATATTAAGGGCAGAGGGTGGGGTGGATGGCCGAATGGTTAGCACGTGCGTGCTGTATCATAAAGCCTGTCATTAACTCAAATGGCGTGGTTTCGAAACCTCGGTTGTACGTGGCAAGGAAAGGAGTAGGGTCGCCTGTCCAATCTCGTGGGGGTTTTCCGGGCCCTCTGGTTTCCTACCACTGTTAAAGGCCCCTACGCGCAAGCGAATTATTGAAATAAAGTTAAACAATGTGTTAGTCCCCAAATGACCTAGTTTGTGTCGTGTGGACGTTAAACCCCTTTTCTCTCTCTCTTCCTTTCTCTCTCCCTCTCTCTCGGGCCACGTGACTAAGTGGGTAAAGTGCTGGCTCGCTAGCTTGGAGGTCGGGTGTTCGATCCCTGCATTGGCCGAGAAAGTTCATTTCGATTTTCCGGCGTGGTTTCCCCTTGAAAGTGATGCAGACGGAGGGCCTGAAAAGCACAGCTCCCTAGTCGTTCGGATGGGACGAAAAACCGAGGTCCCTTGTACACATTGGTGTTCACGTAAAAGATCCCTTGGCAGTTGGAATTTAGTTGCTGCCCGGGCAAAATGTCCCTCAAAGCACACTGTATGGCGTATGTCCATCTTCAATTAGCCAAGGTTAGGTGCGTTAGAACGTTAAACCTTATTTCATTCATTCATTCATTCTCCCCCCTCCACCACTCTCTCTCCCCCTCTATCTATCTTTCTATTTCTCCCCCCCACCCTCTCTCCCTCTATCTCTATCTCTTCTCTCTTTATCTCTAAATATTAATTTGTGTTGGCCGTATTTCTCGCCTCTCGTTATCTTGCCAGGTTTTCTCCAATAGTCAATTATTGACTGATTAACTGATACGAGACCGCGGACTCGTGACCTTCGACAGGAAAGGTCAAGTCTGCAGACGAGACATTATCTCTGGCAGACGTCAATGAAATAATGACTGTCTGGCAGCAATTTCCTTTAGTAATCACGTCTGATGCGATATTATGAATGGATATAAATTTATTATCCCTACTACAGCATTTTGATCAAATATATATTTATTTTTATAGATAGAGCTTTCTATTTCTAAAATATAGACTGGCTGCCATTAGGGAGATATTTTTTTGATATTAAATATGGAAATGGTTTGATGCGATATTATGAATGGATATACATTTATTACCCCAAATACAGGATTTTGATTTTTAAAAAAATATAGGCCTTTATTTCTTTGTTACAAATAAAATTTTGTTTTTCCAAAATATAACATGGCTGTCACTAGAGAGTATTATTTTTTTATGTTTAATATGGAATGGTGGTATTTCAGCCAACTAGCCATAACGTTCATTGAAGCGAATGAAGTATGCATGTTTATATTATTATGTATGTTTCCTTTGTTTGTTTCTTTTATATTATATTATAATTTTATCTATATGTACACATAACATTGTAAGGTTTTTTATGCAATAAAGTTTCTATTCTATATAATGAAAGGAAAAAATCAATAATAAAAAAAACAAAAAAAATAATAATTATACAGGTTGACATTTCATAACAAAGCGGGAATCAAAAGATGTAGACTTAATAGATACATGTATATTAGAATCTCGTCTGAAACGGGATTATGTCTTATAGGAATAGGCCCCTATACTATTCATTCTATTTAAGTAACATGCAAAGGTGCGAGAGAGAGAGAAATGGGGTTTATCGTCCTCTTGATACAAACTGTGTCATTTGGGGACTAACATATGGTTAGTACGAGACAAGGAGTAGGACACGCGAATTATTAAACCACGTGTCAGTCTCGTATAAGAACAAAAATGTAAATCCGGTTATCCAAACATTGTAATTGTTGAGAGAGAGAGAGACACACACACACAGAGAGAAGAGAGAGAGAGAGGGAGAGAGAAGAGAGAGAGGGGGGGGGGGGGTAACCGAGACGTAAACTAGGTCAATTTGGTACTAACATGTTGTTCAATTTTATTTCAATAAATCGCTTGCGCGTTTGGGATCTTTAGAAGTGTGAGTGGATGGGGGTGGGGCGGAAGCACCCTGAGAAATATCACGACGTTGGACAGGCTGATTTCCCCTTGTCAGTGATGCAGAAGGAGGTCCTGACAAGAACAGCTGCCTAGTCGTTCGGATGGGACGAAAAATCAAGGTCCCGTGTACACATTGGAGTGCACGTTAAAGATCCCATGGCAGTTGGAATTCGATATAAGAGTAGGCCGTAGCGCCGCTGCCCGGGCAAAATTTTCCTCATAGAACAATGTATGGCGTATGCCCGTCTTTAATTAGCTCTGGTTAAGTGCATAACAGTAGGACGTAAAAACCCCATTTCATTCATTCATTTGGACAGGCGGTCTTACTCCTTGTTACATTCTACAAGTATGGACTCCTAACACGCCTCGTGATTCAATAGACAATCTTGTGATCTTAAACACAAACTTTGACCCGAACATACAAAGATGGCTTCCCCTTCTCTTCTCTTGAAAATGTTACATTGATACCAAAATACAGATTTCAACTGAAATTAACCAAAAGAAATCAAAAAAAAAATCTTCACCATAAATCCGAGATGAGGTTTTTTTTTAAATTCTTCTTCGCCAATAAAATAATCGTTGGTAACAAACAATACTTGTCTTTTTCACGATGAGTTGACGTGCCCCGGGATCTACGTTTTCACGGCGGAGGGTCTCTATGGGGGCCACATCACGTCAATTAAGTTATGGTTACGTCAGTCAATCTAATGCCGCCATGGAAACAAATTGAGGCAAACATTGAATTGCACATAATACACGTTAGATGTAATAATAGGACATGAAATTATCGACTTTCCCAGGTCGTCAGTTTGACAGATTTAAACCCCTGTGGATTTTACTTTTTAACCTTGGACCAATCAACGTAGACGTTACAAATTTACATGCAAGACACGATTTTCCTTTAGTTGCGTCAAACTGGATGCGCGGTGGGTGAGTTATGGTCGTACGTCATCATTGATTACCCATTAAAATCGTTTAGAATAATATTTTCTTGTTCATTGTGTCGACGAAAATAAAATTTGTAACAAAAGGTATTTGCAGAATAAGAAAATTTAAAAAAAAGAATTGTGATGGTTTATGGCTTTATTTTGCACTGTTTTTGGTTTGCACGAATTGAAGGGTTTTGGCGGAATTCCAAACATAAGCAGCTTTTGATATATTTTGTCGGTTATCGTGTGAAAAATCAGATTAAATCAAAAGATAGAGATTCCACCAAATACAAAGAAGTCATTGCGACATGGTTGATAACTCCACCGCCGCAAAAAAAAAATCCAAGGCGGCAAAAATTACCAACAAACAGAATAGCAACATTTCACCCAATACTAAGTCAAATTCGTGTCCATGGAAACACAAAAACAATAAAATCCGAAGCACAACTGCTATAATAGATTGATGTATGTATGAAGTTTCATAAAGACATCTTGAACAGTTCGTGAGATATGATGGTCCAGAAACAAAATATCGGGAACGAAGGACGGGAAGTTCGTCCTTCCAGGAAGGTTGACATTCGGCAAACCTCGACAGATTCCGGTACCCTCCGTAACCCGACATCTAGACTCGGATGTATGACAGTAAGTGATATGTACCTACGGCCATACATTTGCGATGCGGCTAGTCGACTACCGATTTACTTTAACAGGAAAACGTGCCGCTTTTACAAAAAAAGTCCCAAAATGGCAGCTATTTTATAGTCTGTTGATATAAATCTTCATGGGGGCAGCCATTTGTTATCCAGGTCTTTTAAAATAGTTCCAAAATGGCGGAATTCGTCATACATCCGAGTTTAGATGTAGGGTACCGGAATCTGTCGGGATTAGCCGAGTGGAGGGTTCAGTGGCCGAATGGTTAACGCGTGCGCGTCAGATCATAAGGTGTGTCTTTGAGTCAAGTGGCGTAGTTTCGATTGACCCGCTTGTACGTGACAAGGAGTAAGGTCGCCTATCTATACCTCACGGGTCCTATAGTTTCCTCCCACTGCTAAAGACCCCCTACGCATACCCTATAGTTTATGCCGAGTGGACGTTAAACTCTCCTCTCACTCTTTCTTTCTTTCTCTCTCTCTCTCCCTCTCCCTCTCTCTCTCTCTCTCAGCCAGACCTGATTCATCGCGGAATAAAGAAAACAAAATAAGCTACAAACGCCTACATACTACAAAAAGTATAAAATGGCGCGCTTTGTTGGAGACAAAAAATGTCGAGAAGATAACTTCCGTAGTAATAAGAAATATTGTTTCTGAAGAAATAAAAAAACTAACCGATAAACGAATCGTTTTATTTCTTTAAAACAAAAACATTGATACATGATTGTACTTTAATGTTTGGTTCGTTTTTTTAGCAGGATTTTCAAAGCGAAAACTACAAAGTTGTACATATAACCATATGTGTGCTTTACTTTTAAAAAATATATTACTTTAAAGGGGGTGTTGCTCTATTCTTTGGTACCTTAAAACAGAAATGAAATGACATGAAATGAGGTTTAACATCCCACTGTTCTGCTCATAAACTTGGCTAATGATGATGGGCATACGTCATACAGAGCTCTATGAGGGAAATTTTGCCCGGGAAGCGGCCTTATTGCCTACTCCTATATCTTATTCCATGTGCCGAGGCATATTTACGTACACCCCAATGTGTACCTGGTTCATTATAGAATTGTGGATGTTTGGTAAGATTTTATAATTGTATTCCGTAGAATTGTGACCTGAATATTCCAGTTCGATTACTAAATGCCTTTGAAATAATTTAAGATTCTATTAGTTTATAGATGACCATAACATAGCATGTTTCAACTCCTTGTAAAACGCTGGATGGAGGAGGAAGGGGGTAAATTTTGCGGGGTGTTTTATTTAATAAATTAATGATAATAATGCTACTTTAAGACAAATATTGAAAACTTGTGAAGTAAATACTTCGGGGAAGACGCTCAAAGGTACAGAAAGAAAGAACGTCTGTTGCTAAGTGACGTACAATGTGCATTCTGTAAGACGCCATTGTTCATTTCTATTTTCAGTTGTTGTTTTTTACGTATTTCATAACTTCTCTGCTGTTTTTCTAAATGGATTCAAAGATGGCGATGTTTTTATTCCGCCATGTCGTTTGTTGATCTTCACCCTTTGTTCGTTTGTAGTTGAATCAATTGCATAAAGCCTGTCATTGACTTACTAGGCGTGGTTTCGAATCCCCGGTTGTACGTGGCAAGGAGTAGGGTCGCCTGTCCATGTCCAACCTCGTGAGTTTGCCCCGGGTCCTCCGCCTTCCTCACACTGCTGAAAACCCCTACGCGCAAGCGAATTATAAAAAATAAAATTAAACCATATGTTACTCCCGAATGGACATAGTTTATGTCGAGTGGATGTTAAACCCTCTCTCTCTCTCTCTCTCTCTCTCTCTCTGTCTGTCTGTCTCTCTCTCTCTCACTCTCTCTCTCTCTCTCTTTCTCTTTCTCTTTAATCAATTGTTGTGTAGGGCCGTTGAACGTTACGGCTCTTTCACGACGTTCCGCTTACCCGATACGACCAACGCTAGCCTATACATATAGGCCCTCGTCTTAAGCTAATAGAAAAAACCCTTGCCTTGAACCTAAGACAAACACTGACCAACTAGGCCTTACATTACCCATAGACTTTATGGCATTCAACCCAAACGCCTAATGTACCCGGGCACTGTAAGTTCGAGAACCACACGTGCTCGGTGAGTAAGCGGTCCCGGGTTTGATTCTGGTGTTAAAGGAGAAAGTTCCTAGGGATATCGTTCAACGTGGTTTCACCTTGTTAGTGGCGCCAGGACGACTGTCTACTTGTTCGGATGGTCCCGTGTTCACATAACATAACCCGTGGCAGTTGGAATTCGACATAGAGTAGGTGGACACGCCGCTGCCCAGGCCAGATTCCCCCGTTGAACGCTGAATGGGAATCTTGTCTGTTTGACGCACCCAAAATTCAATCTGATCAAAACACATATCCTATTTCGTTTCGTTTTTTATAGTTCAAAATTTCGTTTATTAGTCGTTCCTACTCTCGGATGTGGGTTTTTTGGTGTGATGTAACCCACTAGAAACCTCAACGCTGATTGGCTAATCAAATGTATGACATCATAGGGTTGAGAGCCGACCGTGTGACCCCTGACGTGAACTTCCACTACAATCGGACAGATCTTCATGTAGTAGAGTAGAGGCCATTGAAAACGCAACAAAAAAACTCCCCCAAAAAACAAAACAAAATATAGATCTGTATTTTAATCGGATTGACAAAAATGGGACTTTGAGTTGAATCCTATTTTGTTGTATTTCTGTAAAACCGCGGCAGAGTACTATTTTGTCGTCACATACGCGTTATTCGAAACCCTGTGTTCGTATTCACGGTGGACCGTATGTTTTAAGGGACTAAGGGAAATAATTCAAAGGGTTTAGTCACTTGAAAAAAGGATGTCATGCGGGAGATTTGTCCTTTAAATATACATGTTTGCAATAGCTAACTCTGCCTATTAAAGGTTTTTCTTAAGGCCTGAAATGTTAAATAAACTAATTAGACATAATGAAGTCTCGATATCATCGCTAGCCGGCGATATTTGTTGGATACTGATCTGATTTGCCGCATAACATTCCTTCTCGATTTAACGATTAATTGGATAATCGAGACTATGACTTTTGTCGTACCACTTTTAGTAATGACGATAGAGACTATATGGAACTTTCGATCGCTTATTTTGCCATTCGTAGTGAATCAATTTGACTAAAATGTTCAGCAAATTGCCTTTACATTATCTAATTTTTGAACTATTATAGTGAGAACTGCCAACTCGTTATCTAATCTCCCATAGCGTACCTTTAAGTTGGATCAACTTTTGATTGATTGTACATTGGTTTTAAATATTCGTTAAGTGTAGACTTCGCATAGAAACAGCGCCTCGAACACTTGCCGAGCATCTCTCAGCATGATTTGAGTTGTCAAGTGTTGTAACGTTAGTTTGTTGTATATTTAATTTTTTTCTAATGAAGAGCGAACTATTTGACTGCTGTTGATCTGAGGCAGTTGTTTTGATATCCATGGGGATCACGTAAATAATAAAATGCACTTAGTTTTAGTATCAACACGAGGCTTTGTCACGCGAATAACTTCCATCTTCTAGAATTCTAAACAGGGGGGGGCGGGGGCGCAGTGGCTCCCGGTGTAGGTCGAGCAGTGGCGCGCAGAGAAGAGGACAGAGGAAGGGGGCAGTGGCTCACTAACTAGGAAGACACGAGTTCGATCCCGGTGTAGGGTGTAGGTCGAGCAGTGGCGTGCAGAGAAGAGGAAAGAGGAAGGGGGCAATGGCTCACTAACTAGGAAGACACGAGTTCGATCCCGGTGTAGGGTGTAGGTCGAGCGGTGGCGTGCAGAGAAGAGGACCGAGGGGGAGGGGCAGTGGCTCAGTAACTAGGAAGACACAGGTTCGATCCCGGTGTAGTTCGAGCAGTGGCGTGCAGAGAAGAGGACAGAGGGGGAGGGGCAGTGGCTCACTAACTAGGAAGACACGAGTTCGATCCCGGTGTAAGTCGAGCAGTGGCGTGTAGAGAAGAGGATAGGGGGAGGGGGCAGTGGCTAACTAACTAGGAAGACACGAGTTCGATCCCGGTGTAGGTCGAGCAGTGGCGTACAGAGAAGAGGACAGAGGAGAGGGCGGTCACGGTATACCATTTCATGGGGGTAAGCAATCAAAGAAGGACATAAAAACTTGTTTTTGGATTGAACGTAGCACTACCTTCGGATGCTTATGCTTAACCAGTTTAAAAATGCCAGGGTTTTGAGGACAGCATCATGTTGCGTTCACGTACAACCGGGATTCGAAACCATGTCAGTTGAATCAATGACCGGCTTTATAATACAGCGCGCACGTGCTTACCATTCGGCCATATCCCAAACCCCTTGTCTTCAAAGAATAACGACACCATTAACGTATAATATGGACGCCCCCTCCCCTCCTCTCCTGTTAGTCAAACATTATTACAACAATGTATATAGACAGATATAAATGTATAAAATACGCATTTCACACCCCCAAAGAATGGTATTGGGGCTTTAATAGACAGATATTTGTGTGTAAAATACGTAGTTCACACCCACAAAGCCTTCATAACAATTACTATACTCATGAATAACAAATTACACACTACTCGACGAAATTGATAACAATTTTGATAAACAAACACTAAAACGTTACCGTGGCCCGGCTTTTGTGTTTTGCTAGACGAAGCCTATCGATAATAGATAATTTGATTTTTGTTATAACAGCCAGGCAAACCGTATGCTTGTATGAAATAACGCCAGCTTCTCTTCTCGCCATATTTTCTCATCTTTCGTGAACCGTGTATGATATACTATCGACCTCGGTCCTCACGCATCAGGAGGATTGAGTGGATGGCCGAATGGTTAGCACGTGTGCGCTCGCTGTATCTTAAAGCCTGTCATTGAGTCAACTGCATGGCGTGGTTTCGAATCTCCGGTTGTATGAGACGAGGAGTAGGGTCGCCTGGTCAGCCTCGTGGGTTTTCTCCGGGTCCTCCAGTTTCCTAAAGATCCCTACCCTCAAGCGAATTATTGAAATAAAATAGGACCATATGTTAGTTCCAAAAGGACTCCAGTTTGTGTCGAGTGGCCGTTTAACCCCACCTCTCTCTCTC
The DNA here is from genome assembly GCA_917208275.1 of Patella pellucida. Lineage (NCBI taxonomy): Eukaryota > Metazoa > Mollusca > Gastropoda > Patellidae > Patella > Patella pellucida. Next base: position 69,887,553 of record OU795042.1, on the reverse strand, counting down.
TATCTCTCTCTATTTCTCTCTCTCGATCTCTCTCTTTGAAAACAATACCTGAAGTCAAGCCGGAATGTTCGTGATAACTAAACATTAAGCATGGTGTGATCGAAAAAAATAACACGCATCCATTAAATTATGTTTGTTATTATATTCAAATGTTTATTTAATTCCATTTCATAAAAGAATAACCTCTACAAAAATAAAATTCTGATATTTCTGCGATGTTTACATAACTGCGACTCGATGGCATCTGAATGATCTCGCTACATAAATTTCTTCCTAATTATCTTATATTGTTGTTAAATTACGAATATTGGTCTTTCATAAAAGTTAGGTTCGAGTTGTTTTTCCCGTTCCGTGGTGTTTGCTTAATCAATGACATTTCTACAGTCAAACTTTGTTGTATTTAATGATTTGTTGTTTTAGTCCTTAAATGCAATAAAACGTAACTTTTATCTTTTTTTTTAATTATTCAGTTTTTTTTTAGTTTTTAAATATGGAACGGGTAGACTCGGTTATTAGTTGAAGTGTTCGATCGAAAATACGAAAACGAAACCGATAGATTTATCGGGAACTTAGTAATGGAATTCATTTTAATATCCCTCCCCAAAGTTTTTTTTTTGGCTACTAATTCCCCAATGTTCTTTTATTTTATCCAAACCATTTCTGATAATGTCATGTGCCGTGATTGTGGGGGTTTGGCGGTGGAGGTCAAGTGCTCCGTCACGTCATTTTTGAGTTTAAACTTTGTGATCTCCGAGTTAAAAATTTAACATTATCACAATCGATCAAAACTTTAAGGTACAAGCAAACAGCCACTGTGTACATGGGACCTTGCGGTTTCATTCCATCCGACCGATAAAACACTGTTCCTTGCCAGGCCTCCGTTCTGCATCACTAACAAAGTCGCGAGTAATGCTCAGGGTTAACACCCAAATCTGGGACCTTCTGGTTTGCGATCCACTACCGCCTAATCCACCGAGAAACCGCGGCTACGCTAGCTACAAAAACATTTCATGACTCATGACTAGCAAAGGGGAATTCACGCCTACCAATCCAGGGGAGCGTTCTTCATCAACAAAGGGATTGAAGCAGGAGCCCATTTGGGTGAAAAACAACGCTGGACAATCAAGGGTCCGCTAGCTACAACAACATTCCATGGCTCTAAGGTTTCACCCCCATTCCCTGCATCACTAGCATAGGAGAAACCACGTCGGACGATGCAGGGGAACGTTCCCAGTCAACACTAAAAGGCTCCCTAGTTAGCTATCCACCGAGACACTCCGGCTCCATTAGCTACAACAACATGTGATGGCCGTAATGAAAATGACCTGTGGTCAGTCTGTGGTCAGCCTGTGGTCAGAGTTTATGATATGTAGACTGAATTAAAGATATCGATTGGCTCCCGTCTAACCATCATATGACTGATAACTATTATCAAATCTTTTTATCTAACTTCGTATTATTGGCGTAATCCGAAGACACGGATTTCATTAAAAGCTTGTGAAGAATTGATCGCCTGTCATCCTCTTTCGACCGTCGGCTCAATTGCGGTCATCAAGATGGTCAAAACACACTGGCGATTGTCCATCAGAGCCGAATTATTGATCGGGAACTGTCTGGACAATAATTGGCATTATTGGTGAATAGGAGTCGTGGTCTGAGTTAGAAACAAATGAATCAACTCAATGAAAAGCCTTACAATGTTCGGCCTTTGTGTTAAAATGGTCATGCCGTGATGTTGGTCTTTGCTCTGGTCAACTCGGTCCATTGTGCGATCATTGATTTCTACAGATTGCAATGATTAACTGTATACAGTGTCAGTACTGGACATGAAACTGTTTTATTGGCATTTTGAGCTTAGACAATGGACTTCATCAACATTATGCTCTTGTGGATGAAAGCCGGAGTTCGGCTTTGTGTGTGTCTGCGATAACACCCCTCGGTGAAAGCGGACGTTTAACATCACGAATGAGCAACATGTGTGTCTGCGGTAACACCCATCGGTAGAAGCGGCGTTTAACATAACGAATGAGCAACATGTGTGTCTGCGATAACACCCTCGGTGGAAGCGGGCAATAAACATCTGTTATGCCACAAGAGATAGTTGAAACATGCGTTTTAACAAGATAAAAGTCTGAGTTCGGCTGTCTGTGTGTCTGCCATAACAACCCCCCCCCCCCGCCTCGGTGGAAGCGGACGTTCAATATCACGATCAGCAACATGTGTGTGTGTGTGTGTGTGTGCGATAACACTTCTCGGTGGAAGCGGACGGTAAACACCAGTGATGCCACAAGAGATTGTAGAAAAATGCGTTTTAACATTATGCTCTTGTGGATGAAATCCGGAGTTCGGCTGTGTGTGTGTCTGCGATAACACCGTCGGTGGAAACGGACGCTAAACACCAGTGATGCCACAAGAGATAGTAGAAATATGCGTTTTAACATTATGCTCTTGTTGATAAGGCCTGCGTTCGGCTGTGTGTGTGTCTGCGATAACACCATCGGTTGAAGCGGACGCTAAACTCCAGTGATGCCACAAGAGATACATGTAGTAGAAACATGCGTTTTGGGATAATACCAGAAGCAGACGACGGGTGTATGGCGGGAACAATAGTTAAAATGAATGATGACGTAAACCTTTGACAGATCTCCGCTAACACGAGATGATGAGCCAGGGCGCGAGGTAATGTCTCGAGTCTGTATTCCATCAAACGTGATCCGCACAATATTCAAATGAAACAATAATACCGGCTTGATAACATCAGACGTGGGAGATTAATGATCATTTAGTAATCTCAAATAATCGTTCCACATTTAGGCCGTCTGGTCGCGAGGGTCGACCGAACATGTTTACAGTTAGTAAAAAAAAAACTTCATCTAAGTCATGCCCAAGAAATATGTTTATCTGAACTTGCCAATATTCTTCTAGAATTACTACTTTTCATCTCGGAAGTTTTTTTTTTTAATGAAACTGGGTGATAATTTCCTGTCTTTGATGAAATGGTTCATATCTACACAAAAACTGTTGTTAGAGAAAACTTATCAGTTTGCTGCACGCCTGCTGTTCAGAAAAACCGGCGGCTTAAAGCTTTTTTTTCTTCAAATCAGTGGATTATCACATCAGGACAGAAGTTATTGACTTAGTATGTACACTGGAGAAAATTACTAGAAGAAGATCAATAGCCCGCGGATCATATTTTTTTCAGAAAATATATAAAAAGAAATCTCGGGGTTTTTTTTGTGGATTTAGCTCTGCTTTTTTTCTCGTGAAATTGCTGTAAAGAAATGTTATGCAGTTGGTTTAATTTCCCCTGTAGAAGAATTTTATTGGTTGAACTGGGGCCTATTTCACGAAATTTTAACTTAAGATAAAATCCAAATTTTAGTACATACTTAAATCTGATAGGCTAAGCGCTAAAATCAATCTAATACTATCCAATCGAATTACTAAAATCGGATTTTATCTTAGTTAAAATTTCGTGAAACAGGCCCCAGTTGTATGGTAACGGGTGGTTCATTAAATAAAACACATTTCGTAACTTTTTGGGGATTTACAAACAGCAATAGACCACAGTTGATGCAAAATGAAATGAAATGAAATCGGGTTTAACGTCCTACTGCTCTGCTCCCAAACTGGGCTAATGAAGACAGGCATTTGCCATACAGTTGGCTATGAGTGAAATCTTGCCCAGGCAGCGGCGCTACGCCCTACTCTTATATCGAATTCCAACTGCCAAGGGATCTTTTACGGGCACTCCAATTTGTACACGGGACCTCGGTTTTTCGTCCCATCCGAACGACTAGGCAGCTGTCCTTGTCAGGCCCTCCTTCTGCATCACTGACAAGGGGAAATCACGCCGGAAAATCGAGATGAACTTTCTCGGCCAATGCAGGGATCGAACACACAGTTGATGCAAAATGCTCCCAAACTGGGCTAATGAAGACAGGCATGTGCCATACAGTTGGCTATGAGTGAAACCTTGCCCGCGCAGCGGCGCTACGGCCTACTCTTATATCGAATTCCAACTGCCAAGGGATCTTTTACGTGCACACCAATGTGTACCCGGGCATCGATTTTTTTCATCCCATCCGAATGACTAGAGGGTCCCCATACGTGGAGTATCCCAGAGCTTCTCTTCATTTATTTCCGACACAGCTAACAAGGATATAAGACACAATTAATGATGCCCAATGGACACGAATTCTCCATTTTGCATTCTATAATTAGGTAGTTTAGTCCTAATGAAACTGGTTTTGTCTGTTAAATTAACAAAAAAAAATTAATTAATTTCTTTTAATGAACCAAAAGAGAAACCTATATCGTGAAGACCCGATTTAAAAATTGCTTATGGCCGGGTATAAGTCTATACACAGTTAATTAAATACCTCATTTGTGATGATCTTTGATTATTTAACATTTAATTAAGAAAAGAAACACAAATAGCAACCGATATTAATCTCCTGTCTACGATTCTATCGGATTAAACAGAGTTCCATCAATTAAACAAAGTTCCATCAAAAAATTGGTTTCAACGTACACGTTCAACCGAGGATTCGAAACCATGCCTGTTGACTCAATGACACGCGCACGTGCTAACCATTCGGCCATCCACCCCCCCTCCCCCCCCCCCCGTTCCATCAAAAGACTTGCGCCAATTTTATGATGGCGCTAGCTTGTTTTGACATTACAGCATTCGGTTTATATTATATGTAATTTGATTAAAACACAGATCTTATTTCGTTTCGTTTTTTATAGTTCAGAATTTCGTTTAACTTGTCTTTACTACATAAGGATCTTGAAGAGTTGATACATAACCCACGCCCTGGACGATGTGAGGGGATTGCAAATGAAACGGTCTGTTAAGGCGAATTTTGGCGTGAGGTGCACGGAACTGCGGGTAACTCACTAAAAACATCAACGCTGGTTGGTTAATCAAAAGTCGTTGGTATGACCTCTGACGCCACCTCCCCCTACAACCGGCCAGATCTTCATGTAGTAGAGGCCATTAAAAGTATAAACAAACGAAACAAAACACAGATCTGTATTTTAATCAGAATATATCGTCTGCAAATCAAGCTGATTATTTCTTCATGTTCAGTTAATCATAATAGTTTGTTTTTTTCGTACTTGGTTTTTACTTTATTTGAAAATATCCAGTGAAACTGAGTCATTTTGTGCAATTATATTTCTTGTATACATGTACATACATTCACTATACAGTATAATTGGAAATGAAATAAAAAAAAACACCCTCAAACCTCATCATGAGAAATAGATGGAAAAAAAGTAGAAAGAATTACAAGACCAAAAATAGCAAGTTAATTCCAGGTTGTTTCAGAAGAATTATTTGAGAACTTCCTGAATGGTGTGTACACAGTTAATATACAAGTCGTGATGTGGGGATAAGGCCACCACAATTACATGTAAATAAGGCCACAATAATAACATGTTGATATGAAATAAGTCCACAATAATAACATGTTGATATGTAAATAAGGCCACAATAATAACATGTTTATATGAAATAAGGCCGCAACAATTACATGGTAATATGAAATAAGTCCACAATAATAACATGTTGATATGTAAATAAGGCCACAATAATAACATGTTTATATGAAATAAGGCCGCAACAATTACATGGTAATATGAAATAAGGCCACAACAATAACATGTTATTATGAAATAAGGCCACAACAATTATATGTTAATATGAAATAAGGCCGCAACAATTACATGGTAATATGAAATAAGGCCACAACAATAACATGTTATTATGAAATAAGGCCACAACAATAACATGTTTATATGAAATAAGGCCACAACAATAACATGTTAATATGAAATAAGGCCGCAACAATAACATGTAAATATGAAATAAGGCCGAAAGCAATTACAAGTTAATATGAAATAAGGCCACAGCAATAACATGATTACATGTAAATAAGGCCACAACAATAACATGTTGATATGAAATAAGGCCGCAACAATAACATGTAAATATGAAATAAGGCCGAAAGCAATTACAAGTTAATATGAAATAAGGCCACAGCAATAACATGTTTATATGAAATAAGGCCGCACCGCAACAATAACATGTTTATATGAAATGGGGCCACAACAATAACATGTAAATATGAAATAAGGCCACAACAATAAAATGTTAATATGAAATAAGGCCACAATAATAACACGTTAATATGAAATAAGGCCACAACAATAACATGTTCATATGAACCAAGGCCACAACATAACATGTAAATATGGAATAAGGCCACAACAATAAGATGTTAATATGAAATAAGGCCACAATAATAACATGTAAATATGAAATAAGGCCACAACAATAACAAGTTAATATGAAATAAGGCCACAGCAATAACATGTTGATATGAAATAAGGCCTCAACAATAACATGTTGATATGAAATAAGGCCACAACAATAGCATGTTGATATGAAATAAGGCCACAGCAATAACACGTTAATATGAGATAAGGCCACATCAATAACACGTTAATATGAGATAAGGCCACATCAATAACACGTTAATATGAATAAGGCCAACAACAACAACATGTTAATATGAAATAAGGCCACCACAATAATAACATGTTGATATGAAATAAGGCCACAACAATAGCATGTTAATATGAAATAAGGCCACAATAATAACATGTAATATGAAATAAGGCCGCAACAATAACATGTTGATATGAAATAAGGCCACAACAATAACATGTAAATATGAAATAAGGCCGCAACAATAACATGTTAATATGACATAAGGCCACAGTAATAACATGTAAATATGAAATAAGGCCACAACAATAACATGTAAATATGAAATAAGGCCACAACAATAACATGTAAATAAGGCCACAACAATAACATGTTAATATAAAATAAGGCCACAACAATAACATGTTGATATGAAATAAGGCCGCAACAATAACATGTTGATATGAAATAAGGCCACAACAATAACATGTTAATATGAAATAAGGCCACAACAATAACATGTTAATATGAAATAAGGCCACAACAATAACATGTTGATATGAAATAAGGCCGCAGCAATAACATGTTGATATGAAATAAGGCCACAACAATAACATGTTAATATGAAATAAGGTCACAACAATAACATGTTAATATGACATATGGCCACAGTAATAACATGTTAATATGAAATAAGGCCGCAACAATAAGATGTAACTATGTGATAAGGCCACAACAATAACATGTTCATATGAAATAAGGCCACAGCAATAACATGTTGATATGAAATAAGGCCACAGCAATAGCATGTTAATATGAAATAAGGCCACAGCAATAACATGTTGATATGAAATAAGGCCACAGCAATAGCATGTTGATATGTTATAAGGCCACAGCAATAACATGTTAATATGAAATAAGGCCACAGCAATAACATGTTGATATGAAATAAGGCCACAGCAATAGCATGTTGATATGAAATAAGGCCACAGCAATAACATGTTAATATGAAATAAGGCAACAACAATAACATGTTGATATGAAATAAGGCCGCAGCAATAACATGTTGATATGAAATAAGGCCACAACAATAACATGTTTATATGTTATAAGGCCACAGCAATAACATTTTATTATGAAATAAGGCCGCAATAATATGCGAATATGAAAGATATGAAATCGGGTTTATAACGACCGACGTTTCCACAGCAAATTAGCTACTGGAGCTTGATACAGGGCTGGGGTAATGGTAATGGTGGTGGGTAATATGCAATGGCAATGGGTAATGGTAATATGTAATAATAGTGAGATGGGTAATGATGGTGGGTAATGATAATATTTAATGGTAATGATGGTGGGTAATGATAATATTTAATGGTAATGATGGTGAGTAATGATAATATTTAATGGTAATGATGGTGGGTAATGATAATATTTAATGGTAATGATGGTGGGTAATGATAATATTTAATGGTAATGATGGTGAGTAATGGTAATATTTAATGGTAATGATGGTGAGTAATGGTAATATTTAATGGTAATGATGGTGGGTAATGGTAATATTTAATGGTAATGACGGTGAGTAATGGTAATATTTAATGGTAATGATGGTGAGTAATGGTAATATTTAATGGTAATGATGGTGAGTAATGGTAATATTTAATTGTAATGATGGTTGGTAATATGTACTGGTAATGGGTAATGATGGTAGCCCCGTTGTGTTTCGTTTGATTAGACACAATCCTACTCAAACACTGCCATACTCACCGCTAATTTATGTGACAAATTATGACTGGTCAAGAATACATTACGGCCTAACAAAATGTATTGAGATTAACCAGAGCTGTGGATGGGAATTATGCCCTGGCATCGGCGCCAATGTGTACGCGTGACTTTGTTTTTTTCGTATTATCCGAACGACTAGATACCGTCCTTGCCAGGCCCTCTGTCTTGCCCCATTGATAAGTGAAAACCGCGTAGGAAAATCGTGGGGAACGTTCTCGACCAACACTGAGGAGAGGGGTGGGGATCAAACCAGAGAAATGTAAATATAATATGCTCTTTGCTATTCTGTGAATATAATCGATTTCTGTGCATGGCTACTGTCCTAGTTTCCCTGCGTTCAGTTCAACGATGCAGTTTCTCCGTTAGTTGTGATTTTGAGTTAAGAATTTGCGCCAGAGATCTAAAGACGTTATCTGGAGGTAATGGCATCAGTCTAGAAAAGTATAATTTGCTCTAGAATTTTTCTTTCATTTTTATCCGATATCACCTTGCCAGGAGAGAGAGATAGAGAGAGATAGAGAGGGGGGGAGGGTAAAGCGGGAAGAGAGAGGGGGTGACTTAATTTAGGCCTTTTCGCGACGATTAACACATGGTTTTGATTTAACAAGGCCAAAGCAGGAGACCCCCACCACCCCCGAAAAAAACACTTATAAGCTGGGAATCCAATCCACGCCATAGACTTTCTGATCTTAACCGCACACTCTAGACCATTCGGACCCCCAACCTTCAAATATATAAAATAAATAACCCAATCAAATAAAAAATATAAAGATGTCTTGGTGACAATGAGTTTTCTCCGGGTGTTTCTCCAACTGCTAGAGTTCCCTACGCGCAGCGAATTATTAAAATAAAAATAAACCATGTGTTAGTCCCGAAATGACCTAGTTTGTGTCAAGTGGACGTTAAACCATATCTGTCTGTCTGTCTGTCTGTCTGTATGTCTGTCTGTCAAGGGGGGTAATTGTGTTATTATTTCCTGTGGTAATGATTTTTAAGGATGGGAAATAATGTCTATGATCGTATAAACTTTTGAGCAAAAGACATCGACATGTTTTGACTTTCTCAGAAAATTTGAAATACTCGCTTTAAATATGCCGATAAACCCCATATCAGTACATTTAGCTTGGGGACATGTTAGCTAATCTTGTCGCCTGATGTAACTCTTTAGGATTATAAAATAGATACATTAGTCATTATCTTACTGTGTTATAACAACCCAACTACATCATAACTGTCATCTCGAACACAGATATAAACCATCATCTTGGATCTTGATTTAATGCTTTGATATTTTATTGTTAAATCCACGCAGAACAAAATAATTTTCCATGAGCAAGGGGGTGCCCCATGGTTAATCCGGCCCTGGTGATAAATGCGAGTGCTATGAAATGATGGCATTTCTAAAGGAGGTGGCTGGACGCAACTGAGGATTTTTGCCCCATGGTGCCCCATGGTTAATCCGGCCCTGGCTAACAGTAGCGAATTGGGGGGGGGGGGCAGCTTCCGGGTGATCATGGTGATTTGGGGAACATATCTGGATCCAAATATAACATTCATTTTCACCGGCCACACCATCGCTTTACTGCAACCAACAAAAAAACTCAAAATTACGCTTGAAATTTATACCGTTATTTAATATTTACATTTAAGTAGCTGGGGGGTGGGTCGGGGGGGGGGGGCTGAATGGTTAGCGTGCGCGCGCTGTATTATAAAGCCTGTCATCAGTCAACTGGTGTGGTTTCGAATCCCCGGTTCTATGTGACAAGGAGTGGGGTCGCCTGTCCAACCTCGTGGGTTTTCTCGGTGGAGGGGGGGGGGGGGAGTTTGCCTTCTATAGAGGTTGGCTGGTGTGGGGGGGGGACCCTTCTAGGATCTGCCATTGTGGGTTAATCCACACGTTTTAATATGTCTAATATTATTCGGAGGCTGGTGCTGAGGAGTGGGTGAGGGGGTAGATCTCCTACTAGGATCCGCCACTGTGGTTTATTCCACACGTTGTAACGGTGACTGATGTTATTGGTTATCGGGGGAAGGCTAGTGGTGAGTGGGAGGGCGAGGGGGTAGTTCCCCTGCTAGGATCCGCCACTGTGGGTGAATCCATACGTTGTAATGGACGCTGATATTATTGGTTACCAAGGGGGGCAGCTGGTGGCGGGGGGAGGGGGTAGTTTCCCTGCTAGGATCCGCCACTGTGGGTTAATCCATACGTTGTAATGGTGACTGATATTATAGGTTATCGGGGGAAGGGGGGTGAAGATGGGGGGGGGGGGTCCCTGCTAAGATCCGCCACGGTGGGTTAATCTATACGTTGTTGATATTATTGGTTATCGGGGTATAACTCTGAAGTGTTAATGTTTGGAATTAAAATGTAAGGGTAAATGGGTGGCTGGATTTTATGACGTGCTTCGTAAAAATTGGAAGTAATCGGAGCGATAATGGTGGTTTAAGTATTGAGTAGAAAACAGTAGGAACCCCATTATACGTCTAATTACTTTATCTTTTAAAGAAATGAAACGGAATGAAATGAAATGGGGTTTAACGTCCTACTGTCCTGCTCCGAACTGGGCTAATAATAAAATAAAAACCAAGTACGAACATTATAGGCAAAATAGTGTATTCAAGCAAAATAGGGTTAGGGTTAAGACGGGCATACGCCATACAGTGTGCTTTGAGGGAAATTTTGCCCGGGCAGCGCAGCGGCGCTACGGCCTACTATTGTATTGAGTTCCAACTGCCAAGGATATTTTACGTGCACGCGAATATGTACACGAGACCGAAGCTTTTCGTCCCATTCGAACGACTAGACAGCTGTTCTTCGGCAATACTGACAAGGTGGAACCACGCCTGAAAATCTGGATGAACTTGCTCGGCCAATGCAGGGATGGAACACCAGACCTCCAGGCTAGCGAGCCAGTGTCCTACCCATGTTAAGCCACGCGATCCTCATTTTTTAAAGAAATGAAACGGAATGAAATGGAGTTTTACGTTCTACGTTCTGTCATTGGCCCGTATTTCAAATTAGATATTTCTATCCGTGTGAATCTCTCCCCATCCCCACCTCCGACCGTCAATCATGATAGTTGCCAACCAATGGTGAGGAATTGAAGTGAAATGTGGTTTAACGTCCTACTTTTCTGCACCAACCGGGCCAAGGAAGCCGGACATACGCCATGCAATGTGCTATAAAGCGAAGTTTACGACAATCTGATTAAAATACAGATCCTATTTCGTTTCGTATTTTCATAGTTAAATTTTCGCTTTACTTGCCCGCGTTCTGGATGCTGTGAGGGATTAGCCAATGAAATTGTCTATTGTGGCCAGTTCTTGGCGTGCGGTATGATCGAGTCTATAGTATGTTACGTATAAATAGTATAAATGCAATTTCCGGCCCTACATTTTTACGTAACCAACCTCACAACTCTTGCATCCTCCCGCCTCAAAATCATGAATATTCACCAAAACCTGGGAAAAAATGTATTTTCAAGCCCTTTTTTTTCGATTCTACACCCAAAAATCAACAAAAATCGCCATGCAAATGGGGGGAAAAGGGAAAGGGAGAGAGCGACTAAAATAGTTTTCGCCCTACATTATATGACTGAGTCTATAGTTGTATGTTGAGACTGGATTTGGATAATGGGATCGTTAAGTACTCGGTGGACGAACTGTCAAACATGTAAGTGCTTGATGTGATGTATGATGCTAGTTTTTAATACACAGAGGTAGAGCCACATGGAGATGATGTATTTATTGTAAACCTGTTCATATAAATCTACATGTTTATCTGTGTGTGTATTATTATTATTATTACATTCTCGTGTAGCTACTTCTCTCGTTGGTAGGTGGGGGACTGAGATGGCCTTGTGGTCTAGGGTGCCGCGCTTCGATCTCTAGCTGGCCGGTCACCTCTGGCTTGCCGCTGTGGTTTCGAGCCCTGGTGTGAGCGTATGTGGCATGGAGATAGGGGCGCCTTCACAACCTCGTGGGTTTTCTCAGGGATCCTCCGGTTTCCTCCAACTGCTAAAGACCCCTGCGCGAAAGCGGATAATTAAAATACATTTGAATCGTATGTTGGTCCCGAAATGGTCTAGTTTGTGTCAAGTGGACGTTAAAAGCCACGAGGCTAACCATTCGCCCCCTTACCACCCGTGTGTTTTTTGTCATGTATCGAATACAAAACCAAGTTGGGGCAGAAATTAATGGTAGTACAGACAGACACTTTTAAAGAATTCCCTTCAACTGCTAAAGACCCCTACGCGGAAATAAAATTAAACCATATGTTAGTCCCGAAATTACCTAGTTTGTGTTGAGTGGACGTAAAACCCCATCTCTCTCTCTCCCTTCTCCCTCTCTCTCTCTCTCTCTCTCTCTCTCTCTCACACACACACACACACACACGCGTATTTATCTGAGATAAATGAGGCGTTTCGAAAGTGGCAGTGCCATACCCCTAATCACATACTCCTAGCAGTTCTTATATCACTCACAGCACTGGCGGACTCATCTCTAATTTCTGTCCCAAACTATGACTGATCAACCAATACATTACAGCGTAACAAAAACAATCGACATTAACCAGAGCTCTAAATATATTTTAATATAAAAGTATATCATGAAAATCGCGGCTGCATTACATCATAACGCGCGAAATGCATTATCCAAAATAGTTACAATGCCACATGTGGAATCTTTTTATCCTCTGTTGGAAAACACATCAGGCAACACAGCAGACGAACAAAATTTTCAACATCTTTTAATACATTTAATTAAATGTCCAACGTTTTAGGTAAGACCCCAGATCAAAGAGACGGACTGACATAGTATTTCAATAAACTATATAGAAATACGACTTCCAACAAAAATTTTGTTGGCGTGTTTTTGACATGTGCTTTTTTAATAAAATATATTTAAATCATGGATTTTCTGCACAAAAATTGATAAATATTATCGAATACGAAACCAATTTGGGGCAGTAATTAATGGTGGTACAAACAGACAGTTTTTAAAGAATTTATATCGGAGATTTAATAACATTCAGTAAAATAAGTTTCGTTCCAATAGAATACCGTGTTTCAGCGACGGTCAAATTTACCGATGCTCCAATGTCGATGTTCGCTCCCGGTCAAACCATGAGTGAAACATTACTTGATATCAGTACTAACAAACGATAAGTAGGCAGTCATGATAATTCCCCCAAGTGGCTGCTGGAAACAGATTAAAGGGCCAATCCCAATAATATTTTGTGACTCTGTTCAAATCGGGATTGTCCCTTTAAAGTATGTATGAGAGATTTGATTGCGCGATAAGAAAACACAAACTCTGTCAGAAACCTATGTTTTCGCTGTCAGTATAACAATAGCTTGAGAGGGATTTCTCGGGCAGTTGCTACAGGAATGTACCTTTATCAGTGCAAACAACTTTTCAAAAGATAATAAACTTATCCGACACAACAGAAATGAAATGAATGGGGTTTTACGTCCTACTGTTCTGCTCCTAAACTGGGCTAATGAAGACGGACTTACGTGCTAAGAAGGAAATTTCGCCCGGGCAGCGGCGCTACGGCCTACTTAATTCCAACTGCCAAGGGATATTTTACGTGCACGCCACTGTGTTCACGGGACCTCGGTTTTTCTCGTCCCATCCGGACGACTAGGCAGCTGCCCTTGTCAGGCCCTCCTTCCTGCATCACTTAAAAGTTGAAACCACGCCGTAAAATCTGGATAAACTTTCTCTGCCAACGCAGGGATCGAACATCCGACCTCCAGGCTAGCGAGCCAGCGTCTTACCCACTTAGCCACCGTAATCCCCTAAACAAATCAGACACAACAGACTTTCTTTCATACAGAAATATTTTCGGATGTGTTATAGCAGTAGTAGCAACCGTCGCTGTCCAAACAGATAATACGGAAATAAACGAAGTGTTTACGAATGTATTATAGTAGTAGTAGTAACTGCCGGCCTCTGTCCAATCGTTAATATGGATTCATCAATATGGTTTATTAATTGATAGTCCGAACCGAAGTAGACAGCACTTATATCATATCAAGCCGGTGGACATTTATTGATGGCCAGTACTTAGCTGGTCGTAGAGACTACTCTCGGTCAAGGAGAATAAATCCAGCCAGGCTTACCTTAAGGCCATCGACAGACAGTTGTCGTCAGGAATAGTCAGGATCAACGAACATTTAATATCGTCTGCTTGTTGTTCGGCTAGAAAACAAATTAATACCGACCACCGGCAGTAACCAAGGGAAACAAAAAGTATACGATAATATTCATAGATAAATTAATCTCCCCCCGGCCCAGATTAAAGGGGATATCCCGATTTAAAGAGTCTCAAATTAAAAGTCCGGGTACGTATGAAATGTAAGCGCCAAAATATACAGGAATGGTGTATTTACCTTGTCTTAAACGTCAAAACTGCTTATCCGGAAACGTAACCCCTTTAAGATTTCGGGTTATTTTTTTCGTTGGGTGATCTGATAGAGAGGGAGAGAGAGAGAGAGAAATGGGGTTTAACGTCCACTCAACACAACTAGGTCATTTCGAGACTAACACACGGTTTGATTTTATTTCAATAATTCGCTTGCGCGTAGGGTTCTTTAGCAGTGGGAGGAAACCGGAGTGCCCGGAGGAAACCCACGAGGTTGAGAAGGCGCCCATATCTCCATGCCACACACGCTCACACCAGGGCTCAAAACCACAGCCGCAAGCCAGAGATGGCAGGGGGTGATCTGATAATCGAACCCTGCTCCTTTAGAGGTCTATAATGATCCATGTGTTGTACTTGATAATGAAATGTAAATTTCACCTTTACACTATTTTTATAAAATAGAAATCTGGTTTTATCAAATCACCGTATAATGAAGATTGAGACACCGACCTCCATTTCCAGATAAAGACTGACAGGTTTAAGTTTTTGACACAAACATACACATCATATTAAATGACATAACTTTAGTTACAATTTTTTTCTTAGAACTAATTTGGGTGGTCCTGTGGTGGTAGCAACCCAGTCAACCCCCTCCCTCTCACTCCCCCCCCCCCCCCCTCGACCATGCTCATCTGTCTGTTTTGACGCTTGAAGAAGATCTAACCGACCCTCATCTCTCTCCGCACCGAAACCGGGAATACCACCCGCTGCATTCTTTTACCGAGTCTGGTTGGTGGATAATTTTTTTAGAACTGATTTGGGTGGTCCTTTGGTGGCAGCAACCCAGTCAACCCTCTCCCCCTCGACCATGTTTTGACGCTGGAAGAAGATCAACCCGACCCTCACCTTGCTCCATACTAAAACAGGAAACGCCACCCACTGCTTTCTTTGACCTAGTCGGTGGCCTATCCTGGGACGGTAGATAATCGTTGTTAATTGCGGTATACGCTGACAGGAATGAATCTTTTTAAATTATCCGTAATTATCGAGTAGCTTTTGCAAAAGCTAAGAAGTTTCCCGAGAAAATGAGAGAGTTATGTAAATGGTTTTTACCTTCAAAAGCGGCACATGCTGAACCAGCCATTACATATCGGAGATTAGTCGCGATTGTCCGGTATGAACTACTCAATGGGCGACCTCGCTAGAGATAAAGGGACATTGACGTCATCTGGCAGACTCTCGCCATTGAAGTGACGACCACTGTCAAGATAGGTCGCATTTTTTTTGTTACGTCTTTTTTGTAAATCTTTTTAGTGAAGCCTGTACCACAACAGGCTCGGGACTGTACAGCGCAGTGGACGCTTAGGGCTGGCCCCTGGATCCATTCACTTGATTTGATAATTGTTTATTATTTTATTTTTTGTTTGTTTGCAATGTTTCTTGACTAACACACGGACATGGTTCAATTTTATTGCAATCAATCGCTTGCGTTTTTAGTTAAGGGACGAAACCGGCGATCCCGGAGAACACCTACAAGACTGCACTGGGGACCCTACTCCTTGTCACGTACAAACGGTGAATCAAAGCCTTACCATTTGACTCAATGACAGACCTTATGGTCCAACACGCACGCATACTGTATACCAGTTATCTTACATTGAAAAAGAATATCAAAGAAATTGGGTTTAACGTCCACTCGACACAAACTAGGTTTTCAATTTTTATTTCAATAATTCGCTTGCGCGTAGGGGTATTTAGCAATGGGAGGAAACCCGGGTGCCCGGAGGAAACCCACGAGGTTGAGAAGGCGCCCCTATCTCCATGTCACATACGCTCACGCTAGGGCTCTAAACCACAGCCGCAAGCCAGAGCTGGCCGGCCAGGTAGAGGTCAAAGCGCGGCACTCTAGACCACTAGGCAATCCCAGCCCCCCAAATATCAAAGAAAAGGCTTAGAGGAAGTTGAAGGAAGCGTGGACTACTCCGGTGATAGAATATCTATGTTAGGCCACAATAACTTGATTTTCAGTTTTTAGAGGCCTGGATAAATAAATAGCCACCTGCATGAACCGAAAGATGTTTTGTTTAAAATTTCAAAACTTTACCATTTAGAAATAAAAGGGGTTGAATATTAAGACCAAACAAGATTGAGCAAAGTTTAGAACAAATTTCAAATGGCCGCCAATCTCCCCAAAACCCGCTTTGAAAAAGAAGCAGTATTTTCATCGTTTTCAGAACCGAAGGCAGCAATTATGAGATGGGAAGGGTAAGGGTCAGGGTTAGGGTTAGGACAATTTTTACGACTTTTCAAGCATCGTCGTAAAAATAGCATGGGAACTATTTTACGACTTGTCGTAACAATAGCCACTGCCTTTTAAATTAGTCTTTTTCCGAAAAAAAAATAGAAGAATTTTTTTTACATAACAGAAAATCAACTTGGTGTGACCTTAGCTTGTCTGTTTGGATATATCTATTAGTATCAGTCGATACTCATCGTCGATTTAATCACGGCAATTAGAGACTTCCGGTTTGTACATAAGACAGCACTGCTAAATAAAACCACGTGGCTTAGGGTTCTTCCGGTTTGCTTAATCAAACAGACGATGGATTAATGTAGTCTATGTATATTTATAATTTTAAAACTTGGAAGGGTTTTTTTTTTTAAAAAGTACTCAACATCATTATGACATTCTCTCGGATCCCGGGACAAAATGTCCCATTACATAATTCCACAAGAAAATGTCCCATAACATAATGCCACAAGATAAAATGTCCGATGATATAAGCTGCAGGACACAATGTCCCATTACATAATGCCACAAGACAAAATGTCCTATTACATAATGCCACAAGACAAAATGTCCCATAACATAATGCCACAATGCTTATGATATAATGCCACAAGACAAAATGTTCCATAACATAATGCCACAAGATAAAATGTCCGATGATATAAGCTGCAGGACACAATGTCCCATTACATAATGCCACAAGACAAAATGTCCTATTACATAATGCCACAAGACAAAATGTCCCATAACATAATGCCACAATGCTTATGATATAATGCCACAAGACAAAATGTTCCATAACATAATGCCACATAACAAAATGCCCCATGATATAAGCCGTAGGACACAATGTCCCATTACATAATGCCACAAGACAAAATGTCCTATTACATAATGCCACAAGACAAAATGTCCCATAACATAATGCCACAATGCTTATGATATAATGCCACAAGACAAAATGTTCCATAACATAATGCCACAGGACAAAATGACCGATGATATAAGCCGAAAGACAAAATGACACATAACGTAAAGTCACAAGACAAAATGTTCCATAACATAATGCCACAAGACAAAATTCCCCATGATATAAGCCGAAAGACAAAATGTCACATAACGTAATGCCACAAGACAAAATTCCCCATGATATAAGCCGCAGGACAAAATGTCCCATAACATAATGCCACAAGACAAAATGTCACATAATATAATGCCACAAGACAAAATGTCCCATAACATAATGCCACAGGACAAAATGTCCCATAACATAATGCCACAAGACCAAATGCCCCATGATATAAGCCGCAGGACAAAATGACACATAACGTAATGCCACAAGGCAAAATGTTCCATAACATAATGCCACAAGGAAAAATGTCTTCATTTGCACAGTCAGAGAACAGAACAGTAGGACGTTAAACCCCATTTCATTTTACATAAACAATAGAGGATATGGCCACCATACCATTTACGTATGTTATCCTTGGCGAATTGCACTCTCAATATTATTCCGAATAACACTGCGCGAATTCACTCGTCATTTCGCTTCAGAGTTAATATTGACGTGATAAAAGCTTAATGCAATTTGATTAAGATTTTTGGCGGGTTTATCCCTGCAATCAAAGGACATGCTTGAAGATAAACATATCTAGCAGCTAGAATAAATATGATCGATTGTACAACAAAAAGAGAGAGAGAGAGAGAGCTTGTTTCTTTGGATATATCTATCCTTGCGCGTATGGGTCTTTAGCAGTGGGAGGAAACCGGAGTGCCCGGAGGAAACCCACGAGGTTGAGAAGGCGCCCCTATCTCCATGTCACATACGCTCACACTAGGGCTCGATACCACAGCCACAGGCCAGAGGTGACCGGCCAGCCAGAGGTCGAAGCGCGACACTCAAGACCACTAGGCCATCCCAACCCCCTGTACAACAAAGAGTCGGACTATGTCTTCAACAATCCAGGGGCCTGTTTCACGAAAAAATTTACCTAAGATAAAAATCCAAATTTTAGTAAATTTATTGGATAATATTAGATTGATTTTAGTGCTAAGCCAATCAAAATCGGATTTTATCTTTGTTAAAATTTCGTGAAACAGGCCCCTGAATAAAGATTGGGGCATAAAATTCAGTTACAACAAGAGTGGTATTGAGTCTTTAAGTTAACATTGCCTTTGTAAGCGCTATCGAGCTACTCATCCAAGCTGCTGTATTACAAGGCCTGTCATTGAGTCAACTGGCGTGGTTTCGATTCCTCGGTTGTACGTAACATAGAGTTGGGTCGCCTGTCCAACCTCGTTGATTTTCTCCGGGTCCGCCAGTTACCTCCCACCGCTAAAGAATGAAATGGGGTTTAACGTCCTACGCTTAAGCACCGTACCTGGGCTAATTGAAGACGGGCATACGCCACAGTGTGCAATGAGGGAAATTTTGCCCGGGCAGCGGCGCTACGGCCTACTCTTATATCGAATTCCAACTGCCAAGGGATCTTTTACGTGCACTCCAATTTGTACACGGGACCTCGGTTTTTCGTCCCATCCGAACGACTAGGCATCTGTCCTTGTCAGGCCCTCCTTCTGCATCACTGACAAGGGGAAATCACGCCGGAAAATCGAGATGAACTTTCTCGGCCAATGCAGGGATCGAACACTCAACCTCCAGGCTAGCGAACCAGCGCCTTATCCACTTAGCCACCGTGATCCTCCCACCGCTAAAGAGCCCTAATTAGAAATTTATGCCATCTTATGTGTCTGATTTTCACTGGATTTGAATCCAATTTGCTGCTTAACGCTCATTGATTATTTAATCAAAAAGTGGATAATCGAGACTATGTGTTTTTATCATACCGACTATAGTAATGATGATCAAGGCTAGGTCTAAAACAAATTCAATCGGTAATATATCGGTACAGAGTGGAGCAATCTGACTGAAATTTTCAGCATATTCCCTTTACATTAACTTGTTTTAACTCTTTATCTAATCTCCAATAATGCCCCTTTACAAATGTATGTATAGCGTCATTTCCAGAGAGCGTGCTCACGAGCACTCTAAAATAAACAAATAATCAAAACACACTACAGTGAAGAGATCGCAAATGTTAAATGTTAAAAGTAAATTCAAAGCTCTATCACGGTTATTTTATGGCGGAATAAGCACTTGACGCTTTCAGGCTATATATTTTGACACAGGAAATGTTTCTAGGGTTTTTGTAGACATTAAATAACACTGTGTTTGTTAATAGTTGTGTTTTAAATTCACCTGTTCGTGTCCATTAACATCGAGATATTCTTAACCTCTCCATAATGGCGGACAGGAGACGGGACATGCATTAAAATATAAACTATTACCGTGTCTATGTTTGTTACAACACGCAAGATAAAGGACGAGTCAGGAATATGAGCAACTGGGGATCCCAGCGTTCGGCAAACCTCCACTCGGCAAATGTCGACAGATTCCGGTACCCTACATCTAGACTCGGATGTATGACGAATTCCGCCATTTTCGAACTACATTAATTTTAAAGGACCCGGATACAAAATGGCTTCCCCCGTGGAGATTGAGTCAACAAACTAGCCGCATCGCAAATGTATAGTCGTAGGTACAATTCACTTACTGTCATACATCCGAGTCTAGATGTAGGGTTACGGAATCTGTCGAGGTTTGCCGAATGGACAAACCTCAGCAGATTCGAGTACCCTACATATCTCAGCAGATTCGAGTACCCTACATATCTCAGCAGATTCCAGTACCCTACATTCGGCAAACCTCAGCTGATTCCAGTATCCTAGCCTCGGCTTTGTGACGAAGTCCGCCATTGGAACTACTTTCAAGTTCCCGGATTACAAACGGCGTTTCCTATGATGACGCATTTGAAGAATGTTTTATCATACTAAATTTCAATGTCTGAAGCTGTTTTTCTTTCAAGTTTATCCGATTTTCTTTAGACAGGGACAAGTTTGCACTGAAAATTCTACACATTCTTCGAACGACGCAATTGTGAGAACTTCTTTCTAAAAGCCGCAAGTTTCCCTAATAAGTAAACTGGGGCCTCATCGCAATTGTATAGGCGTAGATACATATCACTTATTATAATACAGCCGAGGCTAAATGAAGGGTACCGGAATCTTCCGAGGTTTGCCGAGTGGGGATCCGAGGGGGCGTGGGGTCTGGTGGATTAACAGAATATTTTTTTTAAATCAGATTTCTCCTCCTGTAGGTTTCATACATGTTTAAGAATAGAGTGAGAGAGAGAAATGGTGATTATCGTCCACTCGACACAAACTAGGTCTTTACGGGACTCACTTTTGGGTTAATTTTATTTCAATAATTCGCTTGCGCGTAAGGATCTTTAGCAATGGGGGGAAACCGGAGGACCCGGAGAAAACCCACGAGGTTGGACAGGCGTCCTTCTCCTTGTCACGTATTACCGGGTATACGAAACCACGCCAGTTGACTCAATGATAGGCTTTATGATACAGCGCGCACGTGCTAACCATTCGGCCATTCAACACCCAAGGGTGACAGCCAAAACAGCGGTCATGTTCACAATTTTTTGGTTTGTTCGGCGTTATTTCCATGAATTTTTAAAGAAAAAAATGTTGCGTGCACCCACAACCTCAAGACATGGCCTGTCTAGAAATAACGTTGAAAAAGGTTTCTGTTTTGGTCATTCGGATGTGTTCAAACCAGGGCCGGATCTACCGGGGGTGCAGGGGGTACATTGCGCCCCCAGAAATATAAGGCGCTCCGAGAAATGGCGCCCTCCCGTTCCTCAAAAGAATTTTAACAGTCTTTCAGTTATAAAATTATACACTTGATTATGATCAATATCAGTAACTTGGACATTATGTTGGCGCCACACAACTCAGCTACCCCCCCCCCCCAACTTTTAAAATCCTACATATGGCCCTGGTTCCAACACTAATTGAAATAGAAATGTTCGGGAAATAGCGTTAAATAAATTTTCTGTTTTGGGATGTGTTCAAACACTAATTGACTATAATATTAGCTTATATTAATGAATAATCTATACCTCCCCGAGAACTTTGTTTTTTTGTTATAATGTACAAAGCATGTCGAATCAGCATCTTGATGCCAGGGTTATTTCTACACGGAAAAAACAAATATAATTGTGTCTTCAAATCCGACCCCAGGAGAGGAACCATTGCAGAATCAGACCCCATGAGAGGAACCATCCGAGAATCGTGTCTCGGAATCTCGTCTCCCACAAGACTATCCTTACTCATGAAGCATCGGGGTTTTGTTCCAACAACATGTCGCCGACTTTATGAGACATGGTTAAGTCGGGGTTCGATGTGGACCGTCCTCGGAGACATTAGCAACTAGAAATTTATTGCCGATGCACGTTCACAAAGGTTGTTTAACAGACACCGAACAGATTACTAATGTCGGTCGGCCATTTTATTTATCAGTCACAGCAAGTGTAAGACTAGACAAGCCAGTAATGATATTCTTCGTTCAGCATCTTCTTGCTCCGGGCGCGAGATCTGCTTTCCAATTTTTTATATACCTTGTTAACGACAAAATTAATGACGTGCGTTAAGGCCTTACACTCTGTATTCCATGTTTTTTACTCGTGTGGGATTTTGATCGATAAGTTTAGCTGCGCTGCTGTATCACGGTCATTATATTCCCGTCCATTACACCAGCTGAAAGCAGGTGAATGACGTAAAATTAGCGCAAAAATCAAGTTAGTAGAGAGGCATACCATGGAATTATAGCTGTTGGTTGAGAAAGCTACTAAATCTCTCGCTAACATGCTATATAAAATATATTTATTCACCACTGGTTTTCGATCCTTATATTAAATCACATTTAAAGCCCCAATAACACTCTTGTCGTAACTGAATAATATGGCCCAATCTTTATTCTGGTCAACAAAATGTACTATTTTACAATATGCCAATTAATTGATGATACAAATTTCATCTTAACACACCGAATTTAAAAAATTGGAAAAATTCAACTACCTTTTCGAATACAACTTAGATTTAAAAATACTTTCGAACCCTCTGGACAAGTAAAATAGGGTGTAATGGATAATTTACACAACAGGTAGGACACTTAAACATCCAAACTGATCCCGCAGTGAATATTCGCCTGGCCGCTAGTATCACTGATAAAGATGACATCTATGTGTCTTAATTTGGCAAAATATTAACTTTTATCCTCCGACAAAATAAATTCTAAAACATTTTTTTGAAGTATAAGAAAAATAAATAAAGACGTTTGAAGTATCTGTAGTTAAAAAATATTTCCTATTTAGTGTAAATGGGTATTAAAATGAGTAAAAGACATCATTTTGCCCGAAGCAGTTACGTGTTATGTAAACAACGCACGAGCCGTTGAGCCAATGGTGACGCCTAGTGAAATCAATGCACGTGTTGAAGACAGTCATCTGTGACAGAGATAATTCGTAAGTAATTCTCTGTAAAACAGATTGTTAAACATCTAGTAGTTAGAATAAGGCTTTTTTTCAGGACCTGTCAGGCCAGCAAGGGTGTTATTGTCCCTTTAAATCACCTTTAAAACACGGAACCGGTTATAAATATATATTTAACACGGCGATCATACGTCGATATCTTCACCTTTAAACAACTGGGTTTTTAACGATAATTTATCATCCATTTTAAATGTCTATTTTATTACGTTAAAAACGTTTGGAGTTTTTGTTATACAATTCGTGGGAAATAAATAATATGCTGATTCATTTTAATGGCTAGTTTGTTGTTTTTTTTAAATCCTCCAAAGATTATGAGACAGCTGTTGGCTGCCTTGAAGATTTATAGACTTAATACAGAATCTCCGAGTACCTCAATGTAGTCGTGATGCAAGTTGTGTGGGTGATGGCGAATGTACTAAAATGACAAAGAACTGAAAAGATGATTGCTTGTTGTTCCACGCAATTTTGTTTTTTTTAATGTAAATTGAATTTTTAATTGCGAGAGTTATGTGTTCATGAAAACCCACGTTCGACATTCAGACACTAACGTCATTCAGACACTTACCATTATAGAGTTAGACACGGTGGCTTAGTGAGTAGGACGTTGGCTCGCTAACCCCCTGGGAGAGGGGGTGAGGGTGTCTAATGGTTAGCAGTGCGCGTTGTATCATAAGGTCAATCATTGAGTCAAATGGCCTGGTTTCGATTCCCCGGTCGTACGTGACAAGGAGTAGGATCACCTGTCCAACCTTGTGGGTTTTTCCGAGCCCTCCGGTTTCCTCCCACTGTTGGAAGCGAACTATTGAAATAATATTAAACCATGTATTAGTCTCGAAATGACGTAGTTTGTGTTGAGTAGACGTTTCCCATCTCTCAATCTTCTTATTTTCCCCTCTTCCTCTCTCCCTCTCGCCTCCCCCTCTCTCTCTCTCTTTTTATTTCATTTCATTTACTGCTAAGTACAAAAGCATGTCGTTGGCTTCGACCTTTGGCGATTCTGTGAGTAGCAAGTTCTATTGCCAGACCTGGATGGAATGAGAGTTGGTTCCTGTTAATGAAGCTTTGACTCGCAATACATCCATTAACTTGTTATTTCTGGAGTTAAATCTTCGACGGGGAATAAAAATACATTTCGTCATACGTCCTACTGGAATGGGTACTTACAGAAATGGAGAATCGCCACGCCCACGTGAATGACGACCAGCCATTATGACCTCAAGAAGTAGAGAATCGCCACGCCCACCTGAATGACGACCCGCCATTATGACCACCAAGAAGTAGAGAATCGCCACGCCCACGTGTATGACGACCCGCCATTATGACCACCAAGAAGTAGGGAATCGCCACGCCCACGTGAATGACGACCCGCCATTATGACCACCAAGAAGTAGAGAATCGCCACGCCCACGTGAATGACGACCCGCCATTATGACCACCAAGAAGTAGAGAATCGCCACGCCCACCTGTATGACGACCCGCCATTATGACCACCAAGAAGTAGGGAATCGCCACGCCCACGTGAATGACGTCTAGCCATTATGACCACCAAGAAGTAGAGAATTGCCACGCCCACGTGAATGACGACCCGCCATTATGACCACCAAGAAGTAGAGAATTGCCACGCCCACGTGTATGACGACCAGCCATTATGACCCCAAGAAGTAGGGAATCGCCACGCCCACGTGTATGACGACCCGCCATTATGACCCCCAAGAAGTAGAGAATCGCCACGCCCACGTGTATGACGACCCGCCATTATAATCCCAAGAAGTAGAGAATCGCCACGCCCACCTGTATGACGACCCGCCATTATAATCCCAAGAAGTAGAGAATCGCCACGCCCACCTGTATGACGACCAGCCATTATGACCCCCAAGAAGTAGAGAATCGCCACGCCCACGTGTATGACGACCCGCCATTATAATCCCAAGAAGTAGGGAATCGCCACGCCCACGTGTATGACGACTAGCCATTATGACCCCCAAGAAGTAGAGAATCGCCACGCCCACCTGTATGACGACCAGCCATTATGACCTCAAGAAATTATGAGGGATAAAGAAAAATATTTGGAAATTATTTGGATGAGTTTGGAGAGAGGGGTGTGGGAGACATGGGTTTAGCGACCATTCGAAACCACCTAGGTCATTTCGGGACTCACATATGGTTCAATGGTATTTCAATATGTCGTTTTGGGAGTGTGAGGTGTCTTACCAGAGAGAGAGAGAGAGAGAGAGAGAGAGAGAGGGAGAGAAATGAGGTTTAACGTCCAATCGGGACTAACATAATATGGTTTAATTTTATTTCAATAATTCGCTAGCGCGTATGGGTCTTTAGCAGTGGGAGGAAACCGAAGGACCCGAGGTTTGACAGACGATCCTACTCCTTGCCATGTACAATTGGGGAGTCGAAGCCACGCCAGTTGACTCAATGACATGCTTTATGATACAGCAAGCACTGCTAACCACTCGGCCACCCCCCATCCCCCGCGCTAGCGGGTGTTGGTCTATACCAGTTAGACGAAACCGGGAGACCCAGGGAAAACCCACGAGGTTTTACAGGCGACCATACTGTTTGGAAATGAAATGATGTGAGGTTTAACGTCCTACGTTTTTGCACCGGCATTAGTTTGGAGAGAGAGGGGGAGAGAGAGAGAGATGGGGTTTAACGTTCACTCGACACAAACTAGGTCATTTCGGGACTAACATATGGTTTAGTACTGGGAGGAAACCGGAGGACCTGGAGAAAACCCACAAGGCTGGACATTAGTTTGGAGATCAGACATTGATTACAAACAAGTCAGGTGTATTATTAATTCCAATTCGTTACGTCTGGAGAAGAAATGGCGCCAAAGGTTATAAAATATTTACTAGTATATACTGTACTTGACCTTCGTGATCTCTTCCTTGACCAGTTATCAAAGCGCGGGTTCCACGCATTCTTGGTAATCTATTAATAAAAGATAAAAGCGCGGGTAAATGAGATGCACACGAGAGATATCTAGTTCCTGCCATGTTCTCTTTATTAATAAGAAAGATTTATTCAACTTGTAGGGAGGGATATGTCAGTGCAAACTACTTCAAGTGTTGTTTTTACTTAGAAGAACCATGGCTAAAATTATATGAAATGGGGTTTAACGTCCTACTGTTCTGCTGCTAATGAAGACGAACGTACGACATACTGTGTGCTATAAGGGAAATTTCCCCGGGCTTCGGCGCTACGGCCTACTCTTATATCTATTGTTGAACTTTAGAATTGTTTTCCCTAACTAGATACATTATGTAAGATTTCGATTTTCTCTTATAGTTTATTGGAAATTCCATAATCAAACTTGTATAGTCTCGATTGTCCTGTACCATGTTACGATAATAAATTATTAAATGGCGATCGTGTTTCAATCCATTTAAAATCATGACCATCTGAAAGTCTAGAGAGTTGATTGGCCAAATGGTTAGCAAGAGCGCACTGTAACATAAGGCCTGTCATTGGGTCAACTGGTTTGGTTTCGAATCCCCGCTTGTACGGGACAAGGAGTCAGGTCGCCTGACCAACCTCGTGAGTTTGCTCCGAGTCCTTCGGTTTCTTCCCAACGCTGAAGACCCCTACACAAGCAAATCATCGAACACTCCTAAGAAATAACTATTGTTGGCGAAATATTGGGGGGGGGGGGCTAATTCGATTTTTGGGGGAGCTAAGCCCCCCCCCCACTGTGGCTACGGGCCCGGTTCCTTAGAGAACTATAGCGGGTGGTTAAAATATAATTTTTGATTTAACTTTAATACGAGAGCACAACATAAGGTGGGTCGTTGAGTCAAATGGCGTGGTTTCGATATTAGCCGAATTGGTGCAAAAACAATCGGACCTTCAACGTCACTACATTTCCCCTAATTTTCCAACGTAAACATATTTCATCTGATTTGATGTACCTTTCTATTAGATAATCAATGACGAATAAAAGTACATAAAAACATAATTTGGTCTAGTAAACGGACTACAGAATTTTTTTATTAGCTTTCATAAAAGGACAAATCAAGCAAATTATTTGATGCTTTGAAAATTTCGTGAATTATTAAATAAAATCATGTATACTGTATGTCTCTAATGGCGGCCAAATCCCAGCAGACGACAGATAGGGATCCTGTTCATGCAATTCCATGCACATCAGATAAATGGCGATCTTCTTCAAAGGATTCGTTTAGTAGATTCCATCTTTGTTGTTAATTGTTTGTATTTTATTTTTTATTAAATTATATAAATTATTGAATCCAATTTTTCTTTGAAATGTTATTCTAAAACAAATAATTACACACTCAAAACGTCATTTCGGATCCCTTTGTGTCCTAAAAGTGTTCACGGAACGGAGATAGAGAGAGCGAGATAGAAAGAGAGAGAGAGAGAGAGCGACGGGGTTTAACGTCCACTCGACACAAACTAGGTCATTTCGGGACTAACATACGATTTTAATTTTATTTCAATAATACGCTTGTGCGTAGGGTCTTTGGCAGTGGGAGGACCCGGAGAAAACACACGAGGTTAGACAGGCGACCCTACTCCGTGTCACATACAGCATGGGAATCGATACCACGCCAGTTGACAAAAATACATGCTTTATGATACAGCGCGCAGTTGCTAACCATCCAGCCATCCAACGGTTCCAACACCCCCCCCCCCTTTTCACGGAACGGACTTCGTTGAAACAATAACTCGAGATGGCTTTCGTAAACATCTGGGACCGGTTGCTCAAAGCTCTGTTATCTTTAAACGATCCGTTAACTTAAACAGAGAGAAAGATTGTTGCCGGAAATTAAGGCCCTGAGCATTCTGTGGTGCAAATTTTTTCTGTAGATTTCTGCTTATAAAAAAAATAAAGTATTGTTTAGTGTTTTCTGTAGTAAATTTAACGGAAAGATAACAAACAACACGTTACCAAGATATGTCCGTTAGAGTTTAACAGATCGTTAAAATAACTTAGTTTTGAGCAACCGACCCCAGTTCAGTTTTTAAGTAAGTAATTGAAATAAATCGACCTCTACGACTTTTTTTATGGGGTCACAATTGCCGACGCAAACGGTTCCATTTCTTTTGATGCCCCGAAAGTCTGGAAGTCTAAGAATAGATCAATGTCTTTGAGTAGCGTAAATGGGGTCTCGCAGTAGTTTTTTCCTTATCTAATTAGCGCTCGGTTCTTCACAAAGCACATCATTATCAGTCGTACAATTAAAGTTTATTACTTTGTGTAACTATAGAAGCTATACCATTAGAAACTCTCGTCGCTATAGCCGAACCAAATAACAAACAATCCGCCATTTTTAATCAAATTTAAGTGATCTAGTTAGTTATATCCATGTGTTTACAGATCAGCACGAGGTAAGGTCGTCATAGAGAACACAACACTGCGCTTAAGGTCTCCGAGGAAAGGAAGAAAAAAACAGAGATTGGTTCCAGGAAACACTGGTCTAATGCCAATCTCTATCTTCTCAGCTGTCACAATATTTCTTTTTTCTTGACTGATTTGTCACCCATCGGGAAACAGTGACGAGGTCATTATTGCTGACTTCCCTTTGTTGACTCTCGTGGGTGTCTTTCAGTTCTCCTTTTATTGGGACAATCTACGAGATTTAGTATACACGTGCAGAGAGCTGTCCAGACAAGAAGCTCTGAGTGGAAAGAAAAAACAACAACCATTTCAGCTTAAATGTAAAACCGTTGATCTTTATTTACGTTAAAGCCCCAATAACACTCTTGTTGTAACTGAATAGTATGTTCCAATCTTTATTCTGGTCAAGTAAGATAGGTTGTAATGGATAATTTACACAACAGGTAGGACACTTAAACATCTTGTAGTTAGAATAAGGCTAATTTTTTTTTCTGGACCTGTCAAGCCAGCAAGAGTGTTATTGTCCCTTTAAGCCAGGGAGCAGCGGTGGCCCAATGAGTGAAGGGGATCACGTGGCTAAGTGGGTGAGGTGTTGGATCCCTGCATTGGCCTAGAAAGTTCATCTCGATTTTGCGGCGTGATTCCCTCTTGTCAGTGATGCAGACGGAGGGCCTGACAAGAGGTCGGACGAATTCTTAGCATTGTGCTATTTTGTATTTCAACAGCCAAGGGTACTTTTACGTACACGTCAACGGGCACATTTGGCTACCAGACACTGTCCCTTACCAGGCAGTCCATCTTGCACCACTGACAAGGGGTAGCCACACTAGAAACTGCTGCCGTTCTTTCCCTACCGGGGGGGGGGGCGTTGGGATGGCCTAGTGGTCTAGAGTGCCTCGCTTCGACCTCTAGCTGGCCGGCAACCTCTGGCTTGTGGCTGTAGTTTCGAGCCCTGGTGTGAGCGTATGTGGCTTGGAGATAGGGGCGCCTTCTCAACCTCGTGGGTTTCCTCCGAGCACTCCGGTTTCTTCCCACTGCTAAAAACCCCTACGCGCAAGCAAATCATTGAAATAAAATTGAACCATATGTTAGTCCCGAAATGTCCTAGTTGTGTTGAGTTGACGTTAAACCTCATTTCTCTCTCTCTCTCTCTCTCTCTCTCTCTCTCTCTCTTTCCCTACCAACAGTATCATTGAACACGGGACCTTCTGGTCAACAAGACACCATCTTGGCCACTAGTACTAATAATTAGAATTTTCATTTTCTGTTAGTTCAAACAGGTAGATTTTTTTCCAGATTTTTTTGTTGTTTTTTGGAGATTTTTGTTTTTGGTTAAAAGACATTCCAAGAATTTCAGATCTATGGCTTTACTAATGACGTGGTATTTCCGCCTAAACAAGTTTTAATCAGCGATATATTTTCTGGTTTATGCTATATCACGATGTCCGAAGGCAAGTTAACCTAACGGGTGTGACTTAATGTGTTGATTACAGACCAGAATGTGCAGCTGAATTGAAGACCTTTCAAGATTAAAGGGCAACAGATCTGAAATTTGGACAATTTACGCATGTATTTCTCAAATTATAGTATTTCATTTTGATTCTAGGGAGACTCTTGCATGGATCTGTTCGTTAATGAGGCATAAACAACTCTTTTAATGGTCGGGAATTCTATTTTTTTTTTTTTTTATCTGAAAATGCAGGAAGTGTTAAGGCGAAATTAAAAGGTTGTCTGTGACATTTCATTTTGCTATCGCATTGCGTTAGTTTTGGTCGTTTAACGGTGATGATAGCTGTTAACTGACAAAGGGATGTGGTCATAGAGGTCCTTAATCGTAACGGCCAAAATTAACTTTGGTCGAGACGACCATAATTTGGTCAAGACGGACAAATAATATAACTGACAAATGTCGACCAGTTCCAGTAAGAACAAGTTCTGACCCGTCTAGAATAACCCATGTGGTTTCCAGCGAGCTTCGTCAAGTTGCGGTCATGAACTTTTCATTCCGGTTAGACAGGAACTGTTTCTGTCTTCATTAGCCCAGAGCAGAGCAGTAGGACGTCAAACCACGTTTTCTTTTACAAACTTTCCACTAGAAGAAGAAGAAAAATGAAATGGGGTTTAACGTCCCACTGCTCTGCTCCAACTGGGCTAATAAAGACGTTCATACGCCAGTTCCAACTGGGCTAATAAAGACGGTCATACGCCAGTGTGCTATGGGGGGAATTTTGTGTTTCATTTTTGTAATTTCCAAAAATAGGTTAAAGTTTAAACAGTGAAATTTTGGGGATCTAAAATACAATGTTGTTAGTGAGGGAAGATTCGGAGCTAAAATATCTCTTTCATTGTCTGTGTAATTTAAAGCGACCCCTCATTCACTCCAAAGCCGCAATTCATAACATAGTTCGCTGTCTCTGTCTTTTGGTCCATTAGTCTTTTATTTAAAAAATATACTCGCTCAAAAATAATTGACATATTCATCGATTGAAAAATCTGAATCTAAAATGCCTTGAGCAAAAAAACCAAACAAACAAACAAACAAAGGCAAAATAACATCTACTTAGGTTAAGTTGTAATGAATAAAAGTAATTAATTATTCAAACTTGTAACGTGGCATCGGTGAAACCCGTCATTACTGCATAGCAGTTCTTATTATAACCTTTATTTTTTAATTAAGATTTTTAGTATTAAATCGTGTTGGTTATAATCTATTATGTTCACCACCTGTATAACCATTACTTTCGTTTTTATTTTTATGAATAATACAATAACATTAAAAGCATTAAATAACAAAACATGCCATTTAACCTTGACCGCTGTTAACAGGAGAACAGTAATATACAATTATTTATGAATTACTTTGTCCGCTTCACAACTGGACACACATCAATTGTTATACGCGATTATCTATAGTTCGTCAAATTGAATAACGCTCTATTGATTGCTACATTATTAATTCTCATCCAGTCAACTTTAATATAAAACAAAAAGCTTGTTGACAACTGGCCCTTAAGTCCACGTCCACACGAGACGAATAGATGTAACGACAGAGAGAGAGAGAGAGAGAGAGAGAGAGAGAGAGAGAGAGAGAGAGAGAGATGGGGTTTAATGTCACTCAACACAACTAGGTCATTTCGGGACTAACATATGGTTTAATTTTTCTTCAATAAATTGCTTGCGTGTAGGGGTCTTTAGCAGTGGGAGGAAACCGGACTGCCCAGAGGAAACCCACGAGGTTGAGAAGACGGCCCTATTTCCTTGCCACATACGCTCACACCAGGGCTCGAAACCACAGCCGAAAGTCAGAGGTGGCCAGCCAGCTAAAGGTCGAGTTGCGACACTCTAGACCACTAGGACATCCCACCCACCCCCTCCCCCATTCTGCACACAGAGATCCATCTACTTCATACTTCGAGAATAAATCTCTGTCCTGACTGGCCGCCATATCCACAAATTAGTATACTGTTTTCTAATGGGCTTCTACTCCGTGTCACATCTGGCACACACATAAAGATTAAATAAACCTACATGTATATATCTGCTCATTTAGGTATATAGATTCCACAAAAGACGCAATTTTAGACTTTTTTGTAAAAGCGACATGTTTTCCTGTTTAAAGTAAACCGGTAGCCGCATCGCTAATGTATGGGCGTAGGTACATATCACTTACTGTCATACATCCGCGATTTGATGTAGGGTACCGGAATCTGTCGAGATTTGCCTAGTGGGCCCGGGGGTCTGTTTCACGAAATTTTAACTAAGATCAAATCCAAATTTTAATAATTTGATTGGATAATATTCGACTGATTTTGGTGCTAAGCCAATCGAAATTGAAGTATCTAATAAAATTTGGATTTTATCTTTTGTTAGGATTTCGAGGGTTTCAAAAAATCCTCTATAATTGGAGGCAGAGCAGACAAGGTATACAACCCACACCTCTTTCTCTCTCTCTCTCTCTCCCTCTCTCTCTCTCTCTCTCTCTCTCCCTCGCTCTCTCTCTCTCTCTCTCCAAATCCTGTTCACGTTTTTTGAATTATTTATGACAGTCTGGTTTTCGGTCTGTGCATCATAAAAACGTAGAGTGACGTGTCATTATCATACAGTTGTGATTCTTTTAGGGTAAATCTGGGTTTTTTTACGGGAATTAATGCAAGACCCGTCATCGTTTGAGACGAACAGCAAACCCTTACGTCAAATACAGAATTTATTAGTAGAGGAAGAACAATGCTCAGCCCACTAACTCTGCATCTTTCCTTTTCTACCGTCCGTTATAAATCATCAGAATATTTATATTTTTGAACCTCAATGCAGGTCTTCGCCTGTGAATGTGAAAAGAAATCGTTATTCGACTCCGGCATCCACTGTAGCTGATAGCTGATGTATAATTCATATATAATTCTTCTTCTTCTTTTCTTTTCTTTGTTTTTTTGGTTGGAAAGTTTTTAGCTATCATCTCCAATTCTCTGTCTGATTCATCAACCTATGTTGAAACATGTACAGAGCTAAGGTCGCTTATACACTTCATTATTTCTGTTAAAACAACGGAATGCTAAGCGGTACTTATCCCGTTTCCCTTTAGGGAGGGAAGGGAAATGGGGTTTAAAACGTCCACTCGACACAAGCTAGGTTATTTCGGGACTAACATATGTTTTTTTGATTTTATTTCAATAATTCGATTGCGCGTAGGGGTCTTTATCAGTGGGAGGAACCCGGACTAACCCCACGAGGTTAGACAGGCGATCCCACTCCTTGTTGCGCACAACCGGGGATTCGAAACCACGCCAGTTGACTCAATGACAGGCTTTATGATACAGCACGCAGGTGTTAACGATTCGGCCATCCAACCCTCATGTCATAACAACGGAATACTTAGGGAGGGAATGGAAATTGGGTTTAACGTCCACTCGACACAAACTATGTCATTTCGGGACTAACATATGTTTTTTTAAATTTTATTTTAATAATTCGCTTGCGCGTAGAGGTCTTAAGCAGTGGGAGGAAACCGGAGGACCCGGAGTAAACCCACGAGGTTAGACAGGCGACCCCACCCCTTGTCACGTACAATCGGGAATTCGAAACCACGCCAGTTGACTCAACGTGCTAACCATTCGGCCATCCATCCCCCTTCCTGATGTTATAACAACGGGGTACTTAGCTATAATAACCCTCTATCCCCATTAGCGACCTTATTTGCATTTTACTCTCTCAATTTTTTGTTAGCTTCCCGAGCCCGAGTCCTCAACCCAGATCATTTGAGCGCGTTTTGTTTCGACTGGTCTGACGACGTCAATCAGTAAAATAACTTTTACAGAAGTCAACATCACCGTTTCAAGGACAAATATTGAGTATTCTGAGCAGTTATTTGTTAGCTATGAGTTCATCGACCCTAATAGAACCTTTAATTCAATCACTATTTGACAAGAGAAAATATAGTACAATTTGCTTCGAGGGTTAGACTCAAGTAGCATTATTCTCCGCGGAACGTGTTACGGAGCTTGGAAAAATCTTGCGTAGATGGAGTCATTCAATCATTGCGCAACAAACAGGCGAAACAAATGTAAGAATCGCTCTCAGAATAAACATACTTAGGATAGAATAGTGCGACGACGAGACCGATTCGTACTATAAGGTATAATATAGAATCGCACTTCATTTCCCTGCCAATATTCCACTTATAAGAAGGGTTTTTATCTTGCTTCCAGCATTCACTGGCTGCAACTCTTAAAGTAGTTATCAGTTGTACACCACACCACATCACATCCATTTCTCCATCTTGCCATGTCGTCAATTTAATTTTCATCGTCCTGTGTATCCCAGCAATCGATAGTCGCCCTATTTGAAATTCTTTGCGGGGATTTAGTCGTTATTCCGCGGATAAATTCTTAAAAAAAGAAATTATATTTTATATGGACCTTTCAGTTCAATTACTCTTTTATCTTCCGATATTAAGTCGGTTTTTATTTAATATGCACATTAAACTAAATTAATATAAGCCTCGGTATCAAGCTCGCTTTACGGTCGTGAATCTTCATTACGCTACATTTCCCGCGATATTGCATATTGATGGCTACAAGTTACCGACCGACCGCCACCGAAATACCCCGATCGACTTGAGTAGTCAGTCCATCATGGGGTCGACCACGCTTCGGTCTCCCCTAATTTAATGGCCTATAAAGAATATCCATTGAGGCAAGAACCGAAGTTTTTAAAATCATTTTTCAAATCCTAACCTTTTAGACGAGGTGGAAGAAAAAAGTCTCGATTCTTGTGATTTATGGGGCGATCTGCGTCATTGGCGGCATGATTGAAGGGTAAGAGCCAGAAAGAGACAACGGGAAATGAAAAGATTCCGCCATTTAGCATGAGTCTCTCCCGTCGCTCAAATCACTAGTTTTAGTTCACTCAGGGCAGAAATAGAAAACGAAAAGGATAATCGGTAATGATTTTGATGGGGTTGTAACTTTTCTGAAATTTACGTCTATCTTTAGAAAATTTATGAAATGAAACATGGATATGGTTAGCAGGCAACAAACTCACAAGTTCAACAGAAATAAATTGAAATGGGGTTTAAGTAACTTTTCTGAAATTTACGTCTATCATTAGAAAATTTATGAAATGAAACATGGATATGGTTAGCAGGCAACAAAACACACAAGTTCAACAGAAATGTAATGAAATAAAATGGGGTTTAACGTCCCTGTTCTGCTCCTACTGGGCTAATGGAGACGGGCATTCACCATACAATATGCTATGAGGGAAATTGTGCCCAGACAGCGGCGATACGACCTTCTCTTAAATCGAATTCCAGCTGCTAAGGGATCTTTAACGTGTATGCCAATGTATACACAGGACCAGTTTTTTGTCCTTACGTCGCATCCCAACGACTTGACAGCTTAACGCCTGTGCGTTTGATCATTAGGTCTGTCATTAAGTCAACTGGCATGGTTTCGATTCCCCGCTTGTATGTTACAAGGAGTAGGGTCACCTGTCAAGCCTTTTCAGGGTCCTCCGATTTGCTCCAACAAACGTTCATGCGAATTATTGAAATAAAATGGAACCATATGTTAGTCCCGAAATTGCCGGGGTTGGGGGTATCAGGGTTGCTGTAAAATTGATGGACAATGTATACATGTATATATTGTTTTTATAGTCGACAATTGTATCACAGTGGTGGAAAGGCAAACTTTTTTGCAGCACCCCCCCCCTCTAATTACGGCACTGAATGACAGACCTTCTGATATAAAGGGCATGCGTTAGACCATCCATTCAGCCAAGCAACACTGCCTTATAAGTTGTTATAAGTAAATAAATGAATGGCAATATGTTACTAATCATTACGCATCAAGTGTCGGGTCACGCTCAACATCAGGCGATGGCAATCACACCACCATGATAGTAACATAGTTGTCTTGGTGCGAGCCGCGGTGGCTCAACGAGTGGGGCGCTGGCTCGATAGGGGGTTGGGATGGCCTAGTGGTCTAGAGTGCCGCGCTTCGATCTCTAGCTGGCCGGCCACCTCTGGCTTGCGGTTTTGTTTTCGAGCCCTGGTGTGAGCGTATGTGGCATGGCGATAGGGGCGCCTTCTCAACCTCGTGGGTTTCCTCCGGGCACCCCGGGTTCCTCCCACTGCTAAAGACCCCTACGCGCAAGCGAATTAAACCATATACCAGTCCGGAAATGACCTAGTTATGTTGAGTGGACGTTAAACCACATTTCTCTCGCTCGCTCTCTCTCTCTCTCTTTTCTCTCAATCTCTCGCTGATTCGACAACCTGGAGATCCTGGTTCCGATCGCAGTGTTGGCCGAGCCAGTTAATCTGGATTTATCGGCGTGGTTTCCTCCGTGTCAGTGGTGCTGACCAGCGGGTATGGCAAAGGACACGTCTTCAAAATTGTCTCATGGTCCACTGCATTGAAGAATGCCCTTCATCATTGTCCCGTTAGTACAGAGAAGCTAAACCCCATTTTTTTTTAAAGTCGTAAGCAAAGTTTAGAACGAATTCCGAAATGACTGCCAATCTCGCCAACACCAGCTTTGAAAAAGAAGCAGTATTTTCAGCGCGTTCAGAACGACTATTCAGTTTTTAACTTCGCCGAAACAAGGCTCTGAAAGCATCGTCATAACAATATCAATAGCCTGAGGACTATTTTTACGACTCCCCGTAACAATGGCCACTGACTTCTTTTAATCATTTGCATAAGACCCAGTCTACATAATGAATAAATCATTTCTATGCAGGGCCGTACCAACGGGGGAGCAGGGGGTATATTGCACCCCCAGGAAAAAAGGCGCCCCCCCCTCCACAAAATAAATTTGACAGTCTTTTCATTATAAAATGAAACACTTGATTATTATCAATATCAGTAACTTGGGTATTATATTGGCGTCCCACCACTCTGCTGTACCCCCACTTTTAAAATCCTACATACGGCCCTGTTTCTATGTATATGCCTTTGTTACTTAAAGTTGCAATTCCAAATTTTCAAGTTATATTTTTGAAATTTATTAAAATAAAGCCTTGAAATAGATGGTACCCATACACAGTCCTACCTTAATAATCCTATTTATCCTATAATTCACTATTGACAGCTGAGAAATTGGCAAAAATATCATTTTAAACTTCAAAATCCAACGTTGGAAAATGGCTTCCCCATGTTGTGAATAGAAAAACAGGGGAGGTATTTGTGTTGTTATTTCCTGTGTCATAGATTTTTAAGTGTGGGAAATAATGCCCATGGTCGTATAATAGTGAGTTGATAACCTATTGAGCAAAAGACATAGAAACAGAGGCGGATCCATGGGGGGGGGCGCCCCCCCCCCCTAAAACCCTTAATAACAGTATAAAAAAATAGATATGCGCCACAAATTTTAATCACCACTGAAACCCCGATTTTTTCAAACATTTTCTCAGGGAATCCCCCCCCCCCTTACTGGATTTCCTGGATCCGCCTCTGCATAGAAATAATTATGTTTTGACTTTCTAAGAAAAATTTGAAATTCTCGCTTTAACTCTACAAGGAATACGTACGTACATAACAAGTAGAGATGGTTGAACAGGAATAATATGATGATTGAAAGTAAATATGAGTTATCAAAATTGATTGGACTCCGAACAAAAGCTTCAAAAATATAAATCTCCCGCGGCAATAAATTGCAACGATTTATCAAATAATCTTAATGTGAAAAACAAAAATAATCTTAAGAAGTAAAAATAATTGTTTGTTTTCAAAATTGCGAAGTTTTTATCCGAGGTGTAGAATTATTTGTGTTTCTCCTTATATAAATAATAACGCCCATGTATTTACAATGAATCTCACGAAATTAAATTTTAATATCTTTCTTTGATGAAATCTTTTGTATTTAGATACTTCTAAAAGAAAAACAACTAGTCGAGAAAACGATGTTTTGTAGTTTATTTGATTAACAAATATTAATTTGGAAGCAAATTTTATCTGGTGCCAAACTTGATCAAATTTTACGGTTTTTTGTCTATATAAGATATTAGCTCAGTGACAGACTGAGTTCGAACTTGCTAACCATACGGCTACCCATCCCAAATAAAAAAAAATCCAAGTATACCTAGAGTTTTCGATTAAAATCGTCGATTTAGGAATTAAAATGTCGGTCAACTAGCTTAGTGTCTGTTCTCAAGCGGAGCTAATTGTAGCCAGACAGTCTAAGTTTAGTATGCGAGACAGATTGATAATGCTCGATAATGACTAAGAGAGCAGCCTAGTTGAAACGTCGGTCAGTTATAGGCATTGAGAAAAGATCGAAATGGGTTTTAACGTCCACTTAATAGGTCATTTCGGGACTAATATATGGTTTAATTTTATTTCAATAAAACGCTTGCCCGGAGGAAACCCACGAGCTTGAGAAGGCGCCCCTATACGCTCACACCAGGGCTCGAAACCGCAGCCGCAAGCCAGAGTTGACCGACCAGCTAGAGGTCGTAGCGAGGCACTCTAGACCACTAGGCCATCCAAACCCCCGATAATGACTAAGAGAAGCCTAGTCGAAACGTCGCCCAGTTTTATAAGCAGTAATTGTTGTATTCCATAGAATTGTGACCTGTATACTGAGACTGTTTGACATTAATTTGACGATCTGATGTGATATTATAATATGATAGGTTATCATTAGCCATATTCTACAGCTATTTGTCAAACTTGTCAGTTATCACAATCACGTATTTACTACTTCCAACTTAACTTATCACTCGTAACAGTCTCTCTGGCTTGCGGCTGTGGTTTCGAGCCCTGGTGTGATCGTATTAGGCATGGAGATAGGGCGGCCTTCTCAACCTCGTGGGTTTCCTCCGGGCACTCCGATTTCCTCCCACTGCTAAAGACCCCTACGCGCAAGCGAATTGTTGAAATAAAATTAAACGATATGTTAGTCCCGAAATGACCTAGTTGTGTTGAGTGGACGTTAAACCCATTTCTCTCCCTCTCGTAACAGTCCCGCAGTCACGCTAATTCTCATTGGCTGCGCGGTCACCCCAGTCAGTCAGTTAGCCCACGCACACGACAGACAGAACCAAAAGAATATTTTGTTTACATTGGCTTCGCCTCAACTTATTTGTATTCTTTCGTGGTCAAAAATCAATTCGACTGTGAAGTTTTGGTGAAACAACAGTTTTAATTAAATTTGGATAGCCTAAATCGACAAATTTGTAGCCAGTCTTCTCGAGAACGACACCGAGGCAAGGGTTGTTTTTCCTCTACGCTACTATAACCAGTTTGGACAGACGAAGAACGTTTATTAATCGATTCCGTTAACAAGTTTTAAGGAACGTGATGCGCATTCGGCCTACAAGGGTATATATTTCATTTTATCATGGCGGTTACGATGGAAAAGTGTAACTGCTATTAGATTTTGTTTAACGCGATAACACTTCAAACGGAAAAACCTCCGTGCAGTACTATCTGACTACTACAGATATTATTTTTGATATTTAGACCCCTGCCGTCTTCTGTTTTTATGAAAGAAAAATTATGCTGCAAAGGGGAGCCCTCCTGTCATCTTTGATTATACGGTATGTTTTTATCTGTTGTTCACAGCCGCTACGGATATAGGATTTATAAAGTAAACATTCACTGAACTCGTGGAGAGAGAAGGAAAGTGAGAGAGAGAGGGCGGAGAGGGAGAGAGAGAGGGGGGGAGACACAGAGAATAGAGAGACAAAGAGAAAGAGAGAGGGGGAGGAAGAGAGAGAGGGGGGTCTATCTCGATTTTATTTTGGAGAATAAAACTAAATAATTTTGTGTTAAAAGCCCTTATAAACCTCTACCTCAGGGCCGAGTAACTAACTCAATATACGTAATAAGTTTTTTTTTCAAACAACTTAAACCCGTCAGCTTCCATCTGAAAATGGAGACCGGTGTCCCAAGCTGTATTATAAAAGTAACGTGAAAGTAAAATTTACCATTCGTTATCAAGTACAGCACATGCTGTCTAGTCGTTCGGATTGGACGAAAAGCGAGGCCCCACGTATATATTGGCGTGTATGTTAAAGATCCTCATTTGGAAGTTGGAATTCGATGTAGTGCCACTGCTCGGGCAAATACTGTGTGTATGCCTGTCTTCTTTAGCCCAGTCGGGACAGAACATTACGACGTTAAACCCCATTTCATTTCATTTCCGAACGGTTTTGAGAACGGCTATTGCAATGCAATATGGGTGGTCCAGATATCGTGGATTCTGTCGCGACCTGGAAAAGGTAGCGAGAAGGGAATAAATGGACCTGTCAAGTATTAACAAAGCTATGTCCTGTTACGATGGACAGTTAACACGATGTATAGGTGGAACACTCGGCAACTCTCGACAGATTCCGGTATCCTACATCTAGACCCGACACATAGTTGGACGTGAACGACGTCTAATTCCCTTGACCGGAACTTGGACGCAATTACTGTAGCAGACACAAACCGCCTGAAAGATTCATCCGCGCTTCGGGTTACTCCATTAAATTAGAATAAATGTCTTTCTATTGTTTATGGCCGTAAACTCTGCCACCAGCAATTAGAAGTGGTCAACATTTGTAAAGATTAGTGGCTGATCGAATTAGCTATGGTCAGATACTTGATATAAATACTTGATAGGCTACATGTCATACACTTAGTTACAGTACATGCCTTCCAGGTTTTTTATAGTGATGATTGCTTTAGTTCCATTTAGAGAGAGAGAGAGAGTAGGGGGGTTCCTTGCCAGGCTCTCCGTCCTACACTACTGACAAGGGGGTGGGGGACACATCGGAAGACAGAGAGGGGAGAGAGGGGTGTCCCTTGCCAGGCCCTCCGTCCTACACTGCTGTCAAGGGGGGGGGGAGCACATCGGAAGACGGAGAGGGGGAGAGAGAGGTGTCCCTTGCCAAGCTCTCCGTCCTACACTACTCTACTGTCAATGGGGACTACATCGGAAAATCCCGATACGGGACCCTAGGTGTGTGTGTGTGTGTGTGAGAGAGAGAGAGAGAGAGAGAGAGAGAGTTGTCCTTTGCCAAGCTCTCTATCCTACACTACTGGCATGGGGGGGTCACATCGGAAAATCCCGATACGGGACCCCTAGGTGTTAGAGAGAGAGGGAGGGAGAGAGGGAGTTTAACATCCTCTCGACACAGACTATGTCATTCCGGGAGTAAATATGATTCTAATCTACCCAATATCAGAGATATCCGATGGCATCGAGAGTTGATTATATCCTAGATAAGTTATTCAGTATCTAATTAATAATTATTAGGATAACATTTCATGCAATAGTCAGATTTTTTTTCTTTTGGGCGTAGGAAGACATAGCTGCAGGAGAATGTATTTATCTCCAATAGAAAGCAATCTTGATAACTGGCTATTACTGTAACTAGATAATCATTTATCATTTATTTCGTATTTCCAATTGCAGTAAAATGGCAAAATTATCATTTTATAAAAAAAACTCCAACCATTGAGAGTTGTTTTGTTTTTGAGTGGGTTAAATAATATAACCACATTATTTCTTGAAGGTTGTCTAATAGAGATAGAGAGAGAGAGAGAGAAATTGGGTTTAACGTCCACTGAACACAACTAGGTCATTGCGGGACTAACATGTGGTTTTAATTTTATTTCAATAATTCGCTTGCGCGTAGGGGTCTTTAGCAGTGGGGGAAACTGGAGGAACCGGAGAAAACCCACGAGGTTGGACAGACGACCATATTCCTTGCCACGTACAACCGGGAATTCGAAACCACGCCAGTTGACTCAATGACAGGCTTTATGATACAACACGCACGTGCTAACAATTTGGCCATCCAACCCCTCGTGGAAAGAGAGAAATAAAATTAAATGGGTTTAACGTCACACTGTGCTGCTCCGGCTGGTCTAATGAAGACAGGCGTAGGACAGGCGACCCTACTCCTTGTCACGTACATCTGGGGAATCGAAACCACTACAGTTGACTCAATGACGTGCTAACCATTCGGCCTAATACCCCCCCCCCCCTTCCGACCTGTAATAGGAAGATTTAGCTCTTGCATGTATCTTTAACTGGATTCGGCAGGTTTAGGGTTTCTATGACACGTGCTGCTGACACTATTGTAAAGACCCCTACTCGCAAGCGAATTATTGAAATAAAATTAAACCATATGTTAGTCTCGAAATGACCTAATTTGTGTCGAGTTGACGTTAAACCATCTCTCTCTCGCTCTCTCTCTCTATCTCTCTCTCCGCGCTGAGTTCTTTAGGGTCTGTCTCCTCTCCCACCTCTCTCTTTCTCTACCGCTCTCTGTCTCTATCCCTCTCTTTAAATTTATTCAGCATGTTTAGGGTTTCTATGACATGAGCTGCTGACATTACAATAATGAACTTTTAGATTAGATCTCTACTTGTGGTTTTTGAGTTCGTCATATTTTGATAGAAAACAGAAGTAACAATAAAATAAAATTGTTAAGACTCCCTAATATTTCTTGGGAGATTGTTACATGCATCTGTATTCTCTGTGTTCTTTGTGTGTGTTTGTGTGATAGTCTTTATTCTCACTATTTGCTGTTGCCAGGTAACGATAAAAACCTACTTTACAAATTTCTCTTGGTTTTGTTCTTATACTGCGCAAATGAAGATAAGACTACTAGGTTTCTATAATAGAGCATGAACTCTCGTCTCAAATCGATGCATGATCTATAGACTGTTATTAAAGGGGTTGCATTGAAGAGATTTAACGAAGAGAGAGTGTGTGTGTGTGTTTTTAACGTCCACTCACACAAACTAGGTCATTTCGGGACTAACACAAGGTTCAATTTTATTTCAACAATTCGCTTGCGCGTATGGGTCTTTAGCAGTAGGAGGAAACCGGAGGACCCTGAGAAAACCCACGAGGTTGGACTGGCGACCCTACTCCTTGTAAAGTACAACCACGACCTTATGATACAACGCGCATGTACGAATCGTGTACCGTAATGCGCTTCAACCCCAGTTGTATTGAGAGACTCGACGGGCGAGGCTAGACACACTGCACCAAACCAAACGGAGTTATGTAGACTGGAATAACTAGACGCTAGAAACGTGCACATGATTGCGATTGCTGGCTTATTTCGTCGAACATAACTTATTTGAAATTTGAGTAAAAACGGAAACCATTGACTGTAAATCAGTTTATATACATTCATATTACAGTATTATATGCGTTGCGACCCACTTTTGTGAATTTCTAGGTCCCAACCTGGATGCCCTGTGTTCGACCCCGGTGTCACCCGAAAAAGTTCATCGAGATTAACCGACGTGGTCCCCTCCTTGTCAACGATGCAGGGCAAGGGACAACGTATAGTAGCTCGGTTTGGGTGGAAAACCGAGGTCCTGTGTATAGGTGGAACACAAACTAATTGTAAGGCGTTGAGCGGTTCTCCGGACAAAATTTCTATCATAGCACACTGTATGGCACATGCCAGTCGTCATTACCTCAAGTTGATTCAGAACAATGGGACTTTAAACCTCATTTCATTTCATTTTTATTTTATTTCTCTCAATGAAAGAAACCTGCATTAATGTGTTTTTGATAGAAAATAGCAGATACTTATATCTTGTTAACAACGTGTTGCCTGTTTTATTGTAACACGTAACAGACATTACATTATATAGACTATATAACACGTGTTCTGGGTATTTAATTAAACCCGTGGGTCTATAGAAACAATATCCAGTAGAGGTAGAGAAAGACAAAGAAAGAAATGGGGTTTAACGTCCACTCGACACAAACTATGTCATTTCGGGACTAATATATCGTTCAGGTTTTTTTTCAACAATTCGCGTAGGGGTCTTTAGCAGTGGAATGATACCGGAGGACCCGGAGAATCTCACGAGGTTGGACAGGCGACCCCACCTCTTGTCACGTACAACCGAGGAATCACGTCCAGGGTCGCCTTCGGCCTGTTGTGTACATCATCCATTACATCCTATTTTACGTGTCCAGAGGGTTTGAAAATATTTTTAAATCTAAGTTACATTTGAAAAGAAATACGTAAAGCTTTTCAAACCATGTAGTTGAATTTTTCCAATTTTTTAAATTCGGTGTGTTAAGATGAAATTTGTATCATCAATTAATTGGAATATTGTAAAATAGTACAATTTGTTGATCAGAATAATGATTGGCACATATTATTCAGTTACAATAAGAGTGGTATTGGGCCTTTAAAGATAGAACGTATACTACCAATGTTGCTCCAGAACCTGAGAGTTATTTGAATTCGTATAACATTTAAGTAGTTTCCATATAATATAGTTTGTATAATCATGTTTTGTCAATCAATTCGACCAAGGCTGATGTCAGACAGAAATTGTAAAAGTGGCAGTATTATAGTAAAAATATTTCATCAATTTGTGAATTGTATTTGGAAAAACAGTAACACAAACAAAAGATTTTGTTCATTTAATACATCAGTTTGATATACATTGTAAATATAAATTATGTACTGTAAATAAACTCTGGATATTTTGTTGGTTTGTTTATTTTTTTTTG
Source organism: Patella pellucida (assembly GCA_917208275.1). Taxonomy (NCBI): domain Eukaryota; kingdom Metazoa; phylum Mollusca; class Gastropoda; family Patellidae; genus Patella; species Patella pellucida. The sequence goes on along the minus strand of OU795042.1, from coordinate 69,842,790 downwards.
TCTAGGGATAACATGGTCACTAAACTCAACTGTGAGCACTTTCTTAAAATCGTCGTTATCATATTCTACCTCTAGTACCCTTTTTTTCAGCATTGTCAGAAACTTAGCAAACGTTCCAGGAATTCGTCTCCAAAGAATGATGTGGTCATATCATAGTTTCCATTAAGCCAACTTGCGATTTCGTGAAGTAAAATGTTTTGTAGCAGTTCATTGAAGAGTGCGTCGTCCATTATGGTCGAACTAGCTTCCGTTCGGGTGTAGTGAACTATACCCATTTGGCAAACCTCGACAGATTCCGGTACCCTCCGTAACCCTACATCTAGACTCTGATGTATGACAGTAAGTGATATGTACCTACGACCATTTGCGATGCGGCTGGTCGGCTACTGATTTACTTTAACAGGAAAAGGTGCCGCTTTTACAAAAAAGTCCCAAAATGGCAGTCATTTTTTAGTTTGTTGATATAATCTCAATGGGGGCAGCCATTTTTTATCCGGGTCCTGTAAAATAGTTCCAAAATGGCGGAATTCGTCATACATCCGAGTCTAGGTGTAGGGTACCGAAATCTGTCGAGATTTGCCGATTGGAACTAGACCTTGCCGTATAGTCGTGACCATACAAGCGCACCCGAAGTATAGAAGTAGAATTATGCAGGAACGTTTTAATAGCAATAACATCCAGCAGAATTACGTAGGGGTGTGTTAGAATTAAGTAGAGATGTATGGTGCACAACATGCTATTTTTATAGATTAACTAGAAACGTGTGAAGCCGTCTGGTCTCTATCGCTGATTACATGTTGATTACATATGGTTGCATCAAACTAATATCAAATTATACCGGAGGGTATTCATATTCATACAATACCCTCAAAAACACATCAACACATCAGTCTGCTGGCAAAATAACGTCCGGGTAATGGTATTAAAGGAGCATGGCAACCTGGAGAGAGAGACAGAGAAAGAGAGGGGGAGAAAGAGAAGAGAGAGAGAGAGGGGGTTTTACGTCCACTCAACACAACTAGGTTATTTCTGGACTAACATATGGTTTAATTTTATTTAGCAGTGGGATGAAATCGGAGTGCCCGGAGGAAACCCACGAGGTTGAGAAGGCGCCCCTACTTCCATGCCAAATACGCTCACACCAGGGCTCGAAACCACAGCCGCAAGCCAAAGGTGACCGGCCAGCTAGAGGTCGAAGCGCGGAACTCTAGACCACTAGGCAATCCCAATGGCTAAATGTGTTGAATCTGTTCCTGATGGAGAAATGGAAATTGTATACTGACCGTATTTCAGACCCATGTCCCATACCAGGGGCCGCGGAGCCGGGGTGCTAGAGGGGGCTTTAGCCCCGGCAATAATCTTTAATAGTGAAAATAAAATGTCGCCAAAAGCTCAAAAAAGCGAAAAAAGGTTAGGGGAGGGGGGTATGGTCAGTAGAACACACCCCCCCCCCCGAAATCGGGCCCGCTCCGCGGCCCCTGTCCCATACAATTGAATAGCCATGTATCTATACGAATTCTAGCCGACTTCCACACGCAATTCGCTATTTTTATTCACCTGGGTCCTGTTTCTTGAAATCTTAACTAAAGATAAAATCAAAATTTCAGTTGATTGGCTTAGCACTAAAATCAATCTAATATTATCCAACCAAATAACTAAAATTTGGATTTGATCTTTGTTAAAATTTCATGAAACAGACCCCTGTTGTATCTCCTTAATTTATCTCGTTTATACGAATTAACAAGCTAAGAGATTTTGAATCCTTTGTAATATTGTCAGGTTCGAATCTCTAAAAGGATTTCCAGTACAAAAAGGGTTCAATTGGGTTCAGTATTTACAGAGAAACGATCGTGTCTTTTTAATCCAATTATTAACTTGACATGGATAGGCCGTGAAAAATCCGATAGTTTTCGGATAAGCTACTTAAAGGAGCTAAATTGGAAGAAGTGGGTCCAGTCTACATACGCCGTTTGATTTGGTGCAATGTGTCAAACCTCGTTCCTCGAGTCTCTTGCTAGGACTGGGGCTGAAACGCATTAAGGTACACGATTCGTGTACCAATGGTAAAATGTTTTTTTTTGTTTTGAATATTTTGTCTTAAATTTTTTTCCGGTAAGTATTAACAAATAATTCGTGTTTTTAAAAATGAAGATTTTGGTTGATATTGAGTTATAGACTTAGCTACTTTAATTTTTACATGCCGTCATTCAAACATTTCTCAATCGTCTGCGATATCACTACTGTGAAAGCAGACGTTAAACTCTGGGCTACTACTGCCTATGAAATCACTACTGCTGGATTACGGAATCTTGTGGAATGGTTCTCAACCAATAAAATGAAAGCAAACCCCGAAAAATTTCAAGTAATGGCTATTGGCAAAAAGACTGAATCTGAACATATAACTTTTAACATAAATGGCTCTATTTTGAAACCTGATTCAGAAATAAAACTTCTTGGTGTAAATATTGACTTTCAACTCAAATTCACTAACCATGTTTCAGACATTTGTAAAAAAGCTTCGAAGCAACTAAATGTCCTTAAAAGAATAGGAAAACACTTAAATAAATTGGGTAAAATCACTATTTATTACTCATTCATAATGTCTAATTTTAATTATTGTCCTCTGACATGGCACTTTTGTGGAGTCCAAAATACTCAAAAAATGGAAAGAATACAGGAAAGAGCATTACGCTTTATGTATGATGATTTTGAAAGCTCCTACCATTTTTATACGCCCACATTTTCATGTGGACGTATTATGTCGTCGCCCCTGTCCGTCCGGACGTCCGTCCGTCCGTCCGTCCGGACGTCCGTCCACAATTGTTTGTGGACTCTCTACAGGTCACAATTCTTGTCGGATTTTAACGAAACTTGAAATATAGGTTTATCCCCAAAAGATCTCGGCTGCTTTCGATATTGGCATATATCGGATCAAAACTTCATGGATTATGGCCCCTGATTGTACGAAAAATCACGTTTTTAGCTTGTGGACCCTATAGAGGTCACAATTTTGAACCGATTTTGATGAAACTTGACATGCATGTTTATAACCCAAAGATCTTGGTTCCTTTCGATATTTGCGCCTATCGAAACGTAATTTCCTGAATTATGGCCCCTGATTGTCCGAAAAATCACCTATTTTGGCTCGTGGTACCTCTGGAGGTCAAAATTATTATCCGATTTGAAAAACCGTTCGATTATGTCACCGTTACACCCTAAGGAGGGATGAGTTCAAATTTCGGAAAAATCGGACCAAAATTACCATACAAAATGGCCGCCGTTCGTACGTGAATACTGTTAAAAAATGGTATATCAAGGTTGTGGACCCTGTAGAGATCACAATTTTAATTCGATTTTGATGAAACTTGAAATGCATGGTTATAACCCAAAGATCTTGGTTCCTTTCGATATTTAAGCATATCGGATCGTAACTTCCTGAATTATGGCCCCTGATTATACGCAAAATCACCTTGGTTTAGCTTGTGGTCCCTCTGGAGGTAACAATAATTATCCGATTTAAAAAATCGTTTGATTATATCACCGTTACACTTTAAGGAAGGTTGAGTTCAAATTTCGGAGAAATCGGACTAAAATTACCATACAAAATGGCCGCCGTTCGTACGCGAATACTGTTAAAAAATGGTATATCAAGGTTGTGGACCCTGTAGAGATCACAATTTTAATTCGATTTTGATGAAACTTGAAATACATGGTTATAACCCAAAGATCTTGGTTCGTTTCGATATTTGCGCGTATCGGATCGTAACTTCCTGAATTATGGCCCCTGATTATACGCAAAATCACCTTGGTTTAGCTTGTGGTCCATCTGGAGGTTACAATAATTATCTGATTTAAAAAATCGTTTGATTATATCACCGTTACACCCTAAGGAAGGTTGAGTTCGAATTTTCGAAAAATTGGACCAAAATTGCCATACAAAATGGCTGCCATTCGTACGCGAATACTGTTAAAATAAGGTATATCAAGGTTGTGGACCATGTAGAGGTCACAATTTTAATTTGATTTTAATGAAACTTGAAATGCATGGTTATAACCCAAAGATCTTGGTTCCTTTTGATATTTGGGCATATCGGATTGTAACTTCCTGAATTATGGCCCCTGATTATACACAAAATCGTCTTTGTTTGTCTTGTGGTCCCTCTGGAGGTCACAATTATTATCCGATTCAAAAAATCGTTGATTATATCACCGTTACACCCTAATGAAGGTTGAATTCGAATTTCGGAAAAATTCGGAACAAAATTGCCATACAAAATGGCCGCCGCGTGTACGCGAATACTGTTATAAAATGGTATATCAAGGTTGTGGACCCAGTATAGGTCACAATTTTGATTCAATTTTGACGAAACTTGAAATGCATGGTTATAACCCAAAGATCTTGGTTCCTTTCGTTATTTGCACATATCAGATCATAACTTCCTGAATTATGATGGCCCCTGATTGTCCGAAAAATCGCCTATGGTCCCTCTGGAGGCCACGATTATTATCCGATTTAAAAAAATGCTTGACTCTATCACCGTTACACCAAACGGAAGGTTGTTTGAATTTCAGGGAAATCGGACCATAATTGCCAGACAAAATGGCCACCGTTTGTACACTAATAGTGTTAAAATATGGTATATCAATTTTGTGGACCCTGTATAGGTCACAATTTTGATTCGATTTTGTTGAAAAACTTGAAATGCATGTTTATAACCTAAAGATCTTGATTCTTTTCGATATTTGCGCATATCAAATTGTAATTTAATGAATTATAGCCTTTGATTGTAGGAAAATCACTTCGGTTTACCTTGTTCTCTATCCATCTCTCGTTTAGCTTGTGAACACTGTAGATGTCACAATTTTGAAACGATTTTGATGAAAGTTCAAATGAATGTTTATAACCCAAAGATCTTGGCTCCTTTCAATATTTGCGCACATCGGGTCATAACTTCCTGAAGTAAGACCCCTGATTTTACGAAAAAATCGCCATTTTTAGCTTGCGGTCCCTCTTGCGATCACAATTATTATCCGATTTAAAAAACTTTTGATTATATCATCGTTACATTGTAATGAAGTTTGAGTTTGAATTTTGTGAAATCGGACCACAACTGCAGCACAAGATGGCCGCCACTTGTATGCGAATATTGTGTAAAAATATGGTTTATCAAGTTTGTGAACCCTGTAGAGGTCATAATTTTAATCCGATTTTGAAGTACCTTGAAATGCATGTTCATAACCCATTCAAAGATCTTGGTTCCATTCGATATATGCGCATCTCGATTTGTAACTTCATGAGTTATTGTCCTTGATTGTAGGAAAAATCACTTTCTTTTTAGCTTGTTCTCTATCCAACTCTTGTATGTGGGCGTATCCTGCCTGGCAGCCGCTGGTTTATTATCTCGATCAAAATTACCTTCACTGGCCCTCAGAAGAATGCGGTTGATTGCACTAGAAGTATTTCAAATCGTTAATAAGCAAGGTCCGACCTATCTACATGATCTCGTAAATATCAAGCAAAACTCTTATTCTTTTAGATATACAAATACGGCTTCTTTACCCCAGGTCAGGACTTCTAAATTCGGACTAAACTCTTTTCGCTTTAGTGCTGCCAAATTATGGAATGATCTACCCAATAATTATAGGAATTTAACAACTTTCAACCAATTTCGTAGTGCAATCAACAGCTGGAACGGGTCAACGTGCCACTGTTGTGCATGTACATGTAACAGCGCTTAAATTTTAAACTGATTCACTATTATTGTTTTAGTGCTCCTTTGTTTGTTCTAGGCCTATATATGTGGGATTTTATAATGTTTTTATTTTATTAATCCCATCTGTTATTAGTAGTATGTGATATGTATGTGATATATGTATATGATGTATGTTATATGTATGTATGTTTATTTAATTTATTGTATAGTCGGTTATAATAGCTCTACAGAGCTAATGTTACCTATTTATCAAACACCGACTGTAAATAAAGTTTTATCTTATCTTATCTTATCTTATCTTATCTTATCTTAACACGTCACGAAGAAACAGACATCATCGGTGTTCAGCAAATGATTGTGTCACATGTGTGTTTCCAAAGAGATCAACAAGCTGGCAGTAGTACCGCTGTTCGGGCAAAATTTCTCTCATAGCAAATTTATGGCGTATGTAGCCCAGTTTGGAGCAGAACATAAGGACGTTAAACCTCATTTTATATCATTTCATTTCTGAGTCTGTATCGGGCAAAAGTCTCCCCTAACATAGAAATGAAATTTACCATATGTATGTCTGAAATTGACTGAAGTTTGTATTGAATAGATTTAAAACATCAATTCCATTCCATTCCACCCGAATGAATCCCATTGCTTGTATGTGTTTACATAACGTCCATTAACTTCCTATAAAACAACCTGACGATTGTATAACATCTGTAAAACGTCTGTTGTAAGTTTCTAAGCTAATTGATCGCCGTCCTCTCCTCCAGTATTATCATCTTAATGGCGTGTTCTTATTAACTAAATTACTTTCTCTACTACCAATAAGAACCACTCTAGAGCTCTATTATCAAAACCTTTACAACATTCAACATGCAATGCTTCCACTTTAAAACTTAATCGCAATTACTCAAGGCGCTGATTCCGCGTTTCATTATCGAGTACAGATTAGAAACAGAAGCTAAATCCCGGAATATCCCGAGTACAAAAAAACCCACCGGTGTCGTGTTCGTCTTTCGTCATTCACTCGATTGCAATTATGTGAAATATTATTTTCAAGATGACACGCTTCAATAAGCCTCTGTAAACAGGAATATTGATACCGCATCACCCCAAAAGTCGTTTCATTTCTCTCGCGCTGAATGAACCTTTTATATCACTACGCCGTGTTCTTTAGGCTGACATCATCCGCATAGAACGCAATCACATAGTCCGATATCCATCAATTTATTCTATTTCTCGGATCCATGAAGAAAAGAAAAACCTGGCTAACACCTATCGTTTACAGATTAGCATGTTGAATATTATATTTATTGGACTTGCAATTGTAGCCAGAGAAAACGATTGGAACCAATAATTCTCGTTCCAAATTCTGCGTCTGGCACATTTTCGGTACATGACGCTCGTGCCATCGATTTCATTTTGAGAAAATATATTGGTGTTAATAACACGCCTTGCTGGGTGTTTATCAAACTTTGGCCACATGTACATGGAGACTGGAGAGGTCTAAAATTACCTCGAAACGAGAGAAAATCTTATCTAAACGAAAGCATCGATCTCTGAGAGCTTTGATATCAACTAGACAATTTGGCCTTCTTACAATCCTCGACTGGTATAAAGATCTATCGAGAAAAAATTATTATCATGTCGCCTTTTTCTGATTACAAACAAGCCGGAGGTTGATTTACCTTCCATGACGGGTTTTCTGCAAATAAACTGGTCATGAAAACAGACCAGGACACGCTACGAGTAGTCACGACATTAGACCAGCACACGCGTACATGGGTCTGAATGTTACCCATTTTGAGCGTACGTACTTTATAGATGGCCCCTAACGAGTAGTCAGGACATTAGACAAGGACACGCTACGAGTAGTCACGACATTAGACCGGGACACGTTACAAGGACACGCTACGAGTAGTCACGACATTAGACACGTTACAAGGACACGCTACGAGTAGTCACGACATTAGACACGTTACAAGGACACGCTACGAGTAGTCACGGCATTAGACTAGGACACGCTACGAGTAGTCACGACATTAGACCGGGACACGTTACAAGGACACGCTACGAGTAGTCACGACATTAGACACGTTACAAGGACACGCTACGAGTAGTCACGACATTAGACTAGGACACGCTACGAGTAGTCACGGCATTAGACCACAACGCGCTACGAGTAGTCACGGCATTAGAGAGGTCTAAAATTACCTCGAAACGAAAGAAAATCTTATCTAAACGAAAACATCGATCTCTGAGAGCTTTGATATCAACTAGACAATTTGGCCTTCTTACAATCCTCGCCTGCTCTAAAGATCTATCGAGAAAAAAATCATTCTCCTGTCGCCTTTTTCTGATTACAAACAAGCCGGAGGGTGATTTACCTTCCATGACGGGTTTCTGAAAAAAAACTGGCCATGAAAACAGACCAACACACGCTACGAGTAGTCAGGACATTAGACCAGGACACGCTACGAGCAGTCACGACATTAGACCAGCACACTCTACGAGCAGTCACGACATAAGACCAGGACACGCTACAAGTAGTCACGACATTAGACCAGGACACGCTACAAGTAGTCACGACATTAGACTAGGACACGCTATACGAGTAGTCACGACATTAGACTAGCACACGCTACGGGTAGTCACGACATTAGACCAGCACACGCTACGAATAGTCACGACATTAGACCAGCACACGCTACGAGTAGTCACGACATTAGAGTAGGACACGCTACGAGTAGTCACGACATTAGAGTAGGACACGCTACGAGTAGTCACGACCAGGACACGCTACGAGCAGTCACGGCATTAGACCAGGACACGCTACAAGTATTCACGACATTAGACCAGCACACGCTTCGAATAGTCACGACATTAGACTAGGACACGCTACGAATAGTCAGGACATTAGACCAGGACACGCTACGAGCAGTCACGACATTAGACCAGGACACGCTACAAGTAGTCACGACATTAGACCAGCACACGCTACGAGTAGTCACGACATTAGAGTAGGACACGCTACGAGTAGTCACGACATTAGAGTAGGACACGCTACGAGTAGTCACGACATTAGAGTAGGACACGCTACGAGTAGTCACGACATTAGAGTAGGACACGCTACGAGTAGTCACGACATTAGAGTAGGACACGCTACAAGTAGTCACGACATTAGACCAGCACACGCTACGAGTAGTCACGACATTAGAGTAGGACACGCTACGAGTAGTCACGACATTAGAGTAGGACACGCTACGAGTAGTCACGACATTAGAGTAGGACACGCTACGAGTAGTCACGACATTAGAGTAGGACACGCTACGAGTAGTCACGACATTAGAGTAGGACACGCTACGAGTAGTCACGACATTAGACCAGCACACGCTACGAGTAGTCACGACATTAGAGTAGGACACGCTATACGAGTAGTCACGACATTAGAGTAGGACACGCTACGAGTAGTCACGACATTAGAGTAGGACACGCTATACGAGTAGTCACGACATTAGAGTAGGACACGCTACGAGTAGTCACGACATTAGAGTAGGACACGCTACGAGTAGTCACGACATTAGAGTAGGACACGCTACGAGTAGTCACGACATTAGAGTAGGACACGCTATACGAGTAGTCACGACATTAGAGTAGGACACGCTACGAGTAGTCACGACATTAGAGTAGGACACGCTACGAGTAGTCACGACATTAGAGTAGGACACGCTACGAGTAGTCACGACATTAGAGTAGGACACGCTACGAGTAGTCACGACATTAGAGTAGGACACGCTACGAGTAGTCACGACATTAGAGTAGGACACGCTACGAGTAGTCACGACATTAGAGTAGGACTGAGAGAAGAACGTTAGTCAAAGTGGAAGACAGCATTAAACTCAAGAATATCAGCCATGACACCAGAGAACATTAGACACGAGAACACATGCAAACACAGGAACACTATTTATGACACCAGAGAGCATAAGACATTGAGGCACAAGGAAATCATTCATGTCATCAGGGAGCATAAGCCACAAGAGATTGACACAATACGTAGATGTGAAGGAGAGTAGGATACACCGTGAGAGAATGGCACAATATGAGAGAAGGGATCGACATGACAGAAGAGAACAACATGAGAGAAGGGAACAACATGAGAGAAGCCTTTATCTGTGTGGCTGGGCTAAGGACATTAAATTGAGAATGTTACAACCGGTCTCCAGAGTTTGTCATACGGCTCATAAGATGTGAATACAAGAATGACACTCCATGTTCATGTAGCTGTACTGGGGGTGATTTAGAATATACAGTATTTCGCCCGTAGAGCCCGAAACACAAATAAAGACCTAAGCTTAATATTATCTAATTTGTTTGGGGGTTTTTAGAAAAAGTTCAAAACCAACCTGTGCTCCTTTTTCAGCAAATTAAAATAAATTCGATATTAATTATCTTTTTTTTTTAAATATTATAACAGAACGTTCAAGTCTTCATTTACACCACAAATAATCCATCTTTAAATTATAAAAATTGAAAAACATAACAAGACTCTAGTTCTTTAGAAACAAATTAATTTAGAACTGGAAAAAAAACTTTACACGGCTAAAAATAACAGAAAATTATAGTTATTCACGCAAAAAGGTTTTCACATTGTATATATTGTATTCAGTTTTCCATACAATAACAAAAATTGCGTTACATATTCTGATTGAATTTCTGAGGGGACCCAGGGTAAATGGAATGATTTTTTTTTTGTAATTCATTATCTGGGTAAGCTATACGGTTTTATCAGTGGAATCTTTATCCAATATATCAATGATATAAAAGCTCTCTGGCTGATTCCGTTTGAGGGACGAAAGACAAAAAACCAATCTAGTACTGTATTGATTTATGATTGGGTGTAAATGAATGTCAGTACATCATACACCCACCTTGTAATTGACTTCGATTCTTTACTTACACAGCAATTAATTAATATTGTCATTTGTTAAATATCACTCCACATCATTTATCTCGAGTACGGCGACTAATTTATACTGTTGTCCGTTAGAGAGTGAGAGAGAGGGAGAGAGAGAGGAGAGAGAGGGTAGAGGGGATAGAGAGAGAGGAGGGGAGAGAGATAGACTAATTAATACTGTTGTAGGTTAGAGAGAGAGAGAGAGAGAGATATAGGGGGGAGAGAGGGAGAGAGAGAGAGAGAGATGGGGGAGAGAGGGAGAAAGAGAGAGGGAGAGAGAGAGGGAGTGAGAGGGTTAGACTAATTAATACTGTTGTCCGTTAGTTTCTCTACCACTGCTAAAGACCCCTAAACGCAAGCGAATTATTGAAATAAAATTAATATATATATTAGTCCCGAAATGTCGAGTAGACGTTAAACCCAATTTATATCTCGCTCTCTTTCTCTCTCTCTCTCCGTTAGTTTCATCACACTGTCTTCTTATTTTCTCATTTGTTATTTATGTGTCTAAACTGCCTTTTCTTAAACTGTTCCCCTTCTCATAGTCTTAGTCCCGAAATGACCTAGTTGTGTTGAGTGGACGTTAAACCATATTTCTCTCTCTCTCTCTCCCTCTCTCTCTCTCTCTCTCTCTCTCTAAACCCCATCCCCCTCTCTCTCTCTCATAGTGTCCCTTCTCTCATATTGTTCCTTTCTCTCATACTCGTCCTTCATATCGTCACTACCTAAGGTGTCATTTTCTTGTGTCTCTGGTGCCATGAATGATGTACTTCGTGTGGCTAATGCCCTCTTGTGTCTAGAATGGTGTTCGTGTGCCTATTGTTCCCTGATTTCATGACATGCGTTCTTGTGTCTAATGCTCTCTGGTGTTTTTGTGTTTAATGCTGTCCTCCACATTGACTAACGTTCTTCTATCAGTCCTGGTCTAATGTCGTGACTACTCGTAGCGTGTCCTGGTCTAATGTCGTGACTACTCGTAGCGTGTACTGGTCTAATGTCGTGACTACTCGTAGCGTGTACTGGTCTAATGTCGTGATTACTTGTAGTGTGTGCTGGTCTAATGTCGTAACTACTCGTAGCGTGTGCTGGTCTAATGTCGTGACTACTTGTAGCGTGTGCTGGTCTAATGTCGTGATTACTTGTAGTGTGTGCTGGTCTAATGTCGTAACTACTCGTAGCGTGTGCTGGTCTAATGTCGTGACTACTCGTAGAGTGTGCTGGTCAATTGTCGTGACTACTCGTAGCATGTCATGGTCTAATGTCGTGACTACTCGTAACGTGTCCTGGTCTAATGTCGTGACTACTCGTAGCGTGTGCTTGTCTTATGTCGTGACTACTCGTAGAGTGTGCTGGTCAATTGTCGTGACTTCTTGTAGCGTGTCCTGTTCTAATGTCGTGACTACTCTTAGCGTGTCCTGGTCTAATGTCGTGACGTGTGCTGATTTATTGCCGTGACTACTCTTAGCGTGTCCTGGTCTAATGTCGTGACTACTCGTAGCGTGTCCTAGTCTAATGTCGTGACTACTCGTAGCGTGTCCTGGTCTGTTTTCACGACCAGTTTATTTTCAGAAACCCATCATGGAAGGTAAATCGCTCTCCGGCTTGTTTGTAATCAGAAAAAGGCGACAGGATAATGATTTTTTCTCGATAGATCTTTATACCAGTCGAGGATTGTAAGACGGCCAAATTGTCTAGTTGATATCAAAGCTCTCAGAGATCGATGTTTTTGTTTAGATAAGATTTTCTCTCGTTTCGAGGTAATTTTAGACCTCTCCAGTCTCCATGTACATGTGGCCAAAGTTTGATAAACACCCAGCAAGGCGTGTTATTAACACCAATATATTTTCTCAAAATGAAATCGATGGCACGAGCGTCATGTACCGAAGATGTGCCAGACGCAGAATTTGGAACGAGAATTATTGGTTCCAATCGTTTTCTCTGGCTACAGTTGCTAGTCCAATAAATATAATATTCAACATGCTAATCTGTAAACGATAGGTGTCAGCCAGGTTTTTTCTTTTCTTCATGGATCCGAGAAATAAAATAAATTGATGGATATCGGACTGTGTGATTGCGTTGAATGCGGATGATGTCAGCCTAAAGAACACGGCGTAGTGATATAAAAGGTTCATTCAGCGCGAGAGAAATGAAACGACTTTTGGGGTGATGCGGTATCAATATTCCTGTTTACAGAGGCTTATTGAAGCGTGTTATCTTGAAAATAATATTTCACATAATTGCAATCGAGTGAATGACGAAAGATGAACACGACACCGGTGGGTTTTTTGTTCTCGGGATATTCCGGGATTTAGCTTCTGTTTCTAATCTGTACTCGATAATGAAACGCGGAATCAGCGCCTTGAGTAATTGCGATTAAGTTTTAAAGTGGAAGCATTGCATGTTGAATGTTGTAAAGGTTTTGATAATAGGGCTCTAGAGTGGTTCTTATTGGCAGTAGGGAAAGTAATTTAGTTAATAAGAACACGTCATTAAGATGATAATACTGGAGGAGAGGACGGCGATCAATTAGCTTAGAAACTTACAACAGACGTTTTACAGATGTTCTACAATCGTCAGGTTGTTTTATGGGAAGTTAATGGACGTTATGTAAACACATACAAGCAATGGGATTCATTCGGGTGGAATGGAATGGAATTGATGTTTTAAATCTATTCAATACAAACTTCAGTCAATTTCAGACATACATATGGTAATTTCTTCTTCTATGCGAGGGGGAGACTTTTGCCCAATACTTGCCCAGAAATCAAATGATATAAAATGAGGTTTAACGTCCTAATGTTCTGCTCCAAACTGGGCTACATACGCCACACATTTGCTATGAGAGAAAGTATGCCAGGACAGCGGCACAAATGTCAGCTTGTTAATCCCTTTGGACACACACTAGTGACACAGTCATCTGCTGAACAACGATGACGTATGTTTCTTCGTGACGTGTTGTTCCGTAAATCAGCAATCTAGCGTAGTGATTCCAAGACAGTAGTAGCCCAGAGTTTAACGTCTGCTTTCACAGTAGTGATATCGCAGACGATTGAGAAATGTTTGAATGACGGCATGTAAACGTCAAAGTAGCTAAGTCTCTAACTCAATATCATCCAAAATCTTCCTCTTTAAAAACACGAATTATTTGTTAATACTTACCGAAAAAAAGATAGGCTTCTGATGTCCAATATTTAAGACAAAATAAACATTTTACCATCGGTACACGATGTACCATAATGCGTTTCAGTCCGAGTCCTAGCAAGAGACTCGGGGAACAAGGCTAGACACACTGCACCAAATCAAACGGCGTATGTAGACTGGAACCACTTCTGCCAATTTAGTTCCTTTAAGTAAACTGATCGTAACACTATCGGATTTTTCACGGACTAATCCATGTCAAGTTGATAATTGGATTAGAGAGAGAGAGAGAGAGAAATTGAGTTTAACGTCCACTCAATACAACTAGGTCATTTCGGGACTAACATATGGTTTTTCAATTTTTATTTCAATAATACGCTTGCGCGTAGGGGTCTTTAGCAGTGGGAGGAAACTGGAGTGCCCGAAGGAAACCCACGAGGTTGAGAAGGCGCCCTTATCTTCATGTCACATACGCTCACACTACTAGGGCTTGAAACCACAGCCGCAAGCCAGAGGTGACTGGCCAGCTAGAGGTCGAAGCGCGGCACTCTAGACCACTAGGCCATCCCACCACCCCACCCGCAATTAGCTTAGAATCTTACCCAGACGATTGTAGAAATTATGAACAGCGAAGGTTTTTTTTAATTATATTAAGTGCGGATGGATACATTCAGTAAACATATGTCTAGAAATAGTCTTGTTTATACAGAATGCATCAACATAAGAAATAACGGGAAGGAGTCTGATAAAAACATTCGTGTTTTTTTAGAATGAATTTTAATGAACTTATTAGGAGACAGAAATAGCAGAGATTCTTACAATGTACGTCTTTAAATCGGTAAATTAGCAATGAATTTAGATAGACTTCGATTTTATTTATCTTTTTTTTTATATCTTTTTTTCTTCGTTATCTCGTGTAATTATAGACTGAGTCTGTAATTAAGATTATCGAATTTTGTTTTTAAAAAAGTTTAACCAATCAGACCTGAGATTCCTTCTCCTATATAAACCGTGAGTTCTATCATTAGTAGATTTTTATGGATTGCCTGCCCCCCTCCCCACCAACACCACCACAAAACGGTATAAATATCAAAGTTTGCCACTAAACATGAACAGCAGAGGCATTATGGTCAGTTATATGGAACGGTGTTATCGTGGACACCATCTTTAATTACACCCTTTCCTCCTTGTTTTTCGTACTCATGCAGAAATCCCAAACATGATTTAAGAATCATATATAGGGGAGTTTATAAATGGACACAGAACAACCCCGAGAATTGTTTCCATACACGCGGTAATAGGCTAGTTGTTGTTGTTGTTGTTGTTGCTGTTTGTTGTTGTTGTTGTTTGTTGTTGGTGTTGATGTTTGTTACTGTTGTTGCTGTTGTTGTTGCTGTTGTTGTTATTTGTTGTTGGTGCTGATGTTTGTTACTGTTGTTGCTGTTGTTGTTGCTGTTGTTGTTGTTTGTTGTTGGTGTTGATGTTTGTTACTGTTGTTGCTGTTGTTGTTGCTGTTGTTGTTATTTGTTGTTGGTGTTGATGTTTGTTACTGTTGTTGCTGTTGTTGTTGCTGTTGTTATTTGTTGTTTGTTGTTGGGTTGCAGCTCCAAAAGCCCGTGTGTTAATTAGGCACCGTCCATTCCTATTATAAGACCTGGCCCCGAGTTCACAAAGCATTCTTAGACTTAAGTAAAGAATTTACTCAAACTTGTTCGCCTTATTTTAACTTGTTCGCCTTGTTTTAATGTATCAAATACATCAATAAGAAATGGTGTGCAGAGTTTTGGGTTTCTGGATCAAAGATATTTCTCATAAACAGTGATTTCAAGTGGAATAATTTCTTAACTTAAGTCTTATGTGAACATTTAACATTTTAAAATTAATGGATTCCAATCACAAATAGTTTTAATGAACTTCATTAACATGTCATCATGGAATTTCGTTGTTTTAAAGACTGAAATTCACTAATAAAATATTATTGTGTTGAAATGGCCGCTTTTAGTGTTTAATGGCAAATAATGTGAACTCGGGGCCTGATTCTGTAACATACAGATGTAGACGGTGAATAAATGCTACAGACGAATTAATACGGTACAAAGTTTCGGGTTAGCAACCATTACTTTACCATAATTGAAACATTCAAGGAAGGTGCCTCACATAATGACCAATTTGTATACCGGTACTGGAAGGAACTGTTACAACACAAGAATTATTCCGGACGATTTGTGATCCGGATCAGTTGTCGCCTGTGAATTCTGATCAGCTTCCTTGCACGTCGTCTGTTATGTATATTAATTACAAGGATCCACTGTGGTCCGGTGAGTAAGACACAAACCAGGTCATTTCGGGAATAAGAAAGAGAGGAAAATGGGCTTTAACGTCCACTCAACACAACTAGGTCATTTCGGGAATAAGAGAGAGAGAAAAATGGGGTTTAACGTCCACTCAACACAACTAGGTCATTTCGGGATTAACATATGGTTTTTAATTTTATTTCAATAAATTCGCTTGCGCGTAGGGGTCTTTAGCAATGGGAGGAATCCGGAGGAAACCCACGAGGTTGAGAAGGCGCCCCCATCTCCATGACACATGCGCTCACACAAGGACTCGAAACCACAGCCGCAAGCCAGAGGTGGCCGGCCAGCTAGAGGTCGAAGCGCGGCACTCTAGGCCACTAGGCCATCCCAACCCCCATTTCGGGAATAACATATGGTTCAATTTTATTTCACTAATTCGCTTGTGCGTAGGGGTCTTTAGCAGTTGGAGGAAATCGGGGGAATCGGAGAAAACCCACGAGGTTGGACAGGCGATCCTACTTCATGTCATGTACAACCGAGGAATCGAAACCACGCCAGTTGACTCAATAACAGACCTTGTGATACCCCCTCCCCCAGTGGGTAGGACAATAGCTCACTCAATGACAGACCTTGTGCTTCCCCCCCCCCCCCCCCCAAAAAAAAAAGTGGCTAAGACAGTAGCTCACTAACCAGGGGGTCTCTAGTACCGGCTTAAAATGTCGGCCAATAAAGTTCCTTAGATTTTTTTGGCGTGGCTACTTTTTGTCAGTAGTGCAGGACGGGGGTGCCTGGTATGCACAATGTTTGGTTGTTCGGATAGGACGTAAAACCGACTTCCCGTGTACACATTGGACGTGCACGTAAAAGAATCCTTGGCAGAAAAAAGGAATGAATTAACGAATGGCGCCAATAGCCCACCGTACATACCAGTATCACAGAGCCGCCGAGAGAAAAATATAATGTGCTGCCACAGGACCAATATTGCCCTATAAGCCCCCGCACCACACACCCACGGCCTCCAATATGCGAAATTAGGGTTTCTAGCTTTGCGCCTGCATACTCAGGGTAGGGAATCGGGGATCGACCGTGAGCTCTGTGGCATGAATACCGGCATAACAAAAATATATATATATATATATATATTGATGCACCGACTTTACCCACACTTCTTGAGCCTGCCAATATCACAGGGGTTTTTTAATTATGTTTTTAATTAGGTTTCCCTGCGAAATAAAAGTCTGTTGCACAAAAACTTGCCCATATATAGACCTCACAAACTTAATTAGAATATACAAGGTAAAAAATAAGCTCTGTTAATTTGATCAAATATGATTCGATTAACAGCCGCGTATTCAATAATATCACTGACATTTTATACACAACACTAATTTAATTTTGTGAAATGCATCGAACATGTATATAGGATGCAAGCAAGAGACTTAATTATGTAACAGATATCCCGAAGTGTTATTCAATATAAAGATATTTTGGTTAAAAACTTCGTATAGAGAGATTTTCCATCCACCGGAGCCGGGTGTTATGACGTCATATGTGGATTGTGGGTTAGGGTTGGCCCCGGGGTAGGGTTAGGGCAAGCTCTATTAACATCTCGAGACTCTGACAAAATCTACAGGCCAAAACCCTTACCCTAACCCTTATCCTAACCCACAATCCACATATGCCGTCATAAACAAATGCTTTCCTTTTCTTTAATAGGCAAGGGGATGGGGTGGATGGCCGAATGGTTAGCACGTACGCACTGTATCATAAAGCCTGTCATTGAGTCAACTGGTGTGGTTTTGAATCCCGGTTATTCGTGACAAGGAGTAGGATCGCCTGTCTAACCTCGTGGGTTTTCTCCGGGTCCTCCTGTTTCCTCCCACTGCTAAAGACCCCTACGCGCAAGCGAATTATTGAAATGAAGTTAAACCATACATTAGTCCCGAAATAACCTAGTTTGTTTTGAGTTGACGTTAAACCTCTCTCTCGCTCTCTCTCTCTCTCTCTCTCTCTCTCTCTTCTCTCCCTCTCTATAATAGGTAAAACTCTAATTTCTGCCGCATATGTTATGTTTTGTGGTATGTTATGTATAGACCAGAGTCTATGCTAATCATAGTTAATATAATAGCTCTATTACCTTCCATGTGCAGGGAATCCATTTCGTGCTACGATGAATTCTTACATACCATAACACATTCAGAGTTTATTGAGTTCACGCAATCTTTTTCTACATATTTTGTTTAGTTTATGCGTGGTATGGTGTAATATGTTTTTTTCTAAGTACCTAGTGACGCCGTGTGGCTGTCTGGAACTTTCGTCATATTTATCAATAGTCGTTTTGGGAGAACTTGCTCATCACAGACAGAGTTTAGTGGGTTCAAGTAGCAGTTTATACAATTTATAAGATATGTTGAAAGGCAGCTAAGTCGCCCTTGCAACCCACAAAGGTATTTGTATGTTTATAAGATAGGTTGGAAGGCAACAAAACATCCACCCACAGCTACTAAGGCGCCCTTGTAGCTCACAAAGGTACACGCATGTTTATGAGATAGGTTGACAGGCAACGAAACATGTACTCACAGCAGTTAAGTCGCCCTTGCCGTCCACAAAGGTACTAGTGTGTTTATAAGATAGGCTTGAAGGAAACGAAACATATACAGCAGCTAAGTCGCCCTTGCCGTCCACAAGGGTACTCGCATGTTTTAAAGATAGTTAAACAGGCAACGAAACATGTACTCACAGTAGCTAAGCCGCCCTTCACAGATCCAATTTCGTTTCGTTTTTATAGTTCAAAATTTTGTATTTACTTGTCTTTACTACACTTGGATCTGGAAGATTTATGATTTAACTCGTGTTCTGCTTGAAATAAGGGGTCAGCCAATCAAATGGTCTGTCAAAACGAGCGTTTGACCTTTTTTCTCTCGGAACTGTGGGTAGACAATAGCAGCGATAGAAATCAAAACAAAGCAAAAGTAGATGGCGGTCGCTAATTGGTTAATCGAATGACTGACGTTATCAGGTCAAATGTCGCTCGTTTGGTTCCCGACGTCATGTACGTGAACTGCCACTATAACTTGTTAGATCTACATTATGTAGTGTAGGCCATCGAAAGTATAAAAAACGAAACGAAATATAGATCTATATTTTAATTAGATTAGACATAATATGGTCATCTACAAACTTCTTGTATCTTACAAAACATCCACATTTCTTAACAACAAGTAAGACGCTGGTTCGCTAGCCTGGAGGTCGGGTGTTCAATCACTGCATTGGCCGAGAACGTTCATCCAGATTTCCCGGCGTGGTTCCCTTCTGTCCTTGATGCAGGACGGAGGGCCTGACAAGGACAACTGTCTAGTAGTGCGGATGGCACGAAAAACCACAGGTCCCATGTACACATTGGCGCACACGTCAAAGATCCTTTGACAGTTGGAATTCGATATAAAAGTAGGTCGTAGTGTCGCTGTCTGGGCAAAATTTCCATCATAGCACAACACAGTATGACGTATCCCTGGGCCGACTTCGTTAGCTCAGTTCGGAGCAGAACAGTGGGACGTTAAACCCTATTTCAGTACGTTTCAGTTCTTCAATACGAGGTTTGAAATTTGAATATACTCGAATTGTTAAAATAACGTTTGTTTGTAGTTAGTGACCCCATATAGGGATAAGCAGTGATTAATATTCATGGAAATTGAAATTATTGAAGCGCGTGAAGTGTTATAATTTATACATTAATATGCATATTAAACATGCCGATTAACGAATGAAAAATTATTCTATCTAACGTAGACTTAAGGCTCTAATTTATTATTTCTAAGTTATAAATTAAAATAAGGCAGTGGCTATTGTTACGACGAGAGATAAAGACAACATTAAACATATATTATACAAGAGCTAAATCTGCTTATTGCAGCTCTTTCTTAGGGCCTTGATGAGATAAATATGTTCGTTCGTTACTGGGGTTTAACGTCCACTTCCACCTAGAGTGATATCGTAGACAAGACAGTTGTGTTCAATCAGAGGTTTTGACATAGTGACCAGCACTGAAACCTTGACATTGAACGAGCCTTGAACTTTGCATCTCGATTATCACTGATCGACATTTTAGCTTGAAAGCGCGAGACTTGGTATTCGCGACGATCGAGGCATTTGATAGGCTTTCAAGCTGGGCTTGTACCCAATCAAAAATTAGTGCCGAAATATGCAGGGCATTACGCGAAGGCCTTACTAAGATGCACGTAGTTAAAGTGAGATCAAGCCTTCTGTTGAAGATGCAAGCATAGCGCCATTTAACCTCTATTATACTTTTTGTATATTATTACCGCGGTGCCAGTTAGGCGCCAATCAGCCATTTCCATTTTACGAACGTCTTCCTGCCAGACACACAGAATATCTATCACACACGAGGCCGGATATGCATGCTCTTGCAAAACATAGTCGTAGTGACGCGCCACGTGTTTCAATCTACCATTTTTTTAATATCTTAAGAATACTTCCCTGCAAGACACGCAGACGCCATTGTGTAAAGAAACTGGTAATACCATTATACCTTAAGAAAATATAGTCAGACGTGGTGCCATTGTACTAATACCTATATCCATTACAAGTATACAATATTACTTATCATCATATCATGTAGTTAAAGGTTAGAACCATAAACAGACTAGGGTTTTGTTATTTTACTTAAGAGCATTGATGTTTCATTCAGACAAAATGTGCACTCACTGTTGGGGGGTTGAGATGGTCTAGTGGTCTAGAGTGCCTTGCTTCGACCTCTAGCTGGCCGGCCACCTCTGGCTTGCGGCTGTGGTTTCGAGGCTTGGTGTAAGCGTATGTGGTGGCATGGGGATAAGGGGCGCCTTGTCAACCTCGTGGGTTTCCTCCGGGCACTCCGGTTTTCTCTCCCACTGCTAAAGACCCCCTACGCGCAAGCGAATAATTGAAATAAAAATTGAAAACCATACGTTAGTCAAATAATGACCTAATTTGTGTCGAGTGGACGTTAAACCCCATCCCCCCTCCCCCTCTCCTCTCTTTCTCTCTCTCTCTCTATCTCTCTCCTCTCTTTCTCTCTCTCTATTTACCTTAAGAGCATTGATGATTCGTTCAGACAAAATGTGCACTCACTGTTCATACACTCACTGTAACTGAAGAGTCCGTCTGAAAAGAAATGAAATGAAATGAAATGGGGTTTAAAGCTACATTTTTAAAATTTATTAAAATAAAGCCTTAAAATAGATGGTATCTATAAACAGTCCTACCTTGTTAAAGGATAACCCTATTAATCCTATAATTCGCTATTGCCAGCTGAGACATTGGCAAAAATATCATTTTCAACTTCAAATTCTAACGTCTGAAGATGGCTATTCAATGTAGTTAATAGGAAAACAAGGGGGAGGTGATTGTATTATTTTTTCCTCTGTCAATGATTTTTAATGGTGGAAAATAATGCCCATGGTCGTATAATAGTGAGTTGATAGCTTATTGAGCAAAATACATAGAAATAATTATGTTTTGAGTTTCTTAGAAAATTTGAAATTCTCGCTTTAATGTCCTACTATTCTGCACCCTCTGAAACGAAATGAAAATGATATAAAATGGAGTTTAACGTCCTACTTTTCTACTCCATCCGGGATAGTGAAGACGAGCATGCGCAATTCAGTATACTATCAGGGAGTGATTTGCCCAGACAGTGAACCTACGACCTACTCTTATATCGAATTCAAACTGTCAACAGTTCTTTTACGTACACGCCAATATGTACATTGGGTCTCATTTATCGTCCCATCCGAGCGACTAGATGTTGTTCCTTACCAGGCCCCGCGTCATGCCTTCACTTTTAATTTTTGTATGGAACTACATATTCGTACAAGACTTAAACAAAAAAATTGGCGGCGCACGCAATCGTATTGAGACCTGAAGGCTGAAAAACATGTTTTGGAATTTCTTATTAACTGATATCCGGTTAGACAAGAAATTGTAAATTACGTAAAACCCGGTTAATCTAATAAATAGAAATAGGGTTCCGGTTAATCAAAAAAAGTAGTGATTGATCTGCGCCGTCTCGGTGAGTGAGGCCCTCGCTCACTCACAAGGAAATTCCGGCTGCGATCCCAATGATGCTCCAGAGTATGAAATGAATGATGCACCTAACCTGGGCTAATTGAAGACGGGCATACGCCATACAGTGTGCTATGAGGGAAATTTTGCCCGGGCAGCAACTGAATTCCAACTGCCAAGAGTTCTTTTACGTGCACGCCAATGTGTTCACGGGACTTCGGTTTTTCGTCCCATCCGAACGACTAGGCAGCTGTCCTTGTCAGGCCCTCCTTCTGCATCACTGACAGGGGAAAATCACGCCGGAAAATCGAGATGCAGGGATCGAACACCCGACCTCCAGGCTAGCGAACCAGCGCCTTATCCACTTAGCCACCGTGATCCCCGATGATCGAGAAAGTAGTTCGGGATTTACTACCGTGGTTTCCATAAGGCGCTGGTTCGCTAGCCTGGAGGTTGAGTGTTCGATCACTGCATTGGCCGAGAAAGTTCATCTCGATTTTCCGGCGTGATTTCCCCTTGTCAGTGATGCAGAAGGAGGGCCTGACAAGGACAGCTGCCTAGTCGTGCGGATGGGACGAAAAACCGAGGTCCCGTGTACAAATTGGAGTGCACGTAAAAGATCCCTTGGCAGTTGGAATTCGATATAAGAGTAGACCGTAGCGCCGCTGCCCGGGCAAAATTTCCCTCATTGCACAATGTGGCGTATGCCCGTCTTCAATTAGCCCAGGTACGGTGCTTAAGCGTAGGACGTTAAACCCCATTTCATTCATTCATTCATTCCCACTTTTATAATTATTTATCTAAAACGTGTGTGTGTGTGGGGGGGGGGGGGGTAGCACGTGCGCACCTTATCAAAAAGCCTGTTATTGAGTCACCTGGCGTGGTTCGAATTCTCGGCTGTACGTGACAAGGAGTAGGGTCACCTGTCCAACCTCGTGGGGTTTCACCGCTAAAGACCCCTACGCGCAAGCGAATTATTGAAATAAAATTGACCATGTGTTGTTAATCCCGAATGGCCTAGTTTGTCTCGAGCGGACGACTGGATGTCACTCTCTCTCTCTCTCTCTCTCTTTCTCTTTCTCTCTCTCCTATCTAAATCTTACATAATGTATCTTTAAGATTATAAAATGGCCGTTCAACAACTGAACAGTGATTAAGAGGAATGGCCGACCGGTGTTTATTTCCAGACGGTATCTTGTTAACATTTAATTAATTTTGTCTATAAAAACCAAATTTTGAAATAAAATTAATTAATTATTTACTGAAAGACTAATTGTCGTTTTATTTAAATAATACTTTTGGGTGACTTGGTTTTTTTTGTATAAAAACAACTATTACATTAGAGGGAATCTTTGATCTTGTTGGAATAAATAAATAAATTATATTTCTTCTTTTGAAGATATTTTATGAAGCGTATCGTCTGCATCACACGATTGTCTATTTACTTTGTGAACGTGGGCGTTATGTTTGAGAGAGTGGAGAGGGGGAGAGAGAGGAGAGAGAGAGAGAGAGAGAGAGAGCGAGAAATGGGGTTCAACGTCCACACGATTGCCTATTTACTTTGTGAACGTGGGCGTTATGTTTGAGAGAGAGAGAGGGTGAGAGAGGGGAGAGAGAGAGAGAGAGGGAGAGAGGTGGGGTTTAACGTCCACACGATTGTCTATTTACTTTGTGAACGTGGGCGTTATGTTTTAGAGAGAGTGGAGAGTGAGAGAGGGGGAGAGAGAGGGAGAGGGAGAGAGGTGGGGTTTAACGTCCACACGATTGTCTATTTACTTTGTGAACGTGGGCGTTATGTTTTAGAGAGAGTGGAGAGTGAGAGAGGGGGAGAGAGAGGGAGAGGGAGAGAGGTGGGGTTTAACGTCCACACGATTGTCTATTTACTTTGTGAACGTGGGCGTTATGTTTTAGAGAGAGTGGAGAGTGAGAGAGGGGGAGAGAGAGGGAGAGGGAGAGAGGTGGGGTTTAACGTCCACACGATTGTCTATTTACTTTGTGAACGTGGGCGTTATGTTTTAGAGAGAGTGGAGAGTGAGAGAGGGGGAGAGAGAGGGAGAGGGAGAGAGGTGGGGTTTAACGTCCACACGATTGTCTATTTACTTTGTGAACGTGGGCGTTATGTTTTAGAGAGAGTGGAGAGTGAGAGAGAGAGAGAGAGGTGGGGTTTAACGTCCACACGATTGTCTATTTACTTTGTGGACGTGGGCGTTATGTTTGAGAGAGAGTGGAGAGAGGGAGAGAGAGAGAGAGAGAAATGGGGTTTAACGTCCACACGACTGCCTATTTACTTTCTGAACGTGGGCGTTATGTTTGAGAGAGAGTGGAGAGAGGGAGAGAGAGAGAGAGAGAAATGGGGTTTAACGTCCACACGACTGCCTATTTACTTTGTGAATGTGGGCGTTATGTTTGAACCAACAACTTGGTTCCATATAACACCGTTGTGTAACCGAACGACTTGAAGAGAGAGAAATGGGGTTTAACGTCCATCCGACACAAACTAGGTCATTTCCTGACTAACATATGGTTTAATTTTATTTCAATAATCCGCTCGGTCGTAGTAGTCTTTAGCAGTAGGAGGGAACCGGAGGACCCGTAGAAAACACACGGGTTGTACAGGCGACCCTACTCCTCCTTGTCACGTACAACCGGGGATTTAAAACCTTATGATACAGAACGCACGTGCCAACTATTCGGCCATCCAGCCACCCCAAGAAAATCTCTTGGAACTTGTGGTTAGTAAGTCTATGAGGACCGCACCACACATACGACAACACCACAGGTGGGGTCTGATCTCATTCGATGTCAAGTGTTCCCATTGCCTCGGGGTGGGGCAGTCGGGGTAGAGCCTATATTTTTTGACTCCAGGAAAGTTTAGTGCGCATTCTCTCTCTCCCTCTCTCTCTCACTTTCTCTCTCTCTCTCTCTCTTACTTTCATACATACCAGTCCGCGGGGTGTGTGCCCAAGTAAAGGAGCATTTCTCCGGGTACACTGATATTACTGAATTAATGATGTAGTCCAACTCTCCGCCCCCCGCCCCACCATCCTATACCGCCCCTCTCCTCTTTCTCATTTTAGTGAAGCCTGTACCAAGACAGGCCCGGGACTGTACAGCGCAGTGGACGCTTACGGCTGGCCCCCGGATCCATTCACTTGATTTGATAATTGTTTACTTTTTGCAATGTCTATTTTCTGTCTTGTCCGCAGGTTTATCTTGTAGATTTTTAGTTTTTTTGTTTTGCGTGTAGTGCAGTCCTCCTGCATTTACTATTAATTCACAACATAATATAATGCCACAGTTCTTTTGCACTTGGCGCCTTCAGTATGCCTTAAAGAAGGAAATGTCTGTTGCACTTGTACATAATATGTTTGTTTATCTTCCATAATGGTGACGCCATGGCTGCACTCTGTTACCTGAAAGTTCCCCGACATTATTTATATCAAATACCATTCCCTCTTCAACGTGAAAATATAGGATAGGTGGCCGAGTAGTCTAATGTATGAGGGTCTGTCATTGAGTCAAGTGGTGTGGTTTCGATTCCTTGCTTGTAGGGTTGCCTGTTCAAATCCCTACGCGGGAGGGGGTGGATGGTCAAATGGTTAGCACGTGTGTGCTGTATCATAAAGCCTACCATTGAGTCAACTGGTGTGGTTTTGAATGCGTGGTTGTAAGTGACAAGGAGTAGGGTCGCCTGTTCAACCTCGTGGGACCCCCCACTGCTAAAGACCCCTACGCGCATGCGAATTGTTGAAATATAATTAAACCATATATTAGTCCCAAAATGACCTAGTTTGTGTCGAATGGACATTAAACCCCATTGTTTTCTCTCTCTCTTTCAACATGAAAATCTAGGATAGGTGGCCTAATGCGTGGGGTTTGTCATTGAGTCAAGTGGAGTGGTTTCGATTCCTTGCTTGCAGGGTCGCCTTTTCAAATCCATACGCGTAATAAGCGAATGAACGGTATGTTCTCAGTAGCCCAGTCATGACATAGTTTACGTCGAGTAGGGCGTTAGACCGAATTTCAATCTCTCTTAAGCCGGTTTTCGAATAGGCGAATTTGTTCGCGCGAAGCGAAATTTTTCGAGTACAGGCATGCGCAGTATAATTTCAGGCGTCTTGAAATTATACTGCGCAAGCCTGTACTCGAAAAAATTCGCTTCGCGCGAACAAATTCGCCTATTCGAAAACCGGCTTTACGTCCAACATGGAGAAATCGTCCACCAAAGACATTCACCTTATTCTTCTTCAAAAATGATAATTATTAACTCAGTTCAATGGATATCCATAATACTAACCCCTATTTTAGAGGTCTCGGTTGATAAAAATTTGGGATTCAAGAATGCTCTTGACAATGAGAATCCGCTCTGACAAAATATCGCGAAATTTAATCTCGAACAATGCAAGGAACGAATTAACGTTGATGACTCTGGTTCGACCCTGATGTGGCTAAAGACAATGTGGTTTACCCTTCTTAGTTGTACAGGACGGGGAACCCTGTCTAGTCGTTCAAATGGGACGAAAGGCCGTCTCAGCACAGGAATCTTACCTTCTATCCGTATATATAATGCATATACCATGTCGTACCAGACAATATATAATTAAGCTGGTACGACATGGTATATGCATCACGGATAGAAGGTCAGATTCATGTGGTCCCATATACAAATTAGGGTTCAAGAACCATTGACAATTCGAATATATCCTGATGGGGACGAAAAGTTGGGCTTTTCTTTGCCTTTTTCAAATGGGACGAAAAGCTGCCCTATATCCAAATTGGGGTTAAAAAACCATTGATATTTAGAATATGTCCTGATTGAGACGAAACGTTCGGCGTTATTAACCTTCATTTTCAGCGCCTTATTCATATAGCCATTGGGGGTGGGGGGCTAGTGGTTTAGAGTGCCGCGCTTCGACCTCTAGCTGTTAGGCCGGTGTTCAATCGGTACACTCACTAGGCCTTAAGCTCCTATCAAAACTGGCAGCTATTTTGGTTCAATCATCTGCCATCAAGGATGGATAACCATACATGGGAAATGAATTAATATCCTAGCTTTGGCTGTGGAAATGTTATCCATAATTAATGGTTTTAATTTAAAGGCTCATAGGTTGACTTTGATTGGTTTTATCCAAATTAAGGCCTAGATCTGTTTCCATCATATCCACCGGCCTAACAGGGCAAATGTATTTATTTACCTTTAATGCGATGTATTTCAATTATAAATTGATCCAAATGAAGATGTTTTATTTATCTTCACCCGAGTTTGTTAGTTCTTCCGATTGAAGTGCTAGGCTGGAACGAACCCTTAAAAAGTCTCTAATAAATAGCCGAGACGCAACACACCTCTGGCTTGCGGCTGTGGTTTCGGGTCTTGGTGTGAGCGTATGTGGCATGGAGATAGGGGCGCCTTCTCAACCTCGTGGGTTTCCCCAGTACACTCCGGTTTCCTCCCGCTGCTAAAGACTTGAACGCGCAAGCGAATTATTGAAATTAAATTAAAAACCATATGTTAGTCCCGAAATGACCTAGTTGTGTTGAATTGACGTTAAACCCCATTTCTCTTTTTCTCTCTCTTTCTCCCTCTCTCTCTTCTCTTCTCTCTCTATCTCTCTCCCTCTCTCTCTCTCTGTATTTTTGTTATCAAACAATATTTTTATTCAGACTGTCTGAATGGGTTTGAAGAACAGATTTAGCCTATGTAAAACCCTTATTTTAATGGTCCCTGTTTTAATCGGATTAAATCCAAGCATGAGATTATCTGCAGTTGATATATAATCAATACCAGTAGGGATTAGCGTGGATTAAGCCGTAAAAAATTACATATTGATCATATAGCCATCGTGATCCCCCTTCATCAACCAATATTATTCTTTAATACATGTGTGGATGTTTACGAGGAAACATACTGTAGACGGTAATATTATGTGTGTTCTATATCGAAGGCTGGATATTATTCCGTCCAAAATTTATGAGAATAAATAGAAATTGATGGGCGGCTCTTCCTGTTAAACTGGCTTCCATGGCGCCATAATCGACGGTAAGGTGCGGATCAAATTCAGGGAAACGAATTTAGTATTTTATTTATGTCTAATGCCGGATATTGACTTATAAAGAATGTAGGATAGAATGAAGGGTATACGATATGTGTAAATGTTTTACGAGATGATGATCTGTAGTTTTTGGATAATATATTATAGTTATTATCAATCTTATTAAAATATAGATCTATAGGCCTACTTCGTTTCGTGTTTTTTTTTTATACTCTCGATGGCCTACACTACAAGTTATGATGGGAGTTCACGTTCTATGACGTCAGGTTTTAAGCAAAGCACGAGTTAAATAATAAGTCTTCCAGATCCAAGTGTAGTTAAGACACGTAAAAACGAAAGTTTGAACTATAAAAAACGAAACGAAATTAGAGATTCGTATGCATTATGATCACTTGTGGGCAAAAGCAATGTAATGTGAGGATCAGAGTTTCATTAGCTTGTTTGGGAATGATAACGACGTTCTGTTTCTTTGGGAGGAATGACAGCATTGCGTTCTATTACTTGGGAGGGGGGGGGCGATGACGGGGTTCTATTACTTTGCTTGGGGTCAATGGCGGCGTTCCATACTTTGGGGGGAATGGCGGCGTTCGATTACTTTGATTGGGGGCAATGGCGGTGTTCGATTACTTTGATTGGGAGAAATGACGGCGTTCTATTACTTTGGGATGAATGGCCTATTAAATACTTTGGGGGGGGGGGTATGACGGCATTCTATTACTTTGCTTTGGAGCAATGACGGCGTTCTATATTTCTTTGCTTGGGATGTTTTTGGAGGAATTTGAATTTGTGTTTTTACTTTTGAATTTTATAGAAAATATTGGCATAGAGATTTAGCTCCCTTAATTAACTAGCATTTATAATTGTTAGTAGCAACTATTTAATCATCATATTTCATATCACCTCAAAACCACCACCAAACACCCCGCCACCTACTTTTATTTACTATACCATACGCCCTCTGATGTCAAAAAGAATAATGCATTTTAGATAAGAAAGTAGGCCTATATTTTATGTGTTAGCCTATATTTCATGATAAGAAGATGTTAATGACAGATATCTCTCTGTATCGTTATCATCTTTCATATCTCTAAGTGCATTTGGCTCACATAAAACACGAGGTCGTCTTCATATCTTTTTCTGGAGATATGTAGCCATATCACCCCATGATTAACTGTTTTAAAGGGCAATATAAATAAACCTACAAACTAAATATAAACTAAACACTGCCCTGTCCGTGGTTCCGAGCAGCTTAATGTGATCAAATTGGGTTGGAAAGGTCAAAAATGTACCCTCATCCCCCACCCCAACTAAACACAAAACCAACGAGCAGCACTCAAACAATGCAACTTTGAAATAGAGTTATCCGTCCGTGCGTCGTTTGTGGGGTGGCGTCTATATTTCTATGGCGGCACATGCCTCACTAACCGGACCAATGACGTATAGCCCCCTATATATATATACGTCATTGAACCGGACGGTCACGGGTTCAATCCAGGTGATGGTCAAGAACGTTCCATGGGATTTACCTTGTCTGTGATGCAAGACCGAGGGTCTGACAAGGCCTGGTACGGAAGACAGAGGTCACATGTAGGCCTACACATTTGCGACTTGCGTGCATGAAAAAGAACCCAAGGCAGTAGGCATTTGATGAAAAGTCTACTCTGTACGGGCAGAATCTCACTTGCCCACATCACTTTATTTATTAATTTTGGCATTTTCCAAAATTCTACCTGGAGGCTTATGGCTGGCGCCCGGGTCAATTAACTTGATTTGTTGGTGCTGACGTGCCATAAAACATTTCATTATTATTCCTTTATTTGTTGTTTATTTCTTGCAGTGTCTGCAGTAGTTTATCTTGTCTGAAGACTTTATCTTATCGGTTATCGGGGTTGTTTTGCGTGTAAAAGAAAGAAAGAAAGAAATAGAGTTGAACGTCCAGCTCGACGTAGTGTGGACCACTTCAGTTAGATTTTGCGATCATGTGGAATGGAGATGAGAGTGGTGTAGGCCTACCTATCGTAGCGACTCTCTAAAGAGGGGGGGGGGGGCATATGGTTATCACTTGCGTGCTGTAACATAAAGCCTGTCATTGAGTCAACTGGCGTGGTTTAGAATCCCCCGTTGTACGTGACAATGAGTATTATAGAGTCGTCTGTCCAACAAAATTAAAACCATATGTTAGTCCCGAAATGACCTAGTTTGTGTCGACTGGACGTTTAACCCCAACTCTCTCTCTCTCTCTCTCTCCTCTCTCTCTCACTCACTAGTCAAAAACGTAGGACGTTAAACCCCATTTCATTTCATTTCACTACTACAAGATGGTTTTGTTAATGACCAATTTTCCACCATTCCATAGTCAATAATCATTATAATAATTATAGTTATTATACATGGCTATAACGACTGGACAAATTGTTTTTAATTGGCATCAATTGTCGATGGTCATTACTTCAAGTGTGTAGGGATCACAGTGGAAATGGGTAAGGAGCTATCTCGATAGCCTGGAGATCAGGTGTTCGATCCCTGCATTGGCCGAGAAAGTATATCCAGATTTTCTGGCGTGGCTTCCACTTGTCAGTGACGCAGGACCTGACAAGAACAACTGTCTAGTCGTTCGGGTGGGATGGAAAACCGAGGTCAGGTGTTCGATCCCTGCATTGGCCGAGAAAGTACATCCAGATTTTCTGGCGTGGCTTCCCCTTGTCAGTGACGCAGGACCTGACAAGAACAACTGTCTAGTCGTTCGGGTGGGATGGAAAACCGAGGTCATTTCGGGGCAAACACAAGGTTTAATTTCATTTCAACCCACGAGGTTGGACAGGCGACCCTAGTCCTTCTCACGTACAACCGTGGATTCGAAACTACGCCAGTTGACTAATTTAAAAGAGCGAGCGAGAGAGAGAATGGGGTTTAACATCCACTCGACACAAACTAGGTCATTTCAATAACTCGCTTGCGCGTAGGGGTCTCTAGCAGTGGGAGGAAACTGGAGGAACCGGAGAAAAAACCCATGCGGGTGGACAGGCGTACAGAGGAGTCAAAAATACGCCAGTTGACTCAATGACAGGCCTTTTGATACAACGCACATGTGCTAACCATTCGGCCATCCAACTGCCCGCTAATTTAAAAAGTTTCGTCACATGCATAAAGAAATGTTGAATAGGATTGCAACGGCATGTATTGGTAAATGAAATGGGCTTTAACGAGGGAAATTTTGCCCGGGCAGCGGCGCTACGGCCATACTCTTATATCGAATTACAACTGCCGAGGGATCTTTTAGTGCCAGTGTGTACGCGGGACCTCGGTTTTTCGTGCCATCCAAACGACTAGACAGCTTTTCTTGGCAGGCCCCCCGCCCTGCATCACTGACAAGAGGGAAACAACGCCGGGAAATCTGGATGAACTTTCTGGGCCAATGTAGGGATCATTAATTTAAAATCACTGACAAAAGGGAAACTACGCCGACACAAACTAGGTCATTTCAATAACTCGCTTGCATGTAGGGGTCTCTAGCAGTGGGGGGAAAAACTGGAGGAACCGGAGAAAAAACCCATGCGGTTGGACAGGCGTACAAGAAAATACGCCAGTTGACTCAATGGCAGGCCTTATGATACAACGCACATGTACTAATCATTCGGCCATCCAACTGCCCGCTAATTTAAAAAGTTTCGTCAGATGTATATAAATATGTTAATTAGGATTGCATGTAGGTAAATGAAATTGGGTTGAACGAGGGAAATTTTGCCATACTCTTATATCGAATTCCAACTGCCGAGGTATCTTTTACGTGCACGCCAATGTGTACACGGGACCTCGGTTTTTCGTCCCATCCGAACGACTAGACCGCTGTTCTTGGCAGGCCCTCCGCCCTGCATCACTGACAAAGAGGGAAACCACGCCGGGAAATCTGGATGAACTTTCTGGGCCAATGTAGGGATCATTAATTTAAAATCACTGCCAAGAGGGAAACTACACCGGGAAATCTGGATGAACTTTCTGGGCCAATGTAGGGATCATTAATTATAAAGGTTTCGTCACATGTATATAGAGAAATGTTGATTAGAATTGATAGGGGGTTGCAACTAAATGTAGATAAGATAATTATAGATATATATATATATAGCCTATAAAGGCTGATGAAAGCAAGGGGTTAAGAATGATGAATGATACCACCATTAATACTGATGATGTCGTGAACGGGGAGTAAAGAGTGCACGAACATCGTGTGTCTTCATTTAAAACCCTGAACAGGAAATTAACACAACCAGCTTCATACTTATTGAAATGTACAGACT
Source organism: Patella pellucida (assembly GCA_917208275.1). Classification (NCBI taxonomy): domain Eukaryota; kingdom Metazoa; phylum Mollusca; class Gastropoda; family Patellidae; genus Patella; species Patella pellucida. The sequence goes on along the minus strand of OU795042.1, from coordinate 69,810,285 downwards.
AAAGATACAAGCACGAGCTCACGTGCTCACGTGCCATGAGTCAGTGAGTGCAGCCGGTTGCGGTCGAAGCTTTGATATTGATATAATAATAATAATATAACGGTATATTTAGAGTTCAAGACCCCGAGTATAATAAGTGTTTAACGTCTGAAAAGTTGAGCCGTTTGGTGAACTGTAATTACCCCAGTTCGTACGTAACATCCGTCCGGGTCACACTCACACTCGCTCACTTAAAAACACCCCGACACAAAATTCATTCATTTAAAACTTCGTTCTATAATTAGTAACACTCTGCACTAAGTCTGTACATACATAATATTATGCAGAAGCCGTCAACAACTCAAGGGGGTCGTTGGTGAAATGAAATTAAATGAAATGGGGTTTAACGTCCTACTGTTCTGCTCCGAACTATGGGCTAATGAAGACGACCATACGTCTTGTACGGTGTGCTATGAAGAAAATGTTGCCCAGGCAGCGGCACTACTTGCTACTTTTGTATCGAATTCCAACTGTCAAGGTCTGTTTTGTATAATATGCCCGTAAAAGACCCTTGACATTTGGAATTTAATTGCTGTTCGGGCCAAACTTCAACCACAGCACATCGCCGGTCCCCACTCGACCAGAGAAATAGGGTTTAACGTCCACTCAACACAACTAGATCATTTCGGGACTAACATATGGTTTAATTTTATTTCAATAATTCGCTTGCGCGTAGGGGTCTTTAACAGTGGGAGGAAAATGCGCCCCTATCTCCGTGCCACATACGCTCACACCAGGGTTCGAAACCACAGCCGCAAGCCAGAGGTGGCCGGCCAGCTAGAGGTCGAAGCGCGGCACTCTAGCCCACTAGGCCATCCCAACCCCCAGAAGAGTAGGACGTTAAATCTCATTGCATCCATAAACATTTATACTAGTATTTTTTCTCTCATATTTTAATTTTTATATGTCTAACCGAGAGTTAGATGGTTTATATATTTTATACTAGCCAAAAATTAAATTTTTAGTATTTTTTCTCTCATGTATTTTAATTATTATATATATAACCGAGAGATAGATCGTTTTATATATAGTTAGCTAGATCGATAAAATAATCAATATTACCCTACGATGTCGTGCATGTATATCATTCGATATAACCCGCTTACAAACGTGTGACATATCGCACCGTATATTATAGTATGTACTTAATACAATAAACACTAATCGGCATTGGAGCATGAAATACACACTTTAATGCAGTAGTAATTACAATTTACACATTTGCACGAATATTAGACAAAGTAGACAAATTAAACGACGTGTAATAACAATAATACAAAAATCAGGAGTCAAATCACGTAATCAATGGCTTTCATATATAAAATACGGAGAGAGGGGGGGAGAGAGAGGGACCACGCCAGTTGAATCAATGACAGACGGGCTTTATAATACCGCGCGGCGCACGTGCTAACCATTGTATAATAAATAATAATAATATCAAAAATTCAGAAGTCAAAACACGTAACCAATGGCGTCAAATAATATGTAAAATATGAACTATAACATCAGTTCGATAACGCCATGGATAAAAGCGGCCATTAAACACCTTTAAGTATTAATCATGTGCCGGTGGAAGACTTATTTGCCCCCCCCCCCAAAAAAAACCCAACAAACCCCAACCATACAAAAAAAAAACAATCTAGATGTTTATGGCCCCCTTGAGGCTTCATATAGACCCCGGAGCGACCTACTCACTGCAACCCCTCCCACCCACACCCTCTTATTATGACTGATTAATCTAATGAATGCAAGACAAGTTGTATTTCGTAATGTATAATAATTACAATATTCAATAGGTTTATTAACTGCAACATTTCAATAGGGATACTCTGCAACGTTTCAATGGGGATACACTGCAACGTTTCAATGGGGATACTCTGCAACGGTTCAATGACCGTTATCAAGCAATGATACAATCAAACATGTTACAGAAGGTTATATACAAGTGGATAACAATAAACTAATTAACAGTTTGAATCGAAAGCCATAATAAACTACAACTTTTTGGATAACATTCGCTAGGTTTATTAACTGCAACGTTTCAATGAGGATACTCTGCAACGTTTCAGTGAGGATACTCTGCAACGTTTCAATGGGGATACTCTGCAACGTTTCAATGGGGATACACTGCAATGTTTCAATGACCGTTATCAAGCAATGATACAATCAAACATGTTACAGAAGGTTATATACAAGTGGATAACAATAAACTAATTAACAGTTTGAATCGAAAGCCATAATAAACTACAACTTTTTGGATAACATTCGCTAGGTTTATTAACTGCAACGTTTCAATGAGGATACTCTGCAACGTTTCGATGAGGCCACTCTGCAACGTTTCAATGAGGGTACTCTGCAACGTTTCAATGATGATACTCCCACCGTTTTCAATAACGATTTTAATGATACATAAATACAGCTGCTACTGAAAGGTCCTCCGGTTTTCCTCTCACTGCTAAAGAGCCCTACGCGCAAGCGAATTATTGAAATAAAATTAAACTGTATGTTGGTCCCGAAATAACCTAGTTTGTGTCTAGTGGACGTAAACCCATATCTCTCTCTCTCTAGCTCTCTCTCCCTCTCTCTCTAATCCCACCTTTATCAAGCAATGATGTTGTCCATAAAGTTGTCAGTTTATTTCATATCCCGTCCACTAAGTGCCTTTCAAAGATATTTCGTAATTCAAATTTGCCAAGGTGTAACCCGGACCGGTATATCGGTAAATTTCACGGGCTGACTGTTAAGTCGGTCAGCCTAATTTGACAAGTGAACAATACATTTAACACGCCAGACTTTCACTGTGTGCCCAAAACAATCATCTATTAACCTCGTTGTTCAAGGTTAAATAAGTCTAGGCTAGACCCCACACGAGAGAGAGAGAGAGAGAGAGGGGGAGGGAGAGAGAGGGGGTTTAATCATAAGCCTATATATACCGGCCCTTCAGTAAACATTGCCCTTTTTTACACAAGGTTAAATAAGGTTAGGCTAGACCCCACACGAGAGAGAGAGAGAGAAAGAGGGGGAGAGAGAGAGAGAGAGAGAGAGAGAGAGAGGAGAGAGAGGGGATATAATCATCTATATATATACCTATATCAAAGGGTTTGAAGAGTCCGTCAATAAAAACTGCCCTTTTTACACAAATTTAAATAAGGCTAGACCCCACACGAAAGAGAGACAGAGAGAAGAGGAGAGAGGGGAGGGAGAGAGAGAGAGAAAGTATATAATAGTCTATATTATATAGCATACCCACATCAAAGGGTTTGACCGGCCCGTCAATGAACAGTGCCCTTTTTACACAAGGTTAAATAAGGTTAGACCGCACACGAGAGAGAGAGAGAGAGGGGAGAGAGAGAGAAAGTATATAATAGTCTATATTATATAGCATACCCACATCAAAGGGTTTGACCGGCCCGTCAATGAACAGTGCCCTTTTTACACAAGGTTAAATAAGGCTAGACCCCACACGGGAGAGAGAGAGAGAGAGAGAGAGAGAGAGAGAAAGTATATAATAGTCTATATAATATACCTACATCAAAGGTTTGACCATTCCGTCAATAAACAAGTGCCCTTTTTACTTACACAAAGTAGTCTCACCCGCGAGCCAATCGGTTCGTTCGTCTCAAACCTCAATAGCTAGCAGTCTGACTGATCGTGTCCCTGTCATTCGGTCCAATCGCTCATGTGAGAGTTCCGGGACTTTTGACTAATGGCAACAATAAACTAAGTTGTACTCGCTTCACCTCTAGGTCCACTAAGTTCGTTTATTTGATATTTCACATCCTGTTGAATTGTTTGTAATATTTTTTTTTCTCAAAACAACGCCACTAAATTTTTTTTGAAAAAACTTATGATGTTTATTTAATTTTAAATAAATTAATGTAGGTTATTATTTTTTTGTTCACCATATAAAAATTAAGAACTCAATTTTCTTTCTTGGGTTGCAAAAACAAAGAATTAAAATTTTTTTAAAAATATATATCGTCAATGAAAATTTATTTTAAATATATCGTCAATGAAAATTTATTTTAAAAAAAACATAAATTTTATTTGCATAACACACAATTAAATAATTCAGGTGGAGATTCGTTGGGTCGATAGAAAAACAACAACATTGAGAGAAACTTCAGGAGCTCTACTCGTAATTCAAACAAGAATGACATTCTTCTCTAATGAGCTGACCAATCCATTCTCCCGAGAGTTCCTTTCGGGTCAAACTGGTCGCTACGGCCAGACTTGTCCTCGTGCTATTTACGGCGCCAATCGCCTTGTGGCTGAGGTAACCCCAATCGATTGACACTGTAGACGTCTCGACGTCATGGTGACGTCACAGCCCAGACACCTTTGATCAAGCCGCCCGACTACAGGAGTCGCATTAAATGTGTAGTAATATTACTATTAACAAAAATCCTTAACAGATACGACATATTTTCTTGTATGTATGTATAGGGGCTTCTTCAATGAAAATCTTTCAGAATATATTAGAATAAAATATTACACACAAACGCGTGCTGTTAACTGTTAACCGTGTTTCAGTGTGGTAAACAACTTAATATTCCGTGGGAGGAGAAGGGAATAGCCGATTCACAGTCTCGGCATATTTATCACGTAATATCACATATTAGCTTATATTCTTAGGATTCGCTTATTTGTAACATTTTTGTCAGCATCTCACAGGTTTCCATGAAATAACACATTATCTTGCATGCGTTATAATCGTATAGATCACTACTGCCGGTACATTAGGTCACTTAACGGTTGGGGACGTTGGACTAACTGCAAAGCCAAATATTTATGCTGGGGTCGAGACAAGACAGGCAGTAGCGGAGCGGATGTGATCGGTACTACACATGTGGCGGTGCGGAGGATCCGCGAAGTTTTCATGCATAGTCTAGGCGCATTCTTGATGGATGAAGGAGTTCCGCAGACTCTAAACCCTCATCTACAGAGGGTTTTGAAGAGTTACCAAACGGCGGCAATAAGAAGCCTAAGCGGACCAAGTGGATATTCTATTATTAGTGATTTGTCGAAAATGAGTGCCGGTGACATAGAGGAATATCGTAAAGCAATGGCTAGCGTCAAGAAGATCCCAACTGACAAGGGTATGGATTATGACCCATTTTTAGCTCCTCCACCGTTTCCCATACAGCAAATGCCGGTGTTCACCCCTGTCGATACATCGCGGAGTGACAAATCAGAGACCATTTTAGAAGGAGAAACAATTGCGTGTTTTATGGTCGGGGGAGAGAAAAGACTGTGTCTCCCTCAAATTTTAAATACAGTGTTGCGTGACTTTACCTTGCAACAGATTAACACCGTGTGTGACGAACTCCACATATTCTGCTCGCGATGTAATCACGAGCAGCTCGAGACCCTCAAACTCACGGCGATTTTACCATTTACAGCCCCGAGTTGTGGACTTATAACAAAAACGGACGCAGAAAGACTCTGTAATGCTTTACTGCACAGTAGCCCCGAAAAATACTCCGACCCCCCTTCGCCGAATAGTTTTAAAGTTTATCACGAATGTTTTGGAAAATGTAAGGGGATCTTTCACCCCGAACTTTATGTGGAACCGGACGCGAAGTGTATTCAGTGCGTCGATTGTAACGGACTCTTCAGTCCATCGAAATTCGTGTGTCACTCTCACAAAGCTCTCGAGAATCGAACCTGTCATTGGGGATTCGATTCGGCGAATTGGAGGGCTTACCTTCTGTTGGCCAAATACCAAGAGGGTCGGGAAAAGCTCCAGGATGCCGTGGAACATATGAAAGCCCGTTTTGACCCTGGCAACAAATTTAAGCGAAAACAGGTAGGTGATGAATTCCTATTAACTGTTATAAAAAACATGGTGCATGCACGGAGAACTGTTATCATCGCACGTGTTTTTTTCTAGACCGATGTGTATTGAATAAATGGATCGCGATGCAGGTATGTGTCGGCACCCACGTTCATGCATTTGTAGTGAGTGTTTTCTGAATAAGCTTTCATTTTTAGTACTCCCAAAAATGATCTGAATTATGAGGTTTTACTATTTTTTTTATAGCTACTGAAACACAGAATTCACGCAATAATCACACTGAAAATTTAATTATTAGTACAAAATTATTAAAAAAATATAACATGATAAACAGAAATAGACAATATAATTTTTTAAAACCCATTTATGAAAACGGTGAGATTATAACACAAACAGTATTCATTTAAATTTTAAAAAAAAATACGCTTTTTACCAGGGCCCTGTTTCTCATAATCTTAACTAAATATAAAATCCAAATTTTAGTAAATAATTTGATTGAATAAGCGCTAAAATCAATCTAATATTGTCCAATCAAATGACTAAAACATGGATTTTATCTTAGTTAAAATTTCGTGAAACCGGCCCCTGTGCAGTAACATACCTGTACTATATAGTGCAGTTGTTACCTGTAGGCCTTGTGGTTTTTATTCATGTTAAAGTATTTACTATTCAGCAATATTTGACGGAGTTAGTTAGTAGTTTGTAGCATGTTGTCGGTTTTGGCAACATGCCATGTGTATTTTATTTATATATTATGCATGAATTTGACAGGTTTGGAAATTGAATTTTCTTTTTTTTAGGAAATTTTGTTTCCTTTTTATTTGTTGCCTTTCTGTTCTGTGATGATACCTTTTTTTATAGGTCTTAACAGTGTTTTTAATACTTGAATAATATTTTGTTTCAATATGGACACTCAGTTGATATTTTATTTGTTGAGGATTTTGGGAGGAAGGGAGAAAGAGGTTTAGAGAGGGTTTTTGATAGACATTAGATATGTACCCCCTCCCCCCCCCCCCCCCCATTATTGGCTCTATAAGAGAAAATCTGAGAAGCTGAACATTTCAAAATTAATTTTAATTGAGAATTTTGGGAATGTGATAAGGATACTGTTAACCATACTGTACTGTGCATTATTTTAATTAATGCCCGGGTAATTATTAATTATAATACAATGTAACAGGGTAGTACATGTATGAATAGCTGTTGGGATATATCATAATTATTGCAAATACAATAGTTCAACCAAAATTTTGTGAGGTGGGTTTTCTGGATTTCTATAAACAAGTCATAATATAAATCCGTAAATCGTAAAAATTGATTATTTTCTACAGATTTGGTACATAAAGAAGCATAACTTTAAAAAAATCAATTTTGGCATATTAAATTCTTTCCTCAGAAAAAAGGAAAGGTCGAGAGGATTGTCTCCAATATTAAAATCACTGAATGTTGTTTGAAATTTTCAAACAAAAGTTGTAAATAATTTTTCACTGCTAAAATATTCCTACATCGACATTAAATTAAGAAAAACAAAATCAAGATATCAAAGGATAGAAAATCGGATTTAGATAAAACCTGGCTGACTGGGTTTGTTGATAAAACTACATATCGTTTTGCAATGGATGCAGGACTGAATTTTTAATTCTTCTTACTTTGAAAATACTGAAAATGAGCTGTTTTTGGTTTGATGTTCCTGATTACAGATTCACCTTTTTAAAATATTTTATCTTGCAAGGAATTCCCCAGTTGCTCGTAGGGAGATTTTAAAATAAAAATATATCTCGGAAAATATTGAACGAATTTAAACCGTTTTTGATTTGATATTGTAGCTTGCGATGGAGGGATTAGAAATCCTTTAAATTACGTTCACAGATTTCAACATTTGAATATAGAATTATAGAGATACATGTAGTGGAAGTAGTAGAGAGAGAAATGGTGTAGTAAACTAAAATATCTTTTGAATTATGTTCACAGGTTTCAACATTTGAATATAGAATTATAGAGATACATGTACTGGAAGTAGTAGAGAGAGAGAAATGGTGTAGTAAACTAAAATATCTTTTAAATTATGTTCAGAGGTTTTAACATTTGAATATAGAATTATAGAGATACATGTACTGGAAGTAGTAGACTAAAATATCTTTTAAATTATGTTCAGAGGTTTCAACATTTGAATATAGAATTACAGAGATACATGTAGTGGAAGTAGTAGAGAGAGAGAAATGGTGTAGTAAACTAAAATATCTTTTAAATTATGTTCAGAGGTTTCAACATTTGAATATAGAATTATAGAGATACATGTACTGGAAGTAGTAGACTAAAATATCTTTTAAATTATGTTCAGAGGTTTTAACATTTGAATATAGAATTATAGAGATACATGTACTGGAAGTACTAGTAGAGAGAGAGAAATGGTGTAGTAAACTAAAATATCTTTTGAATTATGTTCAGAGGTTTCAACATTTGAATGTAGAATTATAGAGACACTGGAAGTAGTAGACTAAAATATCTTTTAGAACTAGTCGTTCAAATATCTGTCAAAGTTTCTTTCTCTTCGCTGCAGCATAGATTCTCGAGTTGTTCGATTTAAATAGATTCTCTACATGTAGAACTTGTTAAAATTAAATTGATTACTCCCTGGCTTGACTCGGGAGGGTTTTAGACCGAATTATTATACGGGGACATTTTCTTTTCGACCAATCAATGAAGTACGTTCTAATCACATGAATTCTATTCTAAGCCAAAAAAACATCTTTTGGTGACCAATCTAAGGTATCGTAGAACTGATTGACAAGACGCAAGTAGTGGAATTTACTCGCGTCAATCAAAGTCTGAATTGTACAAATGCCAGGAGAATGTTCAAGGATAAAATGATGAGGATTTTATGCAAAGGCGAATCAAGTAGCAAATTTCTTGAAATCTTTTCATATTTTCGAGTGGGGGGTAGATGGCTGAATGGTTAGCTGCAAGGAGTATGGTCGCCTCGTGTTTTTTTTCCGGGTCCTCAGGTTTCCTTTCACTGCTAAAGACTCCTACGCGCAGGCAAATTATTAAAATAAAATCAAAAACCATAATATGTTAGTCCCAAAATGACCTAGTTTGTGTTGAGTGGAAGTTAAACCCCATTTTTCTCTCTTCTCCCTCTCTCTTTCTCTCTCTCTCTCTCTCTCCATATTTAGGTGCTTCAGCCATATTTTGTGGGCAATACGCTTATGAACACTACACAAACACTTTGTTAAGAGGATTAATTTTGAAGTGGGTTTGTGTATAAACCGTGCATATTTTTATACTAAGAGGGGACTGGAGCCTTGGTCATTATGAATTATACACACCTCTTCTTAGACAGACTTCTTTTTGTGAGGGGGGTTGGGATGGCCTAGTGGTCTAGAGTACCACGCTTCGAACTCTAGCTGGCCGGTCACCTCTGGCTTGTGGCTGTGGTTTCGACCCTAGTGTGAGCGTATGTGACATGGAGATAGGGGAGCCTTCTCAACCTAGTGGGTTTCCTCCGGGCACTCTAGTTTCTCCAAATGCAAAAGACCCCTAAGCGCAAGTGGATTATTGAAATAAAAATTGAAAACCCTACGTTAGTCCCTAAATGACCTAGTTTGTGTCGAGTGGACATTAAACCCTATCTCTCTCTCTCTTTTTGTGTAAACAGTATTTAATTTCAAAAATTTATGAAAAGGGATCAGGGAACAGACAAGGTCTATATCACCTCTCAGACAGACATTTGCATGGATAGACAGACAGCTCTCAGACGGACATTAGCAAGAAGAGAGAGGAATGGGGTTTAATGTCCACTCAACACAACTAGGTCGTTCCTGGACTAACATGTTTTTTTAAAATTTTATTTCAATAATTTGCGTGCACGTAGGGGTCTTTATCAGTGGGAGGAAACCGGAGCGCACGGAGGAAACACACGAGGATGTTGAGAAGGCGCCCCTATCTCCATGCCACATACACTCACACCAGGGCTCGAAACCACAACGGCAAGTAAGAGGTGGCCGGTCAGCTAGAGGTCAAAGCGCGGCACTCTAGGCCATCCCATCCCCCCACATTAGTATGGATAGACAGACAGTTCTCAGACGACAAGAGCTGATATTACAGACCTGGCTACTTCACGTCTGTCTGAATCACAACCATCTTTAATCCCGGTGTGTGGTCAGTCGAAGCAGACCTGAAGCAGACGGTACTATTGTTTATAAATAGATAAACAGATTACAACCAAACTTAAGGGGCTGTTATGACCCCTTTTATTAATTCTTTTGTTCACCCTAAAAGGATAAGACCCTATAGGTCTAATTTTTAAGTAGGTAATTCTGCAGCAGACACATTGTCAAGCGGATAGACAATAGCTGTTTACCTTTAACTCTTAACCATGTCTGCACACCAACGTTGAAGTACCTATGTAATACCTAGGTCAAAAATAGTCTTATCAACTAAATAGGTTATGTAATTCTGGGTACAAAACTCATTTTCCGACTCAGTTCTTATTGTATTTGGGTTACAAATCCAACATGAAGTACCTATGTAATACCTAGGTCAAAAATAGTCTTATCAAATAAAAAGGTTATGTAATTCCAGGTACAAAACTCATTTTCCGACTCAGTTCTTATTTGGGTTACAACAAGTTCAACATAAAACTAATAGCATCCATTTTGTTGAGGTTTTTAAAAAAAGTGTTTGTTGATTATCTTCTTTCTTGACATGTATGTAAAGTAGACTTTTTACTGGGAAGGTTTAATAGATTACACAGATTACAACCAAACATGGTCACAATTTATTATCCTACATCGTTGTCTTTCAACAAAATTCCTTGAACTTAAAACAAAATTGTAACCTTGAATTGAAATTCATAGAGGTCACATTGAATGCTGATCTTTCTATTCAAATCTTTGTAGTCGATATTTTTATACGCCCACATTGAAATGTGGTCGTATATTTTTATCATTTAACCGTTCTTAGTACATTTTAAAATTTCTATACATCTTAAATTTTTCAATAATTCAAACACAAGAATACATGAATGAAAATACAAGAAAAATAACTTGTAAAACTGAATGCGAGGAGAGGATTATTTAACATGTGCCCATGGCTTCGATTCCCTGCTTGTACAGGGCTGGCCACGAATAAATCAATGGCGAGCAGATGACTGCTCACGCAAATATAGGTTTGGGCGAGCAAGCGAGCAAAAAATATTGCTCGCGCAAAATCTTGTTTGCGTGAGCACACATTTTGAAATTTGTTTTAATTTAAAGCCCCAATACCTCTCTTGTTGTAACTAAATAATATGCCCCAATAATTACATGTATTCTGGTCAACAAATTGTACTATTTTTTTTACAATATTCCAATTAATTGATGATACAAATTTCATCTTAACACACCGAATTTTAAAAATTGGAAAAATTCAACTACATGGTTTGAAAAGCTTTACATAAACACTATTTAGGGAGAGGGGTTTTACATAGGCTTAGCCTGTTCCCCAATCCCATTCAGACATCTTGAATAAAATATTGTTAATAAAAAAAAAATGCAACTTGGATTTAAATATATTTTCAAACCCTTGAGACAAGTAAAATAGGATAGGATGTAATGGATAATTTACACAACAGGTAGGACACTTAAACACTTAGAATTGGGCTATTTTTTTTTCTGGACCTGTCAAGCCAGCAAGAGTGGTATTGTTCCTTTAAAATTCTGCGTGAGCAACGAACTGCTCGCGTAAATATACATTTACGCGAGCACAGCGCGAGCCAGAGCAACTGCTCACGTCTGGTGGCAAGCCCTGTTGTACTTGGCACAGAGTTTAGGATCGCCTGACCAATCTCCTGGATTTTTCTCTTGGCCCTCTGGTTTAGGCTCACTGCTTACGTACAAGCAAATTGTTGGAATAACATTAAACCATATCTTAGTCCTGAAATGACCTATTTTTGTGTCGAGTGGATGGTAAACTCAATTTCTCTCTCTTTAACCAAAGATATAAATATAAAGTATTAGGGGACCCTTCGAGACTATATCTGGCCGTCCGTTGCAACGTTTAACCAATTTAAATGATGTTTCATGAAATGACGCGACGTTGTACATGTATGTATTTTCTCGTATTATTCAATGTTATTAGGTTTCTGCATCATGTGTCGACACCATGTGACTAGTCAGTCAGTCAACATAAGCTGTCAGTCGCTGTTGGTATTTCTTGAATAAATAGTAAAACACATGGGCTATAAGTTTGGGTAGGTTTGTAGAAGTATATGGTTAAAATAATAATATTTGTCATATTTTGTTAATTGTCTGAATAGTTTTGAGTAACTATGACCATATTTGAAGGTTTGTTTGTCTTAAAACTGGGTTAGGATTGTCTATGATAAGGTATTTACATATGAGATACGTTATATACTATACTATGAGATACGTTATATACTATACTATGATACATGTAGGTATAAATAGGTATAAATAGTTGTATACATAGTAGGCCTATACAATGTATGATATACTACATGAGTTATAGACTGGGTTACTATGATTATATAAACAGTTTTAAACATACATGTATGTATGGTATATACTGCACCAGTTAACCACTTACTGCCCATTTCTGCCTCTCTCCCTCTCTCTCTCTCTCCCTTTTAAACAATGTGGAACCTACATGTAGTTACATAGTAGGAGGTTAAACCCCATTTCATTCATTCACATATTTTTTGCTGTGATTTACCATATAAATAGTTTTTAAACATAGTGATATATGCATATGGCATACTTCAAGAGTTCTATACTGTGGGTTACATAGATTTTCATAGATTTCAAACATAGATGTAAAATAATATACTGCATGAGTTAACAGCCCCCCCCCCCCAGGTCCTTTCATTTGATATTTGTTGTTTATTTCTTGCAATGCCTGTGTACATGTAGTTTGTTGTATCAACTTGTCGGTTCTGCTTGTGTTTCGGGCAGTCTTCCTGCACTTACTATTAAACATGGAGAATGAGTTACATGTATATGTATATACATAGGATTAGTATGGATTATTTGTGTATTGTATGTGTAGTGCCGATGTATATTACATATGTACAATCTAATATGGGATATTTGTGTATACATGTATTACTTAGTCTATATACAATCTAATATGGTTTAAGGGTTAATATACACGTGTTGGTGATTTATTTATCCCCTTTTACACACAATGTGAATATGTATTTGCTGTGATTTATCTCTAAATTAAATATTATCTTTTAGTGTCCCAAGTCTTAAGATGATATTTTAATTCAAACTATGTGATCCTACATAATTACAAAACTGATTTCTCACTTTAAAAATCTCAATTTGTATATATGCCTATATAATTTAGAGAGGATGGTGACAGATTTCCTTCACAGGAATCTGGCAAAACCCCCTCCTGGATCCGCCGTCGCTATGATGTGTAATTATTGTCTCGTGACTCCACTAATTCAAGTGCACTGTTTACATTTTAGATAAAAAATAATCTCATCTGTACACATTGGGCCACTTCTTCTTCCGCTGTGTTGTGATCGTCCATTAAACCTCGGGACCGCGACGCTATTTAATATCCCATCTAAAACAATAATAGTTGATGCAGTAATATTATCTCCCCTTAGCTACACTGCCATGACGATATTAGTATGACTTGGACTGCATCAACACGATTGATTGTGACGAAGGAAGAAGAGATGACGAGCAAATCTTGTTTATCCAGAAATTCAACTTTAATTATCGTTGTGTGAGAATCCATCCATCACGATGACTGTGTCTCCAAATTTCATTATCACACATGTAGGAGTATTCAGCAATCCGGATTGGCAGTCAACATGTTTTTTGTCTATTCACATTTTGATGTGTTTTTTGTTGAAAAACGTATTTATATTCATAGAGAATACCTTAGGCTGACAGTTCAGATTCTTGATACAGGAAGAAATCTATCATGTCGGATGAGTTTGAAAGTCATACAGCTCGGTTTGTCGGGTACATGTATATGTTACTTTTTTAAGATCATGCGTTGAATTTTGTGTAAGAATTTCTAAAAAATAAGGGGTTATGATATAGATGAGTTTTGAAAGTCATACAGCTCGTTGTGCAGGGTACATGTGACTTTTTTAATATCCTGCGTTGATTTTTTGTGTAAGAATTTCTATATAATGAGGGGTTATGTTATAGATGAGTAAGAAAGTCATACAGCTCGGTGTGCCGGGTACATGTAACTTTTTTTAAAATCCTGCATTGATTTTTTGTGTAAGAATTTCTATAAAATGAGGGGTTATGATATAGATGAGTTTTGAAATTCATACAGCTCGTTGTGCAGGGTACATGTACATGTGACTTTTTTAAATCGTGCGTTGATTTTTGTGTAGAATTTCTATATAATGAGGGGTTATGTTGTTTATAAGTTTGAAAGTCATACAGCTCGGTGTGCCAGGTACATGTAACTTTTTTTTTTACATGTGTTGAGATTTGTGTAAAGAATTTCTATATAATGAAGGGTTATGTTATAGATGAGTTCGAAAGTCATACAACTTGGTACATGTAACTTTTTTTTTTACATGTGTTGAGATTTGTGTAAAATATTTCTATATTATGAGGTTTGTTTTTTTTAGATCAAAGACATTACAGTATCTCTATCTTATAACAATGCCAGGGTTTCTGTGGTCATGATGGTTTCTTAAGAGTGCGGTTTAGTTCATAAGGTCGACTATCATTGAGTCATGTGACTTGGTTATTATCAAAAGCTTGTGCCTGACCAGGTGTAAGGTCGTAGGACTAAACTTGTAGGTTTCCTCCTCCCCCCCTGCTAAAAAGCCATTACTCAAGCTCTCCCTCTCTCTCTCTTTCCAATTTATCATTATTGAAACACCATAAATACATGTACACTGTGCATGTATCTAAAGTTATTTTTCTAAACTGAGTCACAAAATAAATCTCCTGGATTGTGTGTTAATACCCCCCCTCTCTTCTCTCTCTCTAGTGTAAAATATGTACCTGACTGACTCATGTACCCCCCCTCTCTCTTTCTCTCTCTCTTATAAACTATTTCTATCATACCCCTCTCTCTCTCTTTCTCATGTACCCCTCTCTCTCTCTCTCTCTCTCTCTCTCTCTCTTTCTGGTGTAAAATATGTACCTGACTGACTCATGTACCCCTCTCTCTCTCTCTCTCTATGTAAAATATTTCTATCATACCTCTCCCTCTAGTGTAAACTATTTCTATCATATGACAAGGTTATATTTTAAAAAGATTGAGGTCAGTACAATACAGCTACGTACATGTACCTTATACCAATAGGACTTATTCTTTCAGGCCTGTATTCACTATGGTGTACTTCAGAGATAGAAGTTGATGACAAGCAGACACAGTGGCGAGACGGTAGACTTGTCATATCAAACATAATCACTCTGACATCTATCTTAAAACCTAGAAATGTTGGCTTCTTTCCATGATAGCTGAGAAATATTACTTACTTAGGCCCGTATAAAAAAAATATCATGGTTTCCACATGTTGTTTGTTTGTTTTTTTGTTTCTTACAAGTTTAATGGCCAATATATTTTATACCCTGATATTAAAAGACAGGTTGATTTAATTAAGTTATTAATTTAAGAAGGCATGAAATGGGGTTTAACGTCCTAAGCTTCTGCACCTAACCTGGGCTAATTGAAGACGGGGATTTAAGAAGGAGTAATAATGAATGAAATGGGGTTTAACGTCCTACGCTTAAGCACCTAACCTGGGCTAATTGAAGACGGGCATACGCCACAGTGTGCAATGAGGGAAATTTTGCCCGGACAGCGGCGCTACGGCCTACTCTTATATCGAATTCCATCTGCCAGGGGATCTTTTACGTGCAATCCAATTTGTACACGGGACCTCGGTTTTTCGTCCCATCCGAACGACTAGGCAGCTGTCCTTGTCAGGCCCTCCTTCTGCATCACTGACAAGGGGAAATCACGCCGGAAAATCGAGATGAACTTTCTCGGCCAATGCAGGGATCGAACACTCAACCTCCAGGCTAGCGAACCAGCGCCTTATCCACTTAGCCACCGTGATCCCCCAAGGAGTAATAAAAAGAAAATATGATAAAAACATAAAAAAGTTTTAGAAGATCATAGTATCAGTTACATGTAGATATCCCCTTGTTGCTTAAAAGGGCTGCATGATCTTTATATAATAAAGAATAAAAAAGGTCCTATTTATAACTGCAGGTACATGTATATATTTTGCACCGGTTACAGGAAGTAACTTTAAAAAAGGTGTAACTTTAAAAATGGTGTAAAACGTTGTTACTTTAAAAATGATGTAACTTTTAAAAAAAGGTCTAACTTTAAAAAGGTGAAACTTTAAAAATGGCGTAACTTTAAAAATGGCGTAACTTTAAAAGAAAGGTGTAACTTTATAAAAGGTGTAACTTTGAAAAAGAGAGAAATGTTGTGCCTTGAAATTCGATGTAAATGACAAGTCATTAGTCCATTTAGGATCTTTGTTAAAATAAAAAACACAAAAAGAAAAAACCTGCCTCATGCATCAGATACATATTTTTTAAGGCCTAGAATATATTTCTGTATGACCTTAATGTACCTGTAGTAAAATATGGATTACTTATATGTGGACATATACATGTAATTCGAATCTAGACTTCTTATAAATTGTGTTTGCTAATTCATCATATTGACAATTCATATGTTCATGTGCGCTTAGAAATTTGTATTAAGAAAAATTGAACTTTGTGAGTGAGGACTTATTTAATTCGAAGCAATATTTCTTATAAATTGTGTTTGATAATTCATCATATTGACAATTTATAACATGTACTTGTATGCTTAGAAATACATATTAGGACAAATTGAACTTTGTGAGGACTTATTAATTTTTTTAGCTTACATGTACATAACTCGGTTAATTAGTATATGATTGTACATGTACATGTAACATATTGACTAAATGCACTGACGTAGAATTGAACTTTGCGAGGTCCTATTTAATTTTTTTAGCTTACATGTACATAACTCGGTTAATTACTGTATGATTGTACATATAACATATTGACTAACGGCACTTGCGGCTGTGGTTTCGAGGCCTGGTGTTGTTAGCGTATGTGGCATGGAGATAGGGGCGCCTTCTCAACCTTGTGGGTTTCCTCCGGGCACTCCGGTTTCCTCCCACTGCTAAAGATTGAAATAAAATTAAACCATATGTTTGTCCCGAAATGACCTAGTTGTGTTGAGTGGAAGTTAACACCCATTTCTCTCTCTCTCTGTATCATCATTGAACGAATATAAGCAGAGTTCTATTTAATTTTTCAACATTATCAAATGACTATTTGGTTGATTGGTCAGAGAGAAGCTGTCGATAATACTGGGGGCCTAGATGTGCCCGTCAGCATATTGAATAAGGTTATTAATAGGTTGTAACACACATTTACTTTTATTACAATGGTCAATAATAATCAATCTAGTCGCCGTCAGATCAAAGTCGTGTTCACTTATAGACTAATTATAAAGTCACATTTAATAGTAGGCTCCTTCCCATCTCGTCAACAGTCCTTTTTTCTTCCTTTCTGAACAAATATTGAACTTGTCTGGTATTTTGATCTGTCATTTTTCATCTCGGATGTTTTAATGTAATTGGCTGGGAATATGGGAATATGAACCGTACTTGTATTTAGTGTACAGAGGTTAATCGCGTATATTAATACCCAGATTGGACATTGTACATGTACATGTATATTAAAATGTGTAAATGTAGCAATCAATTATAGAACATTAAAGGCACAGTCTTACATTTGAGGAAGAAACTGATTAATTCAGTTTGAAAATTTCAACATTATTAAAGTCACAGTCTTATATTTTGTAGAGGAATAAACTAATTAATTCAGTATGAAAACTGCAACATTAAAGGCACAGTCTTATATTTTGTAGAGGAATAAACTAATTAATTCAGTGTGAAAACTTCAACATTAAAGGCCCAGTCTTACATTTTTCTAAACCTGAAAATATTTGCAAAAATTTGTGAATCTTCTTTTTTTTTTTATCAATTCATGAAACCTGGCAGGTGTGTTCTTTGGACAATTTGTTTAAACAGTTGATTTAATCATGCTGAACTTGGCCCAAAATAAATATTTAGACAAAAATATGGCAACGCATGCACACTGTTACAGCCAGTTGAGTGATAACTTTCTAAAAATTTACTTTGGAAACATACAATATAGTTTATCAAAAGACAATATTTTCCCAAGGTATATGTACATGTACAAGAAGAAAATTTTGTTTGTCAAGCAGATGTAGTACACAATCTATAATTTTTACGTCATACAATTTCTGTTTTAATGTGCAGGGGCCTTATTCACGAAATTTTAACTAAGATAAAATCAAAATTTTAGTACTTTGATTGGATAATATTAGATTGGTTTTAGTGATTGAAGTTCGAAAACCAATCAAAATTGAAATATCTACTAAAATATGTCTTCCGGGTCCTCTAGTGTTGCCTCCAACTCCTGAGAACCCCTACATCATAAGAAATTATTGAAGTTAACTTCAACGATATGTTAGTCTCAATATATCCCTTCTCAACCTCGTGGGTTTCCTCCGAGCACTCCGGTTTCCTCCCACTGCTAAAGAACCCTACACGCAAGCGAATTATCAAAATAAAGTTAAACCATATGTTAGTCTCGAAATGACCTAGTTGTGTTGAGTGGAAGTTAAACCCCATTTCTCTCTCTCTCTCTCTCTCTCTCTCTCTCTCTCTCTCTCTCTCTCTCTCTCTCTCTCTCTCTTTCTCTCCATCTAATGCAACTCAAGATGTTATTTAAGTTCGCGGAACCTAATATTTTTTTTTTACAAGTATGGCGCTAGACTTTATTGACTTGTCTGTAAGTCTGTCTGGAGATACATGGTGTATCAAGGAATGACTCATGCCATATTCTCTCATGGGACACCAGCAAAGCGATTATTATTATCACATCTATTTTATCGAATGAACTCTTGATCTCAATGGATGTAAAAATGAAAAAGATTACACCTATAAAACGGAGGATGGTCTTTTATTTTTCATTCCCAACGGAATAACGAGGCCTCTATAAATCTTACGATATGTAAATGTGCTAAACACCAATTTGTATACACGTCGAAAATGGGCAATAAATAACGGGTTTTTTTATCAATCAGAGGAAACCGTTATTATGAGAATCTCTCCGACAATAAATGATATAATTTCTCATCTTGTTTTGTACATGTTTTGAAGAGGCGGTTATTAAGCAATAAATAAAGAACAGGGTGTTTTTCAATCAGAGATTTGTCTTCCATTAGCCCCAGGTTCGGACGTTAACAGTAGGACGTTAAACCCCATTCCATTTCAATCCGAGAACTGCCTTCCATTAGCCCAGGTTAAAACCCCCTTTCATTTCAATCCGAAAAAACCTTTATTTAAAAAATCTTCCTCAAGCACTCCGTTTTCCTCCCACTGCTAAAGACACCTCCACGCAAGCGAATTATTGAAATAAAATTAAACCATATGTTAGTCCCAAAATGACCTAGCTGTGTTGAGTGGACGTTAAACCCCATTTTTCTCTCTCTCTGTTATAAAAATCTTGTGTTGTATTGTACATGTATTAAAGACCTCTACGCACAAGCGAATTATTGAAATAAAATTAAACCATATGTTAGTCCCAAAATGACCTAGTTGTGTTGAATGGAGTAAAACCCCATTTCTCTCTCTCTCTCTCTCTCTCTCTCTCTCTCTCTCTTGTATTGTACATGTACATGTATTGAAGAGGTGGTTATTAAGTCTGTGACCCTCCATGGGTTTTATCTAGGCTACATTCGTGAGTTGTTGACATCTATTCCGGACAAACAATTTGTTTATTTCGAGCAAACCGGCTACAAAATGATGTCTGTGGGTAAAACTAGTCATAGGTCGTGGTTCAGTGATTTGTGTCCATTTTTGACATGTTCTTGGCTGGTCGTTCAAGGTGTTTATCCTTCAGACTGGTCGACTGTGTGTTTTGGCCTGTGTTTATCCTAAGTTCTAGCGGGTCAACTATGTGATGTGTGACCTTGAGACTTGAAGACCATGACCTGAACAGTACTGTCAGGTCACTTTCAACTCTTCCCTTATATGGGCTTCTCCGTTTTCATCGTCCAGGAAACATATTTTGTTGGAATGGTTGTAAAATGGACCTCTTAGCTTGTACTTATTACCATGTTCTGTTAAATCCACCCAAAACAGGGCCCCGTTTCTCGAAATCTTAACTAAAGATAAAATCCAAATTTTAGTAGATACTTTAATTTTGATTGGCTATTACTAAAATCAATCTAATATTATCCAAACAAATTACTAAAATTTGGATTTTATTTTAGTTAAAATTTTGTGAAACAGGCCCCTGTAATGTAACCAAATCTAAAAAATTACGGATGACATGTAGTTCTATTTTGATTGGTCAAAAGCTGGGTGAATTTAACAAGCACTTATTTTGTCTGTGGACTAGGAATATTATGAGATCCTGCTAAAATCAAACCCAAAACAAAATTTCTTTGAAGAGATAAAAAAAAAACCCAACACAAAACATGGATTCCTTGCAGCTCTGTTCTGATTGGTCGAAAGCTGGGTCAAGCTATCATCAAGTACTTGTTCTAGATTGAAGACTGATAATTTCAAATAAATTGTCAACATCAATTTATAATAGATATAAAAATTTGTATCATTTTAAGGCAACATAAATAAATAGAGAAAGAGAGAGAGAGAGGGAAATTGGGTTTAATGTCCACTCAACACAACTAGGTCTTTTCGGGACTAACATATGGTTTTAATTTTATTTCAATAATTCACTTGTGTGTAGGGGTCTTTAGCAGTGGGAGGAAACCGGAGTGCCCGGAGGAAACCCATGAGGTTGAGAAGGTGCCCCTAGGCCCTCCCCCCCCCCAATAAATAAATATGAAAATAGAACCCCAAGTAATGTTTCTTATTTAAATTAATTCAAAAAATTGTGAAAATTATGTACAGGGTGTATTCCCCACTTTCAATTGTATAATTTTAAGGGCAACATAAAAAAATATGAAAATAACCCTAAAGTCACTTATCTTATTTAAATTAATTCAAAAAATTGTGAAAAATTATGTAAAGGGTGTATTTCCCACTTGCTATAGTACAAATTTGATTTTGAATTGCTAGAGGCTAATTTGTCTTATCAACTACAGAGTCTATGTGTATATGTAGTAATAGCTTGAGGCACAGACATCATAACAATGACAAATTGTGTGGTAACCGTAACGATAATAAATGTGGGTGACAGTGTCTCCGAGCCTTACAAATTATGGGTAGAATAGAGTTTAAGTCTTGAACACGAAAATTATTTTGACACTTGTCATAAAATTGTTTTTTTTGCCATTGTATTATATATATAAACGTAAACTGAAAGGAACAAATATTCAAAAGGAGGGGTTGGATGGCCGAATGATGAGCATGTACGCTTACATTGTTGTACCACATGGTCTGTCATTGAGTCAAGTGGCATGGTTTCGATTCCCGCTTGTACATGACAAGGAGAGGGGTTTCTCCGGTTTCCTTTTACTGCTAAAGATCTGTACGAGCATGAGAATTATTGAAATAAAAGTTAAACCAAATGTTAGTCCTGAAATTCAAATGACCTAGATTAAGTCAAGATCACAACACAACATCAATGTTGATTTGAATTGACAAATAATTCGTGTTTTCAACGTAAAAGACTTTGGATGATTTTGAGTTAGAGGCTTAGCTAGCTACTTCAAATTGTTGTAAATCATTCAATTTATAAAAATTTGCTTCACGAAATGAAATTAATCTGAACTTTTTTTTTTCGTCATGTCTTTTGCAATTAGTTATCAAATGAATTTTGTCTTCTACCTCATGACATACATGTACAAAGTATATTACACCAATGATCATTTACGTCTGAGGATTGGGATGGCCTAGTAGTCTAGAGTGCCGCGCTTCGACCTCTAGCTGGCCGGTCAGCTCTGGCTTGCGGCTGTGGTTTCGAAGTCTGGTGTGAGTGTATGTGACATGACGATAGGGGCGCCTTCTCAACCTCGTGGGTTTCCTCCGGGCACTCCAGTTTCCTTCAACTGCTAAAGACCCCTACGCGCAAGCGAGTATTGAAATAAAAATTGAAAACCATACGTTAGTCCCAAAATGACCTATAGGGTTTGTGTCGAGTGTACGTTAAACCCCATTTCTCTCTCTCTCTCTCTCTGATTTAATATATATCTCCCTGTTTCAATTCTCAATTTATCTGCGTTTATTCTTAGATTTGTTAGTGCTTTTCAGTGTTTTTCGATTTCTTATATATTGTCCGATAAATGCAAACGGTGAAAATATAAGGGATTGTGAAAAGAATCACAAATTCCACGGACCATTCTCTATTACTGGAACTATTAATGGTCTGTCGATTGTCAGGAATTCGAGACTTTCTCAACTGGCCAGACCCAGGGTTTTAAGTCAATGTTACAAAACAGTTAGTGTAAATCTTGATATGTCAGCTGCCAAATTGATTGAGATTTCTAAATACTCTCAAATTATTTACTCTAACTAATACTGACAGAAATGATAGCTGAAATTTGACAATCTGACGAGCTCAAATCATTCCTGGAGTTAAGATGGTTATTTTGTGTAGCTGGAATATCTTGCGACTGGGGAGTGATGACTTTATATTGACAATGTGTTGAAAATGGTCAGGAATGCCGGCTAGCTACACTTCAATAAGTCTGCTAATAATCCAGCAATACTGAAAGATATTGAAGTGACTGTACAAATTGCTCTGTGGTTCATTCAGTGCTCGGGTTGTTTTGTGGCTTAAGGCTTGTGGCTTGCTACTAGGCCGCTTGTATAACATGGGTCATCTAGCACAGATCTCCTTTTTATTAGACCCACGAAATCCTTTCACTTAATCCTTTATGATATCTTGACTGTCTTCAATACATATTTATCACACGATTGGCCAGAATACATGTTATTTCTTTACTTCTCTCGTTCGTTTATTCCGCCATTTGTACTAGTGGGCATAAAAGAATATTCGGAAAGCAAATACATTGAAATGGAACAGGGGAGGGGGTGGGGAGGTCCTACTTTTCTGCACTTACTGGCCCAATAAAAACAGGATGTTCCAGTGGGGGGAGGGGGATTTATAGGCCGTACTTTCCTGCATTAACTGGCCCAATGAAAATAGGATGTTCCAGTGGGGAGAGGGAGGTTTAAGGCCGTACTTTTCTGCACTAACTGGCCAAGTGAAAACAGGATGTTCCAAAATCAAGCCGATGTCTGATGGATGATACTATTTGCAGACGTGAAGTAAAATTGAATTCCTTGAGTAATTTCTTTGCAATGGGACGACGTCAGTAATTTCTTTGCAATGGGACAACGTCCATCGTATTGCCGTTTAAAAACATATTTATGATACTGATTAATGTTTATTTAAAGCGAGTCGGGATATGCATTCAGAAAGGAATTCTATTTACCATATCCAGTTAAGAATAAAGCAATAGATGCATGTACATGTAGTCGGTTATTTTCAAAGTAATGGATTTTTGTAACGTAACGTAATGAAATGTTAGTTAATGAAAATGCACATTCATCAGTAATTATGTAATTGTCCAGAAAAACTTGATTAACTTCGGTATCATATCACCATGGTGCATACATGTACATGTACATGTAATTCTGTTGGCGTCTGCCTTTTAAGGTCTGCTTATTGATATTTTGATTAACCAGCCAATATCAAATCTACAATAAAATCTTCTCAAATTGGTAAAATAAATTTAATCAAGGATGAACTCATCAACATTTGATTACACTTTTGGCTAGACGTCAGTCGGCTTAAAAAAGAAGCCATTTGAATTGAATCATATTTTAGTCTTGAAATGACCTAGTTTGTGTTTAGTACCCTTAAACTCTCTCTCTCTCTCCCCCTCTCTCTCTGAATAATCATTTCCATTGAATTCTAGATTCTGCCAAGAAAGTTTGACATTACTTGTGATAATGTCTAGCCTCGTTCTTCAAGTCCCTTGTTACAAATGGGACTGGAGCGCATTATGTTTATTTTGTCTTAAATATTGGATATCAGAAGATCACCTCTTCCTTATAAGATCACAACATCAATGTTGATTTAAATTGACAAATAATTTGTGTATTAAATGTCGAAGATTTTGGATGATATTGAGTTACAACAGACTTGGCTACTTTAAACGAAGAGAAATAAAAAAAACATGTTTACAAGGTACTTACAAATAAAGAGAAAGTTGTTCACTTTTGATGGGAATCAAGAATGTAATATGATCTCAGATGGAGTTATAAATAAATAACTAAATAGATATTCTAGGACCATTAAACCCAGTAAAAGTTTAGTCATAGGCCAAGAGAAAGTTTGTCTAGTACAGAGAGAGAGAGAATGAATGAATGAAATGGGGTTTAACATCCTGGGCATACAGCCATACAGTGTGCTATGAGGAAAATTTTTGCCCGGGCAGCAACTGAATTCCAACTGCCAAGGGTTCTTTTACGTGCACGCCAATGTGTACACGGGACCTCGGTTTTAGAGAGAGAGAGAGGATCGTTCACATTCTCATGTATTGAATGTAAAATAAAATGTGGACTCCATAATTGTTCTATTAGTATCAAGTGGGGTATATGAAATGGGGTTTAACATCCTGGGCATACAGCCATACAGTGTGCTATGAGGAAAATTTTTGCCCGGGCAGCAACTGAATTCCAACTGCCAAGGGTTCTTTTACGTGCACGCCAATGTGTACACGGGACCTCGGTTTTAGAGAGAGAGAGAGGATCGTTCACATTCTCATGTATTGAATGTAAAATAAAATGTGGACTCCATAATTGTTCTATTAGTATCAAGTGGGGTATATGATTCATTATTCATGGCCAAGTAATTTCTAATAATTTCTCCCTACTAAATCCTGACTCTCATGTGATATATATTTTAAAGCTGTGGCGATTCTGTGACATCCATTTGTGTAACTTTCTTATGAACAATTGTATGCGCTCTGAGCTCATTATATGTGGGAAGTCTAGCGCTATATAAGTGGACTTATTATTATTTATTATTTATTATTATCTCCGGACCTGAGCAGACAGCAAGCAGAGTTGAAGCAGAGTTGAGCAGACGCACAAATGTCTTACTTTGTTATGTTTGATCTGAATGATGGCCATCAGAATAAGTGATTAGTAATTAAGCCTACTATTAGCCGAGGGTCAGCAGGACTCTGTTAATGGTTGACTTGACGGGTTTTAGATGGAGTGGGTAGACTAGTACAGTTTTATGTTAATCTTCTTGTATGACAGGGTAACCCAGTGCAGACGGTCAAACGATCTCACTCACTTCTGCTTTTATTTACTGACCAATGCAAATTTGAACAATCTGTTGGTTGGCTTTCTCCCGTTATTCATGTCTTATAATCTGCTTTTCTTGTCTTTTCTTCTGCTTGTGGTATAATAGAAAGAGAGAGAGAGGGATGGGGTTTAATGTCCACTCGACACAAACTAGGTCATTTTGTGACAAACATGGTTTAATTTTATTTCAATAATTCGCTTGCGCGTAGAGGTCTTTAGCAATGGAAGAACCAAGAGAAACTCACAAGTTTGGACAGGCGACCCTACTCCTTGTAAAATTCAACCGGAGTTTCTAAATGCTTGTGGTACAAGTCTAGGGTTGCATGGTTGATAAATGTAGGAAAGAACATGGCTGGTACTCCTCCTCCCCACTACCCCCCCCCCCCCCCCCTACTGTTCACATTATCATTCATATCACATTTTCATATGATATACATGAACGGGTGGTGGGATGGTCTTACGAGTGAACTTTAGATTGTATGGTCTGTCATTGAGTCAAGTGGCATGGTTTCAATTCTCCACTTGTACATGACCATGTCATACCTCTTGAGGTTTTCTCCAAGTCCTCTGGTCTCTCTCTCTCTCTCTCTCTCCCTCTCTCTTTCTGAATGGATTCATATAGCCTGTCATTGAGTCAACTGGTGGGGTTTCGAATCTCCAGTTGTAAGTGACAAGGAGTAAGGCTGTCCAACTTCGCAGGTTTTCTCCAGGTCCTCTCCAGGTCCTCCAGTTTCCTCCCATTATTAAAGACCTCTACTGCGAAAGCAAATTATTGAAATAAAATTTGTGTCTTGTGGACATGTTAGTTTGTGTCTTGTGGACATTAAACCCCTTTCTCTCCCTCTCACTCCCTTATATCCTGTGGATGTTGAATCACCCCTCTCTCTCCTCTCATGTGGCTGTTAACCCCATCTCTCTCTCTCTCTCCCTCTCTCTCTCTCTTCCTCTCTCTCCCTCTATGTGGTTTATGTCTGTGGTTAATATGGACAGTACTAAATATAATGCAATCTTTGTGAAAAACATATTTCTGCTGAATTCGGAAACACATCCAACTTGAAGGTGCACCTAATTAAAGTCATCTTAACAGTAAAAATATGTTTGATATCTTTTCTGGCTTCCAAGTAGGCTATATATATAAGATAACTATAAATCAGTACATTTATAATACAGTTTTTAAATAAATAAAAAAACCGAAAACCGAAACCGAGTTTTTTTGCCCCAGAAAAACCGAAAACCGAAACCGAAAGAAAATTTAAAAACCGCACAACACTATCTGTCATTGAGTCAAGTGGCATGGTTTCGATTCACCTCTTGTACATGACAATGAGTAGGTGCGTCTGTCATACATCTTGGGGTTTTCTCCAGGTCCTCCGGTTTTCTCCCTCCTGCTCTCTCTTTTTTCTGTAGATGTTAAATCATCTCTCTCTCCTCACTTGTGGATGTTAAACCATTCTTTCTCTCTCCTTTATGGATGTTAAGCCATTCTCTTTCTCTCTCCTCTGTAGATGTTAAACCATCTGTCCTTTAGGAGTAGGGTCACCTTTTCAACCCACCGCTAAAGACCCCTGTTAATGTTAAACAATCTGTCTCTCTCTCTCTAGGTTAGGGTCACCTTTTCAACCCACTGCTAAAGACCCCTGTTAATGTTAAACCACCTCTCTCTCTCTCTCCCTCTCTCTCTCGCTCTCTCTCTCTCTCTCTCTCTCTCTCTCTTTCTCTCTATCTCTCTATGTGGTTTATGTCTGTGGTTAATATGTAGGACAGTGTGTGTGTTTATTGTATCTATGTCTATTTATCTATGACTGAGGTATTGTGTACTGTTTACCATGCCCAACCAATAAATAGAATGCTAAATAGAATGCGTGGGAGACGAATAGAAGAAAGCAAGTACATGTTACTTCTATCATCAAGTTACATGGGATAGATAGATAGAAATGGGGTTTTACGTCCACTTGACACAAACTAGGTCATTTCGGGGCTAACATGGTTTAATTTTATTTCAATAATGCGCTTGCGTGTAGGGATCTTAAGTGGTGGGAAGAAACTGGAGGACCCGGAGAAAACACACGAGGTTGGACAGGTACAACCGGGGATTCGAAACCAAGCCAGTTCGCCTCAATGACAGGCTTTATGATAAAGCACGCACATGCTAACCAATTGGCCATCCAACCATCCCAAGTTACATGGGTCAGGCCATTTTATAGAAGTAGTTCCTGGCCTTGTTCCCATGTTGCCTGAGAAAGTTACTTGGGATTTTTCAGCAGGGTTTCTTTCCTTTGTGCAGGATGGAGGTCACAGCAAGGAAGAGTGGTTAGTTATTTGGATGGGACAAACAATCGTAGTTCTATTATGTTGACATGCATGTAAAAGAACATTTTACTTTTGACAATTTGAATTCTATGAAGAGTAAGTAGCCTTCAACCCCACTGCCAAGACAAAATTTCCCTCATTGACACACCCTCTTGGTTAGTACACAGTTGGCGTGAGTAGAGCAGTGGAGCCCCACCCCCATTATATCTGCCGTTTTTTATGTGTTGATATGTCAGTCCCAAAATGACCTAATTTGTGACATTCAACACCATTTCTCTCTCCATCTTTATTAGCACTGTTGTTGTGAGTAGAGAATTGGAGCCCCACCCCCTACCCTCATATATATCTGCCGTTTTTTATGCGTTGATATGTTTAATGGGTTAATTTGCCACTTGATTTCTATGTAAGACTATTGATTGGGTTATTAAACACTTGCGAATTTTGTTTGATATTCATCATATAATAGTGGTCTCGTTCCGGTGGTAACATTGATTCTATGGTAGTAGTCTGTTAGAAGAATCTATTCACTTAAAGCCGAGCCTAATTTACTCAGTATAGACGTATCGAACTTTTTAACCTATCAATATTAACAATTAGCGCTTGAAATATTATTGTTTTTACAAGTCAGAACCTGAAGGGATCTAAATTGTTGATCGTGTACTATTTTTACCGTATGTTTATTTATATGACAGAATAAAAGAACTCGAGTGGGAAGGCAATGCTCCAGTCGTTCGGATGGGATTAAAAAAACGAGATCCCGTGTACACATTGACGTGCACCTAAAAGATCTCTTGTACAACGCTCCAGTCGTTCGGATGGGACAAATAAAAGCCGAGATCCTTTGTACACATTGACAAGCACGTAAAAGATCCCTTTGCAGTTGGAATTCGATATAAGAGTAGGCCGTAGCCCCACTGCCCAGGCAAAATTTCCCTTATAGCACACTGTATGGCGTATACTCGTCTTCATTAGCCCAGTTGAGGATGTTAAACCCCATTTCATTTCCTTAAAACCAGAGGCAGGGAGGATGGACTGGAACATGTATTTGACAAGTTACACGTCAAATAGGGCTTTCTCTCAAAGTGCTGATCAATATGTAATTTTTCACGGCTTAATCCACACTAATCTCTACTGGTATTGATTATATATCAACTGCAGATAATCTCGTGCTTGGATTTAATCCGATTAAAACAGGGGCCATTAAAAGAAGGGTTTTACATAGGCTAAATCTGTTCCACAAACCCATTCAGACAGTCTGAATATAAATATTGTTTAATGACAAAAAATACAGAGAGAGAGAGAAATGGGGTTTAACATCCACTAGACACAAACTACGTCGCTTCAGGACTAACGTAATATGGTTTAATTTTATTTCAATAATTCGCTTGCGTGTGGAGGTCTTTAGCATTGGGAGGAAACAGAAGAACAAAAAAGAAAGAAGAATTTACTCAAAGTTATAGATAGTGCTAACTTTTTTTTGATTTTCTTCAAAAGGTGTCAAAATATGCAAAAAAGCCCATTCATCATATTTTTGTATATATTGAATTGAATTGAATGATTTTTGAAATGACATTCAAATTGTTGTTTTAACGGATTCAATATTCCTCTAATGACCTCTATCGACTTTTAACCTCGCGACTAGAACTGAAAATAGTCAAATTATTTGGTCTATTGATGAATATAAATATAAAAGACAATGTTTTATTATTTTTTGTTATCAGCTCTGTAAATGGACTAAACAATTGGCTTTTGTTATGATTAGTTTTCAGTTTTTGATAAATAATCATTTACGATCGACTCCTCAATAGTCAAAATACGCCTCCTCAATAGTCAAAATACGCTTGTTATTTTGTCTGTTGTTCACATTGGAATGAAGAAAATATTCGAGGTATTTCTATCTAAAGTTAGTTGACTGGTTTCGTTATTTACCTGAAAAGTTACTGGGTTTATTAATGTCTCATTAGCAGTGTATGTCTGGTTATTTATAGACTGTCCATCGTCATAGTAACTTTATGTCTGTGTTTAGTTAAGTGTGCATTGCATGAGTATATATTCCTGGTGTTGATTATTGGGGGTGGGGGTGGATGGCCGAATGGTTAGCATGCGCACACTGTATCATAAAGTCTGTATTAAGTCATCTGGCATGGTTTTGGATCCCGGTTGTACGGGACAAGGAGTAGGGTCGCCTGTCCAACATCGTGGTTTTTATCTGGGCTCTCGGGTTTCCTTCAACTGCTAAAGACCCCTACGCTCATTCCTGAAATAACCCAGTTTGTGTTGAGTGGAGGTTAAACCCCATTTTTCTCTCTCTCTCTCTCTCTCTCTCTCTCTCTCTCCTTTGCACCTTCTTTTACATGTATTGTTGCAATTACATTTATTGTTTAATCCAAAAGAGAAGGTGCATCTAAACATGCACATGAACAAAACATAGACATAAGACATATCTAAAAAATCTATTCGGCTACTTATTTCAGAAAATTAATGGAGAATGAGAAACCTCTGTGTACTCTTCTACATTCTGACATTCCAGAAGGTGATTTATTAGCGATGTATAAAAGCAGATATTTTATTTTCGAAGGAGATTAGATCTAATAGGAATAAGACTAACTGCACTGAGAGATACTTTATAAATAATAACATATGTTTCCTTTCTTATAACACAGTAGGATCAGGTTTAATAGAAAACTATTTTTATCAGAACACCCAATGAACATCCGGTCTTGTGGTTCGGTATTTTATTGCCCAGGTCAACTGGCGTGGTTTCGAATCCCTGGTTGTACGTGACAAGGATAAGGGTCACCTGTCCAACCTCGTGGCTTTTCTCCGGGTCCAACCAGAGACACCCTTTTTATTACCTTTAAGTGTACATTGTACGTGACAAGGAGTTAGGTCGTCTGTCCAGCCTCTTGGGTTTTCTTCGGTTTCCTCCCACTGCTAAAGACCCCTACGCGCAAACGAATTATGGAAATAAAATTGAACCATGTGTAAGTCCCGAAATGACCTGGTTTGTGTTGAGTGGCCGTTAACCCCATTTCTCCCCCCCCCCTCTCTCTGCAACAGAGAGCTAATCTTCATTTAATTCGAATATTCAAGGGTTCTTTTATATTCATGTACATGTACACTGGACCTCATTTGTTCGGTCCATCCGAATGACTACTCACTTAAACACTTATCTTTGTATGTTTGAAGTGACTAACCGTTTCCTTATTGTGGTGACACTGACACAGCTTGAATAAAAAAATAAAACCTTTGTGAGCCATAATTTTAGTATGGTGCTGAGAGACTTTAGGAAATTTTAGACAAATCAGCACGCCTGGTTCTCTTTAGACAACAATGTGGTGTAATTATAAACCGTCTGGCCACAAATATGTTGTTTAGGTTACTCCACCCTTAGATATGATCGTAGGCCTCGGTAGATCCGAGTCCGAGTAGATCTAACACCTAAAGGCTATTTCTGTCTCAATATGATAAGCTTTGCAATAAAAAAAAACAACCCTGCTAGCCACCACGCTATCTAATCTAACTAGGCTCACACCACGGCTCACATACTGACTGAAGGTCAAGGTCATAAACAAACCACCTGAAGATGAAGATTATCATACTGATCACATTGTCAACTGGATAGCTCAATCTTAGGACCAATCGAGGCTAATTGACTCAGATTATATTAGCAATGGTGGTGGATATCACCAGTTGGTTTTTAAAGGGACAATAACACTCTTGCTGGCTTGACAGGTCCAGAAATATTTTTTTAGGCCTTATTCTAACTACAAGATGTTTAAGTGTCCTACCTGTTGTGTAAATTATCAATTACAACCTATCTTACTTGTCCAGAGGTTTCGAAAATATGTTTAAATCCAAGTTGCATTTGAAAGTGCTTACGTAAGGCTTTTCAAACCATGTTACGGCATGTAGTTGAATTTTTCCAATTTTTAAAATTTGGTGTGTTAAGATGAAATTTGTATCATTTTTTAATTATAATATTGTAAAATAGTAGAAATTGTTGACCAGAATAAAGATTGGAACATATTATTCAGTTACAACAAGAGTGGTATTGGGGCTTTAAAGGTTAATGAGGGGTATAATCAGATATTGTTTGCCCTGTAAAAAGATTTTTTATTGGTCTGCTGATAACCTTGCCAGACCAGCATGTGTTGAGAGACGGCCGGGTTATCATTTCAGATTTCAGAACTAAACAGATCCCAACCTCTCTCGTCTCCAGCACTTCAAACATTCGTCTGCTTCCGATAAAAATAAAAAAATTCGCTAAGATCACCCAATTATGAATGCTGTTTAAAATGGACATCATATGTTTTATCTGTAGGAATGGTGAATGGCGAGATTTCTACAAATACGCCATCTGCACAGCGCCATCTGCAGCGTTTTAAATAACTTGCCGAATTTGTTTATTTCAACATGTTCTTGGTGCGGAAAGTTCATTATTCCTCCACATGCAGAGCGAAGTAAGGAGTTGTCTAATCCATCTGCAGCGTTTTAAATAACTTGCAGAATTTGTTTATTTCAACATGTTCTTGGTGCGGAAAGTTCATTACTCCTCCACAGAGGCGGATCCAGGGGAAGGGCCCTAGGTGTCCGGGCCCCCCCTGAATCCCTAAATAACAGTATAAAAAAATAGATATGCGCCACAAATCACCACTGACACCCCGATTTTTTCAAAACTTTTCTCAGGGGCCCCCCCTAACTGGATTTCCTGGATCCGCCTCTGCTCCTCCACATGCAGAGCGAAGTAAGGGGTTGTCTAATCTCCTATGACCTATACAAAACTTTCGGCTGTTTATCCGTAATTGGAACCACTTAAGAACAGACTCGAAGCTAGTTGACATTTTAATTTCGATTTCAACAGCTTTAGTTGAAAACAAGAAGTAGGTTTCGAGAATTTCTAGAAGTATTTATTTTAATTCCACTTTCATATGTGTAATGAAATAGAAAATGCCTGAATTCGTATTTCTTGTATAGCATATGGCAGACCATGACTCATACATGCTGACATTTAAACACAATGTTTTCTTATGGTTGTATTCCTGATCATTTTCAATATTGAGTGAAGTCTGTGTCACTTCAGACCTGGTACTGTACAGCGTAGTGGACACTTACGACTAGCCCCCCCCCCCCCCCCCGGATCCATTCTCTCTTTTCAAATTGTTTGTGGTTTCAGAGTATGATGTCTGGACCATATATTTGTTTTGGTGTAAATTATGTGGTGCAGACGTGCAGCCCCCCCCCCTGCACTTGCTATAAGTCTTAGATAAGAACCTGGTAACAGAGAAAGAGAGAGAGAGAAATGGGGTTTAACATCCACTCAACACACTTAGGCCATTTAGGGACTAACCTATGGTTTAATTTTATTTCAATAATTCGCTTGCGCGTATGGGCCTTTAGCAGTGGGAGGAAAACGTAGTGCCCGGAGGTAACCCACGAGGTTGTATTCAGAACAGAGATCTCTTGTCAAAGTAAATTGTTTCCTGTGTGCTAATTGCTAATCTTCTTGTCAAAACGG
Organism: Patella pellucida; assembly: GCA_917208275.1. Classification (NCBI taxonomy): domain Eukaryota; kingdom Metazoa; phylum Mollusca; class Gastropoda; family Patellidae; genus Patella; species Patella pellucida. The sequence continues at coordinate 69,777,243 of OU795042.1, read as the reverse complement.
TGTTTAGTTTACATAATGCAGATGTCCTGTCATTGTTTTGATTTCTACACCTAGTTGATCTGACCAGCAGTTGTTTAGATAGATAAACAGATCGCTGGTTCTGGTCAAGATGGATGTTTCTGTACGGCCCATTAATCTGTGTTGTGTGTAAACACAGTGTGTTTCCAGAGTTTGATGTCGGCCATGTTTATAACGTGATGTAATATATCTCTAGTTTGATGAGATGTACAGGCTAGTCATGTTGACCGACACGACCCCCTATCTTCCTGCTTTATCCAGGTGATTTATACCGGTGATTAACTCTGGCCAGGAAATGTTACCTAATATTATCATGTCTTACCCTCATCGGTTATGATTCATATTTACATTTAAGCCTTAGGCCACACAAAGTAGATTTTCTTGGACCAGCATTTAAGCCTTAGGCCACATCAACTTGATTTTCTTGGCCCCGAGTTCACAAAACATTCTCAGACTTCAGAATTTACTCAAACTTGTTCTCCTTATTTTAACTAAAATATAGCCCTTTATAAAGCTTTGGTTGTTTTAATGTATCAAATACATGAATAAGAATCTATTTGCAAAGTTTTGTGTTTGTGGATCAAAGATGTTTCTCATAAACAGTGATTAAAAGTTGAGTAAATTCTTAAATTAAGTCTGCAAATACTTTGTGAACTCTGGGGCCTGCTTTTTCCTGCTATAGTAGTAAAAAAAAAATGCTAATGAAAAATTAGTAAATGAAAATTTCGTTCAATTTACTTTATTCTGAGTAAATAAATTATAATTTCTGTGAAATTTCAAAATCTTTTCCTCATTACATCCAGATTTACCAATCAGATTAAAACACAGATCCGTTTTTGTTTCGATTTCTATAGCACAAAATTTTGTTTCACTTGTCTTTACTACACTAGGATCTGAAAGAGTTGTTGTCATCGATGTGTTCTGGGTGATGTGAGGGATTAGCTAATGAAACAGTCTGTTACAACAAGTTTTTGGCGTGGCGTAGGTGGGCAAATGGTTAATATGTGCACATTGGACCAGAGGGTCTGTCATTGAGTCAACTGGCGTGGTTTTGATTCCCCACTTGTACGTGACAATGAGTAGGGTTCCCTGTCCAATGTTGTGAGTTTTCTCTGGTTTCCTCCTACTGCTAAAGATCCCTACGCACAAGTGAATTATTGAAAGAAAATTGAACCAGATGTATGTTAGTGCCAAAATGACCTAGTTTGGGTGGAGAGGATGTTCAACCCGATTTCTCTCTCTCTCTCTCTCTCTCTCTCTCTCAAGGATTTTAGCTCCAGATTTTTCAACATCCTTTATGTGATTCAAGTACATGTAGGTAATTGTTTATCAAGAACTAGAAGAAAATAAAATTTAATTGTTGCGGCCTACAACATATTCCTTGGTTAATGTCATTGTTATCATTATGCAACCTCCGTCACGAACTAGAAATGTAATCTATTTCTGAATGGCTTCTTAAAAGTCCATCTGCACGTAACATATTAATAATAATATTAATAAGAAAAAGATGTATATTTGTACCATAAAAATCTTTCTGTAAAAAAATTGATTTCTATAGCTACGTGTATATGTAGGCCCTACATTATATTTGGAATTGTATATCCAATTAATTAACATTGGTTTTTTTTTTTTCGACATACACGTAGGAGCTAGATATCAAGTCTTGACTACTGAACATTGTTGCTTTTCATACTTTAACGATATATTATGGGAGATTAGATAACTAAATAGTGTAAAGGGAATTTGCTGAAAAGTCAAATCGATCCACTCTGAACTGAGATTTAAGAGACTAAAATTTCAGCCTAGCCTCGATTATCATTACTAAAGTCAGTACGATAAGAAAAACATACATGTCTCGATTATCCATTTCATGAATGAAATTTGTGCAGCAAACCAGGAATTTATCCAGTAAATATCGTTGGCTAGCCATGACATCGAGAGTTGATTATGGTCTGGATAAGTTAATCAGACATGAGACTATTCAGCCAATTGGCTGATTTCCTCCAATCGACCTAAAGCAATTTTTATAAATTTGACTACAAACCAATAAAAATTATTAAAACAAAATTTATCGCCATATGTAAACTTATAAAAACGGACTTTCTCTTCAATCGGAACACCCTTCGGTAATCTGCGCTAAGCTCATTACGACTTTGACAGAAAAATTCTTGCTGCATTGATGGTTTCTGACCAGTTAAAAATTTTCAGCCAATTTCACTTGTTAATAAATGTCTAATTGATAATTGAAATAACATTTCAGGCCAAAAGAAAAACCTGCAATCTTCAGATTTAGCTCTTGCAAACATGTACATGTATGGCATAGTGTACATTGTATATTTAAATGAATAAAATCCTGTTCCGCAGTTTTCCATTTACATCATGACCCAAATAAACACTGTCTTCAGATTTCGCTCTTGCATACATGTACTTGTGCATAGTGTTTATTTAAATGAATAAAAACCTGTTCTGTAGTTTTCTATTTACATACTGACCCAAATAAACACGAGCTTCTACATTCAAGGTCTTGATAATTTCATAGCCTTACACAGATTTTACTACTTCCTATTTTTAGCTATTTTTATTTACAATGTTTATGGCGTTTGTTTATATTACGATCTGGATGAATGAATTAATTATAATTGGTTATTTTACTAAATGAGTAAGCACTACAATCTTCCAAGGATTGTTCAAATTCCAATGTTTCCTGTCTGGCCGTGTGTATTAAAGGGGAAAACAAAAAAAAATAATGCACAAATCACCTCGGCCGTTGAATGGCTCTATAGAATAGAAACTTTATTGCATAAAAAAACCTTACAAGGTTCCGACAGATACAAAATACATGAAACAAACAAAAGAAACATACAGAGGAGTTTAATATAGGCTATACCTGTTCCCCAAACCGTATTCAGATACAAATCTGAATAAAAATATTGCTTATAAAACAAAAAGAAACATACATGGACAGAATTATACAAAGATACATAACTTCACAAAGATATGAATGAATTGTATACAAAAGCCCCTAAGCATTTATGATCTAACCCTTTACTGTACTTTAAACTTGAGATTTTGTCAGTACAGTTCTATGAAAGCCAATTTTAAAAAAGAGGATACTTGTCGAAATGGTGTGCTTCTAGAATAAAACCAGTGATTGTCTCTCATAAAAATTGTGTTCTGTTAATGTATGAATAATCTTGCCCATTGACTAAGGCCTACGTCAAATTTCTGGGCCTGGTTTCTCGAATCTAAACTAAAGATAAAATCCCAATTTTAGTAGATACTTCCATTTTGATTGGCTAAGCACTAAAATCAATCTAATATTATCCAATCGATTAACTAAAATTTGGATTATATCTTAGTTAAAATTTCGTGAAACCGGACCCTGGTACATGTGTGAGTCAAATTTAGGAATAAAATAAAAACAAAGTTCGAACAATCCAAACAATTAGACAAAACTCGAAGTCCTAAAAAAAACTGTATAGGCAAAATAGTGTAATGTAGCAAAACACATATGAGTTGTACGTTTGATAATCGAGATGCACAAATTCTCTCGGCCTTTGACTAGACCTACTTTAAAACTTTTGTTATTGCAAATAAATGTAAGTCAGATTTAGATAATCTACAAGTACGTAACCCCGTTGGATAGTGGAAATGTTTATTTATATATTTATACTGTTACAGGTACTTTTAACATTAAAGATATCGGTCAGCGGCTGTAAATCCTACATGACATAACGCGAAGATAACGATAACTATAACTCCCCTTCGTCTGCCCGTCTGCCACAATGTTTGATCAATGCCGTCTGCTACATGTAATCTCCTAAAGAGAATAATCTTGAAAAAATTTATTTTGGAGAAAGGAGAAATGAGGTTTTATTTTAATAATTCCCTTCGGGTCTTAAGGCAGATGACCCCACACATGTAGATTTAGGGAGTCGAAACCAATGTCGTCTGCTACATGTAGTTGTAATTTCCTAAAAGAGAATAATCTTGAAAAATTTACTTTGGAAAGAGAGAAAAATGAGGTTTTATTCCAATAATTCCCTTCGGGTCTTAAGGCAGATGACCCCACACATGTAGATTTAGGGAGTCGAAACCAATTCGTCTGCTACATGTAGTTGTAATTTCCTAAAAGAGAATAATCTTGAAAAATTTGCTTTGGAGACAGGAGAAGTGTAGTTTTATTCCAATAATTCCCTTCGGGTCTTAAGGCAGATGACCCCACACATGTAGATTTAGGGAATCGAAACCATGCCACTTGACCCATTGAGAGAGAGAGAGAGAGAGAAATGGGGTTTAACATCCACTCTGTATAAACTTGTTTATTCCTTAATAACAAATATATGGTCAATTTTATTTTAATACTTCCCTTTGGAGTCTTAAGACAGACAACCCCACTCATGGACCCCACTCATTGTCACGTACAAATTAAAGGGAATCTAAACCACGCCACTTGACTCATTGACAGACCTTATGATCTAAAGCGTATGTGTTAAACCATTCGGTAACCAAACCTCCCACTTTGGTTTGAATAGGGAATCAAAACCGCACCACTTGAATCATTGACAACCGTTATGATGTAATGCGCCTGTGTTACATGTAAACCATTCGGTAACCCAGCCCCACATTTTGGTTTGAATAAATAACATTTTAAAATGTAGTCTAAAAAGAGAAAAGTTAAAGGGCCATTGACGTACATTAATTAGGCCTATTTATAGAAATGCTAATACAAGTACCGCGATCTTGACACGCTCTGAGTCAATTTTCCGCCGCCGTTGCAACGCAGGATGGACAAATATTCTACAAATTAGTCGACAAGACTACATGTAAAATGTGTGGTTAAGCCAACATGTGTATGTTAAGTGTTTTAATTGTTTGGTTTTAAAAAATATAAATTTATCTGCTACCATGGAGACCAATTGACTTAAAGATTAATATGAAATGTGGGCAGACATCATCTGGCTTTCCCACTGAGTAAACACCAGGGTATTTTATCTTCCCGATATTAATACTATTACAATAATACTGGCGTCTGTGCTCACTTCGTTCAAGTGTAACCATACAGTGCTCTACCCAAAACTTGACTACTCAATTTTTAAATCAATTTAAAAAAAATATCAGCCGTCTGTTCTTAGTAAGTGTATTTATTTACGTAAATTATTATCATGGGTACCAGTTACCCAGTTTGTGTTGAGTGAATGTTAAACCCCATCTCTCTCTCTCTCTCTATGTAGTGTTGGATGGCTGAATGGTTATCACGTGCCCACTGTATCATAAAGCCTGTCAATGAGTCAACTGGTGTGGTTTCGATCCTTGGCTGTACGTGACAAGGAGTAGGGTCGCCTATTCAACCTCATGGGTTTTCTGCAGGTCCTCCGGTTTCCTCCCACTGCTAAAGACCTATACGTGCAAGCGAATTATTGGATTGAACCATATGTTAGTTCTGAAATGAACTAGTTTGTGACGAGTGGACTTTAAACCCCATCTCTCTCTGTCACTCTCTCTCTCAAACCCTCAGTATTGCTGATGGGTCAAAAAAATGATGTACAATTGTTGGTATGCATGTAAAAGAACCCAGACAGACTCGAACACCACTTCGTTGAAAAATTTATCTCATAGCACACTGCTGTATGGCGTATATTCATCTTCATTAACTCAGTTCTGAGCAGAACATTAGGACATTCAACCCCTTTGCATTTCATTTCATTTATTTGTTTCTTACTGACGAAAATAAACACTCACACGCAATCAAGTAGAAGAGCAGACCGTCTGACGCATAAAAACCAGGCCATGTTTGATTGGTCGTAATTTATCTGCACACCTGTCTCGAGTCTTAATTCTAGTAAACATCGAAAAAAATAAAAACACTGTGTTATACAAGTTGAAAGAGGAACACTTATTCATACATGTTTTTTTACTCCGTTTATTTGGTGCAAACCTTTAAATTTTGAATACGTTTAGCGAATAAACACCAAAAAGGACTTTTTTCATACATGTACTTCCATTTAAAACGTAGTGTATTTTTATTTTAGCCATTTATGAATTTGAGTTTTTAGGTCGATGAGTGTTGAGTTAATTAGGTTTCAGTCATTTTGTAGAGGACCCTAATAACATATACAGAGAATGACCGTAGATGTTTATTTATATTATAAATTAATAATAATATTACTAGTTTAAAAACATGCAATCTGATTAAAACAAAGATCCTATTTTGTTTTGTTTTTTATAGTTCAAAATTTCGTTTTACTTGACTTCACAACACTAGGTTCTGGATTATGTGAGGGATTAGCCAATGAAACGGTCTGTTACGTCGTGCTTTGGGCGTGTGGTGCACAGATCTGTGGGTATTCCACTAGAAACATCAATGCTGATTGTTTCATCAAATGTTTTACATCATAGGGTCAAAAGCCGCTCATGACCTCTGCGAGACTTATTGCCACAACCGGTCAGAACTTTATGTAGTGTAGGTCATCGGAAGTATATAAATACGAAACGAAATATAGATCTGTATTTTAATTAGATTGAAAAACACGTTAATCCGTTTGATTATTTTATTAAAAAAAATTTTTCGTATTTATTTCAGAGTTCTGAAAGTGATAGTGTTTTACAAAATTGAATTGTTTTGTAACCAGATTGAAAAACAAGTTAATCCGTTTGATTATTTTGTTAAGTTTTTTTTTTCGTATTTATTTCAGAGTCCTGAAAGTGATAGCGTTTTACAGAAGCGATTAAAGGGCGACGTCTGTTTATCTCCAGGAGAGGTGACGGCATGGCAGGATGCCACCGGTATGCGAACTGTCTCAGCCTTCCAACCCTGGGCTCCCAACGTACTCAGTGCGATTAAAGATGGCAAACTTATGCCAGCTCCTGCTATCATGCGAGAAGGGTAAGAGTTAGTTATTTTTTTTTATATTATATTATTAAACATGCATTATTCAAGAGCTAAATCTGTCTAGTGCAGGTCATTATTTGGGCATGAAATGTTTTCTAAAGTATTAATTAGACATTAATTAACTGATCCAGGCCTTAATCAACTTTGGATTGCATCAGATTGCTCCGATACTAAACAGATTTAAACGTTTCAGCGGTTAATCAAATATGGCGCACCTTAACGCTTCGAGTTGTAGCTTTGATCAACCAGATCCGTGGTTGAAATTATTGCACAGGTCGGTCAAATCTTTAAATGCCTATATCTTCGCTTGCAATAGAGTAATTTGAATGAAATTTTCAAATTATTCATTTTACATCATCTACTTTCGAACTAGTATAGCAAGAATGGCTAGTTCTTATCTATATCTTGAATAATGTAACTTTAACAAGTATGATTGTATTATGACCACTGACTCCCACGTGTCGGACAGATGTTGGTGGGGTACCACAATCTGGGAACTATAATATAACAAAAGTATGGCCTAGGCTAGTGGATCCAGGCAAGTTTAAGTCATCCAATTCAGACAGTCAGTTAATTATGCACATGGATATCTTGCATTTAAACAGAAATTAATACCAAAAGAGGGGTATTACATAGGCTAAGCCTGTTCCCCAATCCCATTCAGACAACCTGAATAAAATATTGTTTAAAAAAGAAAAAAGTTTTAAGTCCACCAATACAGACCACCTGTTTAATAGACACGGATATCTTGCATGAAAACGAGAATTAATACCTAAAGTGAGCCTGCTCTAACTTACTGTAAGTCGACTAATTCAGACATCAACACACATATACAATGTAGCCCACTCGTGCCCAAAGCTAGCTAAAACGGACAAATTTAAAACAACGCAGTTAAAGTACACATACATGTACTAACTTGCATGAAAACGGGAATTAATACCAAAAGTGAGCATGCTCTAACTTAAGTCATCCAATTCAGACAGCCAGTTAATTATACATATGGATATCTTGCATGGAAACGGGAATTAATACGAAAAGTGATCATGCTCTAACCTATGTCGAGCAATTCAGACATCGACACACATATAGCCTACAGTAAAACAGAACTTATCCAATAAAAGTAAGGAAATTCAAATTCATATGCCAAAAGTTAGCTGAAACAGACAAATTTAAGAAAACGCATTTAAATAACACATACTATCTTAACAAATAAATTACTATTTTGATAACCCACATGTAGATGGATACTTGCATGCTATAGCCGTTGTCATGTTGGTTTGTATATGGTAAATTATTACTGCATGAGGTTCTGAAAAGAAATTTGGACAGTTGTAAATGTTAAAAATCCAGTGATAGATTTTGTCTGTGGAAAACTGAGCGAAGACTGATTGATAGGACAAGGGAAATGAGAGAAAACAAGTTTTAAGTTTGGCAATTTAGGCTCAAAATTTATAGTCGGTTTGGTAACGGAACCAACTTAATTTTATGTTGTCCAGAGTCTGGTGATTGGATTGCCAAATGGTTTACATGTGCGCGCTGTATCATAATGTCTGTCATTTAGTCAACTGGCACGGTTTCGATTCCCCAGTTATACATGACAATTAATTAGTAGGGTCGCCTGACCCATCTCTCAGGGTCGCCCTTTTTCCTGCAACTGCTAAAGACCCTTATACGCAAGCGAATTATTGAAATGAAATTGAACCATGTGTTAGTTTTGAAATGACCTAGTTTGTGTCCAGTGGACGTTAAACCATATTTCTCTCTCTCCAGTTTGAAACTAAAAGCTTTTGAATGATGCAATCAGGTCATTTTGAAATAAAAAAAAAAAAATTACCTCCAGAAAATTTTATATATTTTTGTTTTAAAGAACAGAAAATCAAATCAATGTGGACGAAAAACAGATTCTTATTTTGTCCTAAAAGGTGATCTATAAGTCTATAAAGGGGAAACTATTCCACCACGGATAAATCAGTATTAAAACAAACAGACGATTACAAACGGACCAGACATTTTCTGATTGAAAAAAGTTCACCATGAAAAAAAAGTCCATGTATCAGTAAATTAGACAATTATTTACATCGGTTTGTTTGTAGATTTATTTGGTAGGCTGAAGCGAACCCGTAATGACCTTTTCTATCAGTCTGTATCAATTACCGCAACCTTCTACAAATATTGGGTAATTCCGCATGTACATTAACATCTAATGAAGGAAATAGACTAAGAGAGAGAGAGATGGGGTTTAACGTCCACTCGACACAAACATCTAATGAAGGAGAAAGACTAAGAGAGAGAGAGATGGGGTTTAACGTCCACTCGACACAAACATCTAATGAAGGAGAAAGACTAAGAGAGAGAGAGAAATCGTGTTTAATGTCCACTGGACACAAACATCTAATGAAGGAGATAGACTAAGAGAGAGAGAGAGAAATGGGGTTTAACGTCCACTCGACACAAACATCTAATGAAGGAGAAAGACTAAGAGAGAGAGAGAAATCGTGTTTAATGTCCACTCGACACAAACATCTAATGAAGGAGATAGACTAAGAGAGAGAGAGAGAGAAATGGGGTTTAACATCCACTCGACACAAACATCTAATGAAGGAGATAGACTAAGAGAGAGAGAGAGAGAAATGGGGTTTAAAGTCCACTCAACACAAACATCTAATGAATGAGATAGACTAAGAGAGAGAGAGAGAGAAATGGGGTTTAACATCCACTCGACACAAACATCTAATGAAGGAGATAGACTAAGAGAGAGAGAGAGAGAAATGGGGTTTAAAGTCCACTCGACACAAACATCTAATGAATGAGATAGACTAAGAGAGAGAGAGAGATGGGGTTTAACGTCCACTCGACACAAACATCTAATAAAGGAGATAGACTCAGAGAGAGAGAAATGGGGTTTAACGTTTAAAGTCCACTTGACACAAACATCTAATGAAGGAGATAGACTAATATGCTGTTCAGACGCTTATTTTTAAACCAGTTCATAATCGCTGGGGCTTTTAAGACCGCATCGTATTGCGTTCACACATACTATAAGCCAAACCAGTTTAACTATTCTGACCTCTTCGGTGGGAGGTTAAAGTTAATTGGGCATGGGTAATGTCATATTCTGTATTCAGTATTCACACGCTTTCGATAATAGTAGCACTGTCTTGACGCTGATATTTTCACAGCGTACTGCGCATGCTCAAAGCAAGCTGGAGCTAGGGTCTTTAAGCCAACCCGTTCAGACGGCCAAGATGAACCAGTTAAAAATAAAAAGCCTTCTCGAAGACAGGTTGCGAGCTGGGTTTTTAAAACTGGTTTATTTGCCCCACAGGGGCGTTCAGACGCTTAAGTTGAACTGGTTTAACGATCGCTGGGGTTTTTAAGCTAGTTCGAGTTAAGCGTCTGAACGGTCTATAAGAGAGTGTTTGTATCTGAGGTGGCAAGGAGTAAGGTCGTCTGTCCAACCTCGTGGGTTAGTCCCAAAATGACCTAGTTTGTGTCGAGTGGACGTTAAACCCCATTTCTCTTCCTCCGTCTGTGTCAGAGGTTCTTTAGCCGAGGCATGTTTGTCAACGGATAATAATGTATGAATAGTTTATGAATTTAGAAGTGGGAAGAAACCGGAGGACCCGGAGAAAACCCGCGAGGTTGGACAGACGACCCAAACATCTGTGTATTAGCTGAGGCATGTTTTGTCGAAGGATAATTATGTATCAATATTCAATAGTTTATGAAATAGAAGTGGTAGTAAACCAGAGGACCTGGGAAGAAAACCCACAAGGTTGGACAGGAGATCCAAACATCCTAATGAAGGAGATAGACTAAGAGCGTGTGGGTACCAGAGGTTATGTAGCCGAGGCATGTTTTGTCGAAGAGATAATTATGTATCAATAGTTTATGAATTAAGAAGTGGGAGGAAACCAGAGGACCCGGAGATAACCCGCGAGGTTGGACAGACGACCCAAACATCTGTGTATTAGCTGAGGCATGTTTTGTCAACAGATAATTATGTAGCAATAGTTTATGAATTTAGAAGTGGGAGGAAACTGGAGGACCCGGAGGAAACCCACGAGGTTAGACAGGCGACCTGAGTGTGTGTATCAGGTTATTTAGGCATGTTTTGTCGACGGATAATTACGTATCAGTAGTTTATGAATTATTATTCTCTGACTTGCCTCAAATAAAACACGATAATTTGATCAATAAATACACTTCTCTCATCACACCAGTTTGTTAAAGTCATTCTGTTTCTGATGATCATCTGAGTCGTGTGGCGTTTTTAATACACAGGTAGAATGAAGAATTCTTAATGTATAGATAATGGCAGTTTTAAATACATAGGTAGAATGGAGAATACTTAATGTATAGATAATGTCAATTTTCTCGCACATTAGTCAACAATAATAGTATCTTTTTTTCTCTAAACAATGTTTTATCTATGTATAGATACATTTACATATTTCAAAACAAAAGAAAGAGGACATTTAAAGATACATTCGTGGTATCTATGTATATACATGTATATAAAATTAAAATATTAGAGAAAAAACACTAAAAATTAAAATTTTGGCTAGTACTTTCATCGTTATCAAACGAATCAAATTTTAATTTTTAGTGTTTTTTCTCTAATATTTTAATTTTATTTATATGATGAACTGAGAGTTAGATCGTTTTATATATTTTTTTCTTATACATGTATATATATAGATACATTCACAGATACATTTACATATTTTTAAAAAGGGGAAAGTAACCAGGAAGTAAAGAGAGAGTGAAATAGGGTTTGCCTCAACTTGACACAAACTAGGTCATTTCGGGACAAACATATTGTTTTAATTATATTTCAATAATCCGCTTGCGCGTAGGGGTCTTTAGCAGTGGGAGGAAATCAGGGGCCTGTTTCACGAAATTTTAACTAAGATAAAATCCGATTTTAGTAATTCGATTGGATAGTATTAGATTGATTTTAGAGCTTAGCCAATCAGATTTGAGTATGTACTAAAATTTGGATTTTATCTTAAGTTAAAATTTCGTGAAACAGGCCCCAGATGAACCGGAGAAAACCCATGAGGTTGGACAGAGAGACTTTAAGAATAAAGATGTGTTTATTTTTTTATATTTCAGTTTAACAGGTATATTGCCGTCATATTTACACACTGGACCACCAGTTTTATTACATCCAGAAAGAGTTATACCATATTCAGAATCAGAAAGGTAAATTATTACATTTAATATGCTTAAATAGAATTAATTAATGAATGAATGAAATGGGGTTTAATGTCCTATTATTATGTACCTAACCTGGGCTAATGGAAGACAGGCATACGCCATGCCAAATGGTGTGTTCTCAGTTCACATGTGACAATTAGCAGGGCTGTCCTCTTAGCACACTGTATGGCATATTAAAGTTCCCTCATAGCACACTGTATGGCATATTAAAGTTCCCTCATAGCACACTGTATGGCATATTAAAGTTCCCTCATAGCACACTGTATGGCATATTAAAAGTTCCCTCATAGCACACTGTATGGCATATCACAGTCTTCATTAATAGCACAATGTATGGCGTATAAAAAGTCCCCCATAGCACGCTGTATGACATATAAAACTTCCCTCATAGCACACTGTATGGTGTATCACAGTCTTCATTAATAGCACACTGTATGACATATTACAATCTTCATTAATTGCATAGCACATTTTGTGTAGACATGTACATGTAGGAAGTTAACCCACATTATATTTTAGTGCACTGATATTTATTTTTCCTATCCACTATGTCAAAATAACCTGCACTTTTAAAAATCAGACGAGATAAATTGTTATCCAGGTGCCAGGGTTTATGTATTTAATGAGATTTTAATTGATGTCATTTAGAGTTTAGTTGATAATATTCTCACACAATAGTCCTTGACCTTTATGAACTTAGATATTATGTAAACTAAAGTTATTAATAGATCTAGATATAGTTAATGACATAAACAAAAAGAAAACTATTTTTGTAACACAACCGCAAAATTCTCAATTCGTTACTCATAGTCTTCATTCTTACATTCCTTCCTGCTCTGATGTGTCCACGCAGACAGCAGAACAGTTTAAAACAGTTATCAGAATATTTGCATTATGTTATCGTCAATAAATTCTGTCAGGTCTCCTTAACCGTTCATATCTCATCTTTTAACCGAGCAAGTCCCCAGCAGGGTTTCCCTTTTTCTGTCATGGTGGATTGTAGATCTGACCCTGACAGCGTCTAGTCTTTCAGATGGAATAAAAAAAACTGACGTCATGTGTTTGAATAAAAAAATTGCTTACAGTTTGAATCCAAAATAAGAGTAGTGCCATTGCCAGGGTAAAAGTTTCCCTCCTAGCAGACTGTATGACCGTAGCCCAGTCAGTGCAGAACAGTAGGAAGTTATAACTAATTTTATTTCCATGATTTATGGTCTTGCCTTTAGAGGGGTTATTCGAGGTGTAACAACAGTCCTAATTTCTCAGTTTAAAGGTTTTATAGGCTTATATTATATTATATTATATTATATTATATTATATTATATTATATTATATTATATTATATTATATTATATTATATTATATTATATTATATTATATTATATTATATTATATTATATTATATTATATTATATTACGTTTCAGTACACATACAGGTATCGTTATTAAGCAAAAAGTATTATAATATAATATGCCTATAATACGGTATAATATTATATGCCTATGATATAATATGCCTATAATACGGTATAATAGGCCTATAATACGGTATAATAGGCCTATAATACCGTATAATATATCATATGCCTATTATATTATAGGCCTATAATACGGTATAATAGGCCTATAATATAATATAATAGGCCTATAATATAATATCTATGTAATGTAATCCATGTCAAGTTGAAGAGTGGTTAAGACATTCCTTTGCTAGCCCACAAGCTTTACATACATACATACTATAAGTACTTTCCATTCCTATCTTAGCCTACAAGCTAACAACTATAACAAATAGATGTAGTTTTCTAGTTTATCGAGTGAGTCACGTGATAGCATAAACAGATTGCATACATATATATATATATATATATTTTATTTTATTACAAACCACGTTTTTTTTTCATAAGCTCATTACTTTTCAATAAGGGTTGCACTTACTCACATCAATTTTAAAATTAGATTTTGCTTATTTTTTTCGAGCAGGAAAGAAGAAAAAAAAAGCGAGATAAAGAGTTCACCATTGATATAGACATGAATTATTTCTGTACATAAAGTAGATGTTTTTAACGGACACACTACAGACAAATGATTTAGAACAAGCATCTCTAAGTCACATGAGCTGATGTGCCATAAAACCACATTTCTTTCTTTCTTTTCTAAATCACATTCCGGTTTCCTCACACTGCTGAAGACCCCTACGCGCCAGCAAATTATTGAAATAAACAGTGTACAAGCGAATTATTGAAATAAAAATGGACCATGTAAGTCAGTCCTAAGATGACCTAGACGGCTTGCTAAACAGTTGTCATAGATACGTCTTGCAAAAACAGTAACAAGGTGTACCGATTGCTGACGTAACCAATATTTTATTTATTGTTATGTATACGTTGAAAGAATTAGGTGATTACTTCGCCCACGTCGCCCGCTAATTTAAGCCCTGCTGATTGCTGACGTAACCAATATTTTGTTTAATGTATGTTTACGTTGAATTAATTAAAATCTGGAGGTTCGTACTAGTACACATACATAGACAGTGCATCACATGCGTAAAGATACAGAAATGAAGAAAATTGGCTTGCTACATCATATGTATTGGGCCATTGGCCGGCATCACATGCATAAAGATACAGGTGTTTTGACAAGAAAAACAGAAATTAAGAAAATTGGCTTGCTACATCATATGTATTGGCCGATAACTTTGTGATGGAATAACCACCTTCCCATCTTGTTTTTTAAGACAACATTGCTTTCACAGGGATGGATTTATTCGGTTATACATTTGGCAGCAGTCATATTGAAAGCAGCAGCCATATTGAAAACGATATTTTATGTTACCACGTTTTAAAAAAATGAGATGTTGTTAACATACAACATACGGTACATGCACACATAAATAATATGCACCAGTAATACACATTCTTTGGATATATTCTTGAGCAGTGTACTTTTGGTAAAAACCTGTCATAGGCCTTAATCCTGCGATACCATTTCCATTTCATATCGGTCAAAGTGTTGTGCGAATGTGATAATAATCTAGGTTTAGAAATGAATTTTTCAGAATGCATTATATGATACATTGATGCTGTCTGGGCAAAGTCTCCCACAGCACAGTGTAGGGTGTATGCCCATCTTTTTGAGTTCAGTGGAGGGTTGGATGGCTGAATGGTTAGCACCTGCATGCTGTATCATGAAGCCTGTCATTGAGTCAGCTGGCATGGTTTCGAATCCTCGGATGTAGGTGACAAGGAGTAGGTTTTCTTCAGGTACTCCGGTTTCCTTCAACTGCTAAAGACCCCTCCGAGCAAGCGAATTTAAATAATAAAATTAAACCATATGTTAGTCCCTAAATGACAGTGGAAGTTAAACCCCATCTCTCTCTCTTTCTCTCTCATTCTCTCTCTCTCTCCTAAGCTCAGTTGGTGCAGGAAAGTTAAATCCTATTTTATTTCATTCCTTTGGTATAAACACACTAAACCCATCATAATCCACACACATTAAAAAAAAACGTGGCAAAGATTTTGACTTTTGATTTGCCCGAAGGCATGTAATAGTTGTGGCATGTTGTTCATGTGGATAATTTTGAAGGATGTTATAAATTATAGGGATTACAGTCTTGTGATGTTCCTTCCGTTCGTTCCGACAGCGATACCTACATCTAGATGGCATTTGAAACAACATGGCCTCTGCTCTGCTTCATCGCCTCAAGTCAATCGGACTTTACGTACATCTGTCTGGAGCAGGTGTCTATTCAATAATCTGAGACTACTGGCCAGGGTCACGCCATATAACTGAACACCACATAAGGTTACACTCCCCTGTTCGCTATGGTTAACAGTCACAAAGGATTAAGGGTCTGGTGTCACGAGAAGCAGTGACCTAGAGAGATGACAATATAACCTCTAGTTTAAAGTTGAATAGATTGGTCGGCCGGAGAATTAGACACTCGTCTCCATTTACATAATACCCTATACTTTATTCTACATCCATCTTTACCAATCTGTCATTTCAACATAACCAAAAAAAAATGTGATGTCTTTGAAAGATCTTATTAACATATATAGAGCACTTTGACAACAGGGCTTGTAATTCAAAAATTTTGCCTGTCCAACCTCTTGGGTTTCCCACAGGTCCCCTGGTTTCCTCCCACTGCTAAAGAGTCCTATGCACAAGGGAATTATTGAAATAAAATTGAACCATGTGTTAGTCCCGAAAGTTTATAATTATAATCTTTGTTTTGTGTGATTATATTATTGTTTAAATTGATAGTAAGCAAATCATTTGGATAAAGACTGTTTGTTCATATTGTTTCTGTTCTGTGGAATGAATTACCTCTAGTAAGCAAATCATTTGGATAAAGACTGTTTGTTCATATTGTTTCTGTTCTGTGGAATGAATTACCTCTAGTAAGCAAATCATTTGGATAAAGACTGTTTGTTCATATTGTTTCTGTTCTGTGGAATGAATTACCTCTAAACATTAAACTAGCATCCAAAACTGAATTAAAAACTCATTCATTTTCAGCCTAGAACCTAGCCTTGGTCTTGTCAATAGCATGAGTACTAAGATGGAACTGTGCTCAGTATAAATGTACATGTTGTTATTATTTTTCGCCTATTACAGCCCCTAAATTCAATTCCTAATAGATAATATTGGTTATTTGTAACAATTTTTTCGATGTTTGTCTCTTTAAAGGTACGAAAGACATTTTACACCGAATGTGTCGTTAGCACCACCAGTATCAAAACCAGATAAATCCGACGACGAAACCGAGGGCAGTCCTAAAAGTAGCCAAGCAGGCAAGAGTGAAGTATGTAAAGTAACGGCTAGTCTCAGTAAATCTGATTACCATGAGTATGATCTTCCTACGGATACGGATGATTCTTCATTAGAACAATCTTCACCTTCAGATGGTAAGTCTCCTTTAATCCTTTAATCCTTTAATCTCCTTTAATCCAAATTGATCTCTTCAACACCTCTTGATGCTGCTCGGGGGTTGGGATGGCCTAGTGGTCTAGAGTGCAGCGCTTCGACCTCTAGCTGGCCGTTCACCTTTTAAGGATTCTTTTACATACACAGGGGGGTTGGGATGGCCTAGTGGTCTAGAGAGCCGCGCTTCGACCTGTAGCTAGCCAGCCACCTCTAGCTTGCGGCTGTGGTTTCGAGCTCTGGTGTGAGTGTATGTGACATGGAGATAGGGGCTCCCACGCAACCTCGTGGGTTTCCTACGGGCACTATGGTTTCCTCCAACTGCTAAAGACACCTACGCGCAGTCGAGTTGTTGAAATAAAATTGAACCATATATTGGTCCCGAAATGACCTGGTAATGTTGAGTGGACAGTAAACTCCATTTCTCTCTCTCTCTCTTTAATCCAAATTGATCGTTTCAGCACCTTTTGATGCTGCTCGTTGTAGATATTTTAAAGTGATGTCCAGACCCTGTCAAACCCAATTTCATTTCTGTTCTGTTTAATTACCGTTTTGATTTTTTTTACAGTTGGGGATGAAGTCACATTTCCTGATATTCCACCGTTTGAGAGTACCCTGGAAGCAGAAATCGAAATGATACGGAGAGTCTTGGATGGAAAGATACCCAACACCAAAGAAGCTAAAGATAATTTCCTCCATGAATATTCCAAGTTACGTGTTCCCCAAGAAGAATTACTCAACACCGTCAATCAAGCTAAACAAACTTTAACAAAGGTAATTGAAATTCTCATTAATTTCATAAAATCATCAAATTTACTCATTTAATTTTCCGGTGGGGGGTTGAATGGCTGAAATCTCATTAATTTCATCAAATCATCAAATTTACTCATTTAATTTTCCGGTGGGTGGTTGAATTGCTGAAATCTCATTAATTTCATAAAATCATCAAATTTACTCATTTATTTTTACGTTGGGGGTTTAATGGCTGAAAGCTTAGCACGTGTAAGCTGTATCATAAAGTCTGTCATTGAATCATGTGGCATGGTTTCGAATCCTCAGTTGTACATGACAAGGAGTAGGGTTGCCTGTCCAACCTCGTGGGTTTTCTTTAGGTCCTGCGGTTTCCTCCAACTGTTAAAGACCCCTTTGAGCAAGCGAATCATTGACATTAAATTGAACCATATATTAGACCCGAAATGACCTGGTTTGTGTCGAGTGGACGTAAAATCCCATTTCTCTCTCTCATTTAACGTTATTCAACTAAGGCCATACCTTTTTGATTTTCCGTTCTTCATGAATACCTGTTAAACCTGTTCCTTCTTCGTAAAAAAAACTTTTTTAAAATCATTTTTAAAAATTTAGTTCCCAATTTTTAAAATTTTGAGATTTTTCAACAAACCATCTTTCACGTTACTCAAGTGACTCTTTATTTATCAAACCCCTGAATAACAGAAAATCTATTTGTAGTAGCCTAATGGACTTATCAAAGTTCCTGATCGTCTTTTCTATTTTGTGGAGAATTTCTTGTCTTTCATGTCGTAATTCAGGTTAAAATGTACTCTGATTGATTGATTAACATTTAATTAAGAAAACCAAATCGAAATGTCAGCGAGAGGGTTTAATCAGATTCAAAAGAGGCCCATCAAATATTTTTACGAATCGTGTTTTTTTTTTATAAGCAATATTTTTTATTCAGATTTGTAACTGAATAGGGATTGGGGAACAGGCATAGCCTATATAAAACCCCTCTCCCTATCTTGTACATGTATATAGACGGTGGCCACCTCTGGCTTGCGGCTGTGGTTTCGAGCCCTGGTGTGAGCGTATGTGACATGGAAATATGGGCACCTTCTCCACCTCGTGGGTTTCCTCCCACTGCTAAAGACCCCTACCTGCAAGCAAATTATTGAAATGTTATTAAACCATATGTTAGTCCCCGAAATGACCTAGTTTTGTTGAGTGGAAGTTAAACTCTCTCTCTTTCTCTCTCTCTCTCCCAGTGATGACTTGTATATATCTTTATAAATTCCGAACAGAATAATAATATTTCAATTCCTCCTATCTGTGTAAAAAAAACGAACAGAATCAAATTGTTTTTGGACTGATATTACCTTTAAAGATCCAACTTTGATAATATTGTTGTTTACAAGGGATTCGAAATCCCAGGAATTATGATCTGTGGTTTTGTTGTTGAACTTTTTGGATATTGAGTACCTTATTTGTTTTGTAAAATTTTAAATGAGATATATATCACTGGATGGCGTGCTTCAGTCATTTGACGAGCCTCTTCCTCGGGGATGACCGACTGTTGGTGCATGCGCCAAACAGAGCATCTGCCTCAGGGGTAACCAACTGTAGGTGCATGTGCCAAACGCGGGGCATGGGCTGATAAGAATTAACACATGGCATCCCAGTGATAATCAGGTCATGCTGTAAGCCAACAGATTATTTTTACCTATTTTAGTATTAAGTGCACATGCTTTATAGCAAATTTTATCTTTGTTAACATTAATCTGTTTTGAGTACCAACGAAGAAAGATGGACTTTAAAATCGTTTTGTAACCCTCCAATATGCATTGGCACATCTGAACAAATTGCCGCATGGTTAGCCACCCTTGATCTACACGAAATCCTTGTAACGTAAACAAACGACTTGGTCTATTCGTAGAGTTTTATCGTTGTTTGTTTGTTTGTTTAAAGATATTTTATACGATAAAAACTTTTAACAGTTCCCAGGTTAGTGTCATTTAAATGCAGTTTTGTGTCCGTTTTATTGGTGAGTTTGGGTCATTAAGCAACGAGTGACCAATTGTTGTCTCAATCATCATTCGCTCTTTAAATTTAATGAGGTAGAAAAAAAGGGCGATGAACTCATAAACGTAAGGAGGAGATTTCGGTTATTTTTCAAAACATGTGGTAAGAAAGTTAATTTGTTTGTGTCGGATGTATGTTAAACCCTTTTGAGCCCTGGTGTGAGCGTATGTGGCATGGAGATAGGGCTGCCTTCTCAACCTTATGGGTTTCCTCTGGGTACTCCGGTTTTCTCCCACTGCTAAAGACCCCTACGCACAAGCGAATTATTGAAAAAAAATTAAACCATATGTTAGTCCCGAAATGACCTAGTTGTGTTGTGTGAGTAGAGGTTAAACCCCATCTCTCTCTCTCTCTCTCTCTCTCTCTCTCTCTCTCTCTTTACATTAAACCCATAGTGAAATTTTTGAACACTTTGTATACACACATTTAAATGCGGTCGCATATTTTTGTCCGCCCCCTGCTGTCCGTAATGGTTCAAGTTATCATCTGATTATCTTTAAACTTGTTTGTGTCTGTGAGACGAATAAGCCAATAATTACTTTTGGAATAATTGTCCTTATTCACTTTTTGAAATCATGTGAACTCTTCTAGTGCCTAATTAAACTGCTTCATTTATTTAATGCACACAGTGTTTATGTGCATGATACAAAGAAGAAGCCTATTGATTTTGTCTAATAAATGTTGATACTGAAAAGAACTAGAAGCCAATCAAACTTTTATTTGATCAATATTTAGTGCCGCGTCCCGTTACCTACACAAGAATAAACATTTAACAACTTTTGTGAATATCACGGACAACTTGGCTGCTGTGGGCTATATATTTCTTTGACTGGCAGCCTTAAATTTTAAATTGCTGGCAGAACCCGTCCTGGGCCATGATAAATATTTGTCATCGTCATTAGAATGAAGATATTTCGAAAGCTATAAAATAAGAGAATAAAAAAAACCAAACAAGGTAATAAAAAAAATCCATAAAAGAGAAAGATAGTTTTTTAAATTTATTCTCCATAAGAGTATATTACTTAAAGCCCCAATACCACTCTTGTTGTAACTGAATAATATGTTCCAATCTTTATTCTGCTCAACAAATTGTACTATTTTCCAATATTCCAATTAAAAAATGATACAAATTTCATCTTAACACACCTAATTTTAAAAATTGGAAAAATTCAACTACATGCCGTAACATGGTTTGAAAAGCCTTATGTAAACACTTTCAAATGCAACTTGGATTTAAACATATTTTCGAACCCTCGGGACAAGTAAAAGAGGATGTAATGGATAATTTACACAACAGGTAGGACACTTAAACATCTTGTAGTTAGAATAAGGCTAATTTTTTTTTCTGGACCTGTCAAGCAAGCGAGAGTGTTATTGTCCCTTTAAGACAATTAACGTAATCCCATTCCAATCGTCTTTTAATTTAACATTTATGAAAAAATATTGAATAACGCAATTTCAAATGTAAAATTACAAAGGTTAAGCCAGCCTCATTTTTAATTCATGCGTATTACTTTCTCAACCCGTAGTTTTTATTCTTGCTACAGTGGCCCGTTCAAATCATCTTTTTCTCAAATGTTCGCTCAATTATTCAAGATAGGATTCACGTAACAAATAGTGCAGAACTAATTAAGTTTTGATGAAAAATCTGTAATTTTACGTTAATGTTTCAAAAGGTGTAACTCTCTGAAAAAATCAATACGCAATTGACATTTGCTCAGTGGTAAATTTTTTTGTTGTTATAATTGCCGGGAAATTATTAAATGTCGTTTTTATGCCCCATTAATCTTTGAACAATGTTTCAACAGTGACTTTTGTTCTGTTTTTTTTGTTGTTGTTTTTTTTTTTCCGTGTGACTGGGTTTTGCGTAGTCTTCTTGTAGCTAGTTGTATGTGACACGTTTGATGGGTTGTTTTGTCCCCGGGCGTTTTACAATAAACAATAGAAATAAGTAAAAACAATAATAGAATATATTCTGAATTTTGTTATCAATTTGCCTGATGGGCAGCGAGAAACAGCTTGTAATTAGTGCTCCTTTAAAAGAAATGAATGAAAATACTTAGAATGCGCCATTTCCAGAAAACCGCTCAACCGGGCATGGAAAAATCATCAATGACACAAAGGTGAATTCATAAGCCGTAGGCTTCATAGACAAAATGTCCGCAAGAGACACATAGACTGCCGTAGTGCCCAGAACAACTAGTAGGCCCTGCACGGTCCTGGTCATAATAATAATAATTTATTTATAAAGGACCATTGCCAGTATAAAACACCACTCAATGGCGCAGTTAACATTTTGTGGACATCACACATAGAAAATAAAATAAATTAAATGGATGATAAAAGAAATTAAATGGCATATAAAGATTATAATAACATATGACATTGTAATAAACAAATTAAAATAGCTCAAAGTAATAAAGCATAGAATAGAACAGCGCATAAAACAGTATACAATGAACTCGGATACCCGCATTAAATGCCATAGTAGTCAACAAAATGGTGTGTTTTTAAATTGTGATTTACACTTTGGGGCCATCCATAAAGTAAGTAATGGGTAAAATTCAGATTCCCCCTCCCCCCCTGTTCGCTCCTGTACGTACATTTTGCCATTGAATTTACGCACCTGTACGTTTTTGGCGTGACCCCCCCCCTCCCCCTTCAAGTGTACGTACTTTATGGATGGCCCCTTTCAATGCTATCAGATAGTTTAATATTGAGAGGTAAGGTATTCCACAGAAAAGGAGAAGCGGAGTCATAACATAAGACTTTTTAATATTTTAGTGATATTATAATTTTAAAACGCAAAAAAACACAGTTAAATTTTTTATGTGTAAAAGACTTAAAGATCCATTATGAAAGATTTAGATAAAGAGCTGGTCGTTCTTGCTATAAAAGTTCAAAAATAGATAATAAAAAAATAATATATTTAAATTACTTTCATTCTGAGCTAAAAATAGATAATAAAAAAATGAATGTATTTAAATTACTTCATTCTGAGCTAAGTTATCTCCGTTCATAGTTTTGACAAGATGTGTGCATTGATGATTCAAAAAGCAAAAATGGAGTTGAAGTATTGAAAAAATGATGTCGTATGATGCTAAAACATTCAGGCCCCCAAGTTCACAAAACATTCTCGGACTCAACTTTCAATCACTGTTTATGAGAAATATCTTTGATGCAGAAACACAAAAGTTTCTTATTGATGTATTTGATTCATTAAAACAACAAAATTATTATAAAGGAGCTATAATTTAGTTAAAATAGGGTGAACAAGGTTTGAGTAAATTCTCATCTTAAGTCTGAGAATGCTTTGTGAACTTTGGGCCAGATCTGTGTACCATGTCGAAAGACAATTAATTTGAAATATTACTTTAAAGGGGCCATATTTTAGTTAAAATGAGGTGAACAAGTTTGAGTAAATTCTTCACGTAAGTCTGAGAATGCTTTGTGAACTTGGGGCCAGATATGTGTACCATGTCGAAAGACAATTAATTTGAAAAATATTACTTTATTTATAATTTATATTCTCACCGTTACAGGAATTAACTTCTCACAAGAATCGTTTACGCGAGGAACTGGAGAAGAAAAAGTCGCTACATAAAGAAAACAATCGTATCCGTATTGAAAGTGAGTGTAGGTTACAAGAGGCAGCAGAAGAAAAAGAAAGACTTCTAGCAGAAGTCAGACGAATGAAAGAACGGGAAGAATCGGGGGTAAATATTATAGATTTATATTTTTCACATCTTGTAAATTGAACACTCATTATCAAAACTGAATGGTCAGCTTTAAACTGGATACAAGTACAAATTAGATGAGTTATGGTGATTTTAAACGTTTTTAACGACTTTTTAAACAATTGGATATTAAACATATGTGAAAGAAATTAGTGCTAGATACACAAGATTAAATGATACCTTGGTTACAGTGTTTAAACCAATTTCATTTCACTTTTTTTTAGAAAACATACACAAGAAGTGAATCCCATTTTATTTTTTACAATACAAACAAAACTAATCACTCATATCCCAGATAACCGGGGCCCTGTTTCTTGAAAACTTAACCATAGGTAAAATCCATATTTTACTTTTGATTGGCTAGACACTAAAATCAATATAATATTATCCAATCAAATTACTAAAATTTGAATTTTATCTTAGTTAATATTTTGTGAAACAGGCTCCAGATACGCAGGTCTTAAAATAACCACCCATATCTCTTATATCCCCCATTATATTTGTTTCCATATGTAACGATATGAGGTATATCGCATTGGAATTGAAGAATCATAATCAAATTATAACAACTGAATAGAGAAAACGAATATTTAGCGAGATGGCAGAAAACAGACATGTTCTTAAATATATTACAAATATTAAAAAAGTAAAAGCCATTTATCCGGAGGGATTCATGAAGGCAGAACGACCTGCTTTGTAAAGCCGACAGAATTAAGTTTGTATTTACTCAAATTATTAGAAACTACTGGTGGCGGGCATAAAGACGAAACGAAGCATTGATTTGTATTTAGCCAACGTGTTAAAAACTCGACATGCGGCTTAGATGATGGACAATATTCGCATATCGGATCTTCGCATGGAGACGTACATGTCCAGTAAATTATGCAGCAAGATTTGAAATATGAAATTGATTTTCCATAAATTCCGATTATAAAGTTTAATAACTTGCGGCTTGGATGATGGACAATGTTCTCATATCGGATCTTCGCATGGGGGCGTGGGTGTCCAGTAAATTATGCAGCAAGATTTGAAATATAAAATTGATTTTTCGATAAATTCCGATTATAAAGTTTAAAAACTTTTCAAAAGTTGCAGAAACTGTAACTGTAGAAATTGATTTACAACTGTTAAAAAAACCAACATGCGGCTGTGATGATGGGCAATATTCGAATATCAGATCTTCGCATGAAGGGACATCTCCAGTAAATTATAAGATTTATCTATTTTATATGTTTGGAGAGAACTTATATAGGCCTTTGCCTGTTGTTTCATCCAATTAATCTTATTGAATAAAATATTGTTTAAACTAAATATGAAATTGATTTTCGATAAATTCAAATTATAAAGTTTAATAACTTTTCAAAAGTGGGAGAAACTGTGACTTTATAAAAGTTTATAACTGTAGACATTGATTTACAACTGTCGGCCATGAATATGTCATATGATAAGCCCTGCAGGATACAGAATCTATTAATAATATCAGTGTGTATATACGTTGATTGTTAGTGATTTGATACAAGAGAGGGGGGAAACTATTTATCAAGATTTCGGCCTTGGGCTATTTGTTGATTGTTAGATTGTAGTGTAGTGGTCATTCGGCTATCGCAGAATAGACACGACATGACTTCAGGTGATAGATAGATAGATACAAAGTCGGACAATTCTAGACGAGTTTACAGATAGGGATGTTGGCTGTCTGTCTAGCGTTGACTTTATTATAAACTGTATTACAATTATTATGACATAAGTTATATAAGTAGCAATTAGATACCAGTTATCTGAAATTAGAGATAACCGGTTATCTTTTAGTAGATTAAGGATGGTTGATACGTATTTGAACAGTTCTAGACTAGTTTATTGATACAGATGCTGCCTGTCTAGTGTTAATTGTATTGTCAACATATTACAATTATTATATCATAAGTTAAATATATAAAGGCCTGGAAATAATATTACAATTATTATATTATAACTTACAAATATACTACATGTAGATATCTGCAGTTTTCAAAAAAAAATATTACAAGTTACATATATAAGGCCTGGAAATAACAGTTTTAGATGTGCCTGACAAAATGTCAGCCACTTATATGAAATAGTACCTGACATTTTCAACATAGTACCGGACATAGTGATTATATCAGTATGACGACAAATTAGCGCCGGTCAAACTGACAGGCATAAGAGATTTTGTGCCGGACAAGGCCTGAATCTGTGCCTGACATTGTCTGTGACAGGTGCCTTATTTCCAGGCTTGCATATATATACTTAATTTCGTTAAATGACATCTAGAATCTCGGTGAACTATTCATAACAAAACAAAACACAAGGCATACATGGATATATAACAACTTCTTCTTCTATTCAATTGGCCTGGAAATAACGGTTTTAGATGTACCTGACAAAATGTCGTCCACTAATGAAATAGTACCTGACATTTTCAACATAGTACCGGACATATAGTAATAATATCAGTATAGAGACAAATTAGGGCCGGAAAAACTGACAGGCACAAGAGATTTTGTGCCGGACAAGGCCTGAATCTTTGCCTGACATTTTCTGTGACAGGTGCCTTATTTCCAGGTTTGCATATATATACATGTACTACATTTCGTTAAATGACATCTAGAATTGCAGTGAACTATTCATAATAAAACACAACACAAGGTATATATGGATATAACTACTTCTCTATTATTTAATAACGACATTTCATAACACATACAGGTCATGTTTTCAAGTTAATGATACATATTCATCTAGTCAGCCTATTTATACATATTATAGCTTACACCAGCTTAATTAATAATCAGAAAAACCTTTAACAAGCTGGTGTAAGCTACAAATATGTAAAAATAGGCTGACTATATGCCACTACGCGAGTAAATATATTTGATCATGTGATTCATGTGGAAGCCATTTTGAGATCATGTGATATCAATGGTTCGCTTGACAATATACGCTGGACACAGACGAGTGGATTTTACAATAGACCACCAACGTAAAAGAATGAATGAAATGGAGTTTAACGTCCTACGCTTCTGCACCTAACCTGGCCTTATTGAAGATGTGACCGACGAAAAAAGGTTCGGCCAAAAATATCTAACATGCTAGATGCAGGCGATCGATCGGGCGACACACAAGTCACGGTTAGTCCCAAAATGACCTTGTTTGTGTCAAGCGATGTTAAACCCATTTCTTTCTCTCTATTCTGTTATCAGAATGCTATCAATGAAATGTTGGGGGTGAAAGAACCAATCAATAACTAGTAAGGAAAAAAACGTTGGCTGATGGGTAATCACGAGACTTTGCAAAAACAAAACACATCTACTTTCTAGAATTAGCGGAGTTATTTCGGGACGATTGATCGTCTTTTTTCATGTAAGGTTATTTACGAAGATTAATTAATAAAATCAAGATGTATGTAGAGGGCAACCGTGGCAACCCTAGTCCGTCTGACAATATGGCTTTGATTAGACTTAATCTAATGTCTCAGAAAAAAAAATCTTGGCTGATTATTTCAGAAATGTCGGGTTATGTTAAACATCAGGAGGAGAAGTCAAGCAGAAGATTTCTGTTTTCTTGTTGTGGTTTTCACCTTCCTTGATACGGGTCAATCTTGTCATTAGATGTAGGAGGTCAATCAATTCATTACATGTTGGGGTCAATTATTTTATTAGATGTCATCATGTTTTGCTCTGTGTCTAGTATAATATACCCCATAAATGTTATCACAAATCAGAAAATCACCAAAATCAGTTTTTTAAAAAGTAAATTGTGACTCTAGCGAACGACAGCTAAAGCCCTTCTAGTTTTATGGATCAATCATTTCATTAGAGGTATTTTTCCCTGCTTGCCTGGTCTAAAGCCTTGTCTAAGGCCCTTTATAAGGCCTTGTCTAATAGGACATTCAGACACTTATTGGTGTGCAGACTTAAAAATTAAAATAGTTTAACTATCCCTGTATCTTTTACACTATGTTAATTTCGTGTCTGAACAAACCTACATGACAAATCATTTAAAAACCTGGGGCAGCTTGCTCAAAGCTCCGTTATTTTTAACGATCCGTTAACTTTAACGCAGAGAAAGATTATTGCTGGAAATAAAGGTCCCAAACATTCTGTGGTGCAAATTTTTCCTACAGATTTATGTTATTATAAGAAATAAAGTATTCTATAGTGTTTTCTGTAGTACATTTAACAAACAACATGTTACTAGATATGCCTGCTATAGTATTGTGGATTTCAAAAATAATTTAGCTTTAAGCAACCGACCCCAGGTGAATTAATGTCCAAAACATCCATTAGTGAATTACAGATGCATTAATAGTTCACAACGTTAAGTTGCGTTTTGGTAATTATTGTTGCATGCGACACGAATCACATATATAAACTGTCATTTCAGTTTACAATAAATACTCCCTTGACCTCTTTGACACAAATTACATAAACTGTCATTTCAGTATACAATAAATACTCCCTTGACCTTCACCCTGTCACTATTGTTCATTTACACACAGCAGACAGCAGCGGAGGACCCCACAAAACGTATTTACTAAATTCTGTCCTTTAGCCTTCAAGACCTGGATGTCTGCCAATAATGTCTTTAAATTTGCCCATTTGCCACATATTTTTGTCTGGATTAATGAGTTGTTTGCGCTGCCATAATTACAGACAGCGATGACCCTGTTTACTTACACACAGTGCCACCCGACAAGAAACAGATCCCAGATTAATGTTGTTCTTTTAAAGCCCCAATACCACTCTTGTTGTAACTGAATAATATCTTACAATATTCCAATTAATTGATAGTACAAATTTCATCTTAACACACCGAATTTTAAAAATTGGAAAAATTCAACTATATGCCATAACATGGTTTGAATAGCTTTACGCAAACACTTTCAAATATGACTTGGATTTAAACATATTTTCGA
Organism: Patella pellucida; assembly: GCA_917208275.1. Lineage (NCBI taxonomy): Eukaryota > Metazoa > Mollusca > Gastropoda > Patellidae > Patella > Patella pellucida. Next base: position 69,748,697 of record OU795042.1, on the reverse strand, counting down.
ACCCTCTGGATAAGTAAAATAGGATGTAATGGATAATTTTTACAACAGGTAAAGGACACTTAAACATCTAGGAGTTAGAATAAGGCTAATTTTTTTTCTGGACCTGTCAAGCCAGCAAGAGTGTTATAGTCCCTTTAAAACCATGATTAATGAAGAACCAGAACCCAAAGTATATAAATTAATGTTTTCTTTTAAAACCATGATTAGTTAGCTGCGCGAAGATAAAACCAATTTTTGCCATTTTTTCTCCCGGAAATAAGGTAAACAAATCTGATAGTTATTAATGAAGAACAGGCTAAAAGAAGTTAAAACGTGAAATTTACCATCATGGTCTGGTTTTCAATGTCATTTGAACATTATTTTTGGTTTATAAAAGTTTTATCCCCATTTGAATAATGATCTGCCAAATGTCCACATTTTAATCCAGATCGTTCATTAAACCATATGATAGTCCCGAAATGACCTAGTTTAACTTGAGTGGACGTTAAACCCTCAAAAGTTGTCCCAGATTGGAAGGAGTTGGTCGTGAAAATTTATCAGGATTTTCTGATGTTTTTTCCCCTTCATCTTAAAAGAATCATTAACAGTGGGTAAAATGTCCTTCATAGCCCCTGCAAGGGGTTTGTATGTTTTCATTAAGAGGGGGTCATGGTAGGGCAGTTAACCCTCCGCCCCCCTGGAATTCAGTCTCAATGTTGGGTTCTTCGTTTTTAAGATCAGCTCTCACAATTCATACTGTAAAACACAATCATTGACAATGGCGTAATAAAATTGAAAGTTCCCATGAGTATCAGGTGAAAGTATATTTATAGATAAGTGTTGAAACATCTCTCAAAAACATGCTGCTGCCAACAATTGAATACAGATGTGCTTTCAGTTCAGAGAATATCTGGCCGCAGCCAGCATACATACTACCTCAGTACTTTAACCTCAAATATTTATTTCATGACTCCATGTTGTTTACATAATGTGTCTTCTCAAGAATATGCTATTTTGTTTTTTCGATCGTTATAAATGATTAATTTGATCAGATGCATAATTACGATCTTTTACCACTTTAACCACACCAACTTATTCTAATTACGATGTTGTACCTAGTTTTAATTACATGTAGGTTTATAATCATGATCAGGAACCGGGGGGGGGGGGCTAAACGGCAATAATTTTTAATAGTGAAAAATAAAATGTTGCCAAAAGCGAAAAAAAAGCGAAAAAAGGTTAAGGGGGGGGGGGGTATAGGTGTGGTGCTTAGTGGGGTGGCCACATTGCGTGAGTTATTGTCCGGAGCACCCCCCCACTCTAATCGGGGCCGCTTTGCGGCCCTTGATCATGATTGAAAACGTGATTATAGTGAAAAGTGGAGTTTATCGTCAAAACTTTTCTGCATCAACAGGGATAATGAAGAATATCTGTCTGTACAGTTTACTGATAGGAAAATGTTCCTAAGACATCATCGACACAGTCTACCCTTATTTGGCATTCCAACTGTCTAGCTAGTAGCTAGGGTTCTTATTAAAATAGAGTTGAACTGTGGGATAGTCTTGAAATGGCATAGTTTGGGTATCTCCCCCCCCCCCCCCCCTCTCTCTGTCGCTCTCTGTGTTTTGTAGAGTGGATGTTTAACCCCTTTTTTCTTTTCTCTCTCTGTTTTGTCCAGTGGATGTTAAACCCAACTCTCTCTCTCTCTCTCTCTCTCTCTCTCTCTCTCTCTCTGTTTGTGAAGAATCTGTTGGTATCACTGCCATTACATGAGATTATGTAATTACCGTAAGTTCTGTTCTGTTCACATACTCCGCTACTTATTTTACTTATTATACCGTGGACAGACGCTATTCCACTCCACTGGTTCGTCAGTCTGCAGATAAATATAGACTCAACGCTAGAAAAATAGGCTCAACTCACAGTTTGTGCCAGCCAGTCAGTCAGTCAGCCGGCAGACGGCTCTCGGTGCCAGACCTGTTAATAAGCTTCAAAGAGAATTGTCAGTAATTATCGCAACATTAGCACCCGAAGGAATTATTTTTATGAATGTCGATTATATAGACTTAGAGATCAGGTGATATGAATGGTCGTGGAGGTTAGAGGTCATGTCCGTTCACTCACCGATCTCTGTTATGTATGAACTTGAAATATACAGGTTATAATTCCCAAGTCTCTACTAGCGTTCCTGATGATATATTCCTTATAAAAAAATAGACTTGGTTTATGCTGGCCAACCAGAGACACTCTTCTTATTACCTTTGGGGGTTGGATGGTTGAATGGTTAGCATGTGCGTAGTGTTTCATAAAGCTTGTCATTGAATCAACTGGCGTGGTTTCGACCCCCCCCCTCCTCGGTTGTATGTGGCAAGGAGTAGGCCTGCCTGTCCAGCTTTGTGTATTTTCTGTGGGTCCTCAGGTTTCTTCCCATGCCTAAAGACCCCAATGTGCAAGCAAGTTATTCAAATAAAATTAAACCATATGTTAGTCCTGAAATGACCTAGTTTGTGTCGAGTGAATGTTAAACCCCATCTCTCTCTCTCTCTCTCTCTCTCTCTCTCTTTACCTTGAGGACACCTGTTGTGAATATAACCATAATAAGCAAGTTTTTTAAATAAAATTAAACCATATGTTAGTCCCAAATGACCTGGTTTGTGTCGAGTGGTTAAACTCTATTTCGTGGGTTTTCTCTGGGTCCTAAGGTTTCCTCCCACTCTTAAAGACCCCAACGCGCAAGCAAGTTCTTGAAATAAAATTAAACCGTATGTTAGTCCCGAAATGACTTGGTTTGTGTGGAGTGGACCTTTAACCCCATCTCTCTCTCTCTCTTCTCTCTCTCTCTCTCTCTTCTCTCTCTCTCTCTCTCTCTCTCTCTCTCTCTCTCTCTCTCTCACACCTTGAAGGACACCTGTTGTGAATATAACCACAATAATAAAAGAATGACTGGTGTTGATATTGATTGTAATATATCCGTCCAGTCACTGACCAACTGGGGTATATTGATTATAATATAACATATGTACCAAACATGTCACACGCCCACTGTATATAACCACACCACAATATCAAAGACAATAGAATAATTAATATAGGCCACTGGTCAATAAATCGTCTACGTCTACGATATATATCACAGACATATGGGAGGTCGAATGGGAGAGAGAAAGAGAGAAATGGGGTTTAACGTCCACTCAACACAAACTAGGTCATTTTGGGACAAACATATACATGTACGATATATATCAGACAATTGGGTGGTAGTATGGGAGAGCGAAATGTGGTTATACGTCCACTCGTCACGAACAAGGTCATTTCGGGACTAACATGTAAGCCAATGGTCAATAAATCCTCCACGTCTACGATATATATCACAGATAATTGGATGGTAGAATGGGAGAGAGAAATGGGGTTTAACGTCCACTTGACACAAACTAGGTCATTTCGGGACTAACATATAAGCCAATGGTCAATAAATCGTCTAAGTCTACTATATATATCGCACATACAGTAGGGTGGTAGAATGGGAGAGAAATGGGGTTTAACGTCCACTCCACACAAACTAGATCATTTCAGGACTAACATATAGGCTAATGGTCAATAAATCGTCTTTTCGGGACTAACATATAAGCCAATGGTCAATAAATCGTCTAAGTCTACTATATAAATCGCAGACAATTAATTGGGTGGTAGAATGGCCTAATGCAGACACTTTCAAAACCTCTACGTCTACGATGATATGTATATCGCAGACAATTGGGTTCGCTGTCAGTTGCCCCCCCCCATCCTCAAGTGAATTAAATGGCCAATATGCTGATGAAATATGTACAGTTTTAAAACTGTTTATTGTTAGTGCAAAAAATGCCAATTCATTCAATAGTCTGAACTGAATTAACTTAGGTATTGATACACTCTATCGTTTGAAGTTTCGAGTTGTCAACAATTTTTTTTTTCGATGTAATAATACCAATAGACCTATACAATAATGAATAATAAACTGTGTTACAAAATAGTTTGGTTTTTTTTGTACTTGAACAGGATATAAACAAATAAATCCTTTTATGACACATGGTTGTGAAACTTGTCAACTTTTTTTTTTGTCTAAATTTGAAATTTAACAGCTGTCGTTTAATCAAGATAGGTATGATGTTATATGGAGCTGGACGTACAGGTGATATTATATACAGTTACAATGTGTCATCAAATTTTTATGGCTTAAATCCTTGGTTATACGTGACAAGGAGTAGGGTCGTCTGTCTAACCTTGTGGGTTCCCTCCGGTTTCCTCCCACTGCTAAAGACCCCTACGCGCAAGCGAATTATTGAAATAAAATTAAAAATCATATGACAGTACCAAAATGACCTAGTTTGTGTCGAGTGGACGTTAAACCCCATTTCTCTCTCCTTCGCTCTCTCTCTCACTCACTCTCTGTGATGAAAAGTCTAATTGGTGACTTCAAATTGGTGGAGTTAAACCCAATCTCTCTCTCTCTCTCTCTCTCTCTCTCTCTCTCTCTCTCTCTCTCTCTCTGATGAAAAGTCTAATTGGTGACTACATAAAGGTGGACTGTAAACCCCATCTCTCTCTCTCTCTCCCTCTCTCTCTTTCTCTCTCTGTCTCTCTCTCTCTCTGAGGAAAAGTCTTATTTGGTGACTACAAATTAATCTGACTAGCATAGATTAACTGTCTAAGTTTTTATCCACGCAATTCATCAAACAGCTTGTGAAGCTTTTTTCAGCATGTCTGCAACAAATGCTAGGCTTGTAATAGCTTATTAGCACTGAGTGAAAACTTCAGGAATACTACAACAACAAGGCATTAAAGGGACAATAACACTCAGAGAAAATAAATAATAGCCTTATTCTAAGTATTAGGTGCTTAAGTGTCCTAAGCTACCTGTTGTGTAAATTATCCATTACATCCTAATTTACTTGTCCAGAGGGTTCGAAAATATTTTTAAATCCAAGTCACATTTGAAAAGGTTTTCAAATCATTTAGTTGAATTTTTCCAATTTTTTAAAATTCAGTGCGTTAAGATGAAATTTGTATCATCAATTAATTGGAATATTGTAAAAAAGTACAAATTGTTGACCAGAATAAAGATTGGGATATATTATTCAGTTACAACAAGAGTGTTATTGGGCCTTTAACATTACCGTGCCCATTATAATGTGGTATTGAACCTTTAAAAGATGTGATGGATGCTGATATTCCAAATAAACATGGGTTTTTTTCTCGTTATTTATATAGCTCAAGACTCCCCATAAACCGCGAAGTTGTAATCAATTTTATTGATATTAATATCGGGTTATGTACATTATGTAAGCGGTTTCATGAGAGTAATTACCGGGGAGGATACGTATCTCGATAAGTCATTACCTCCAACCTGTTGATTAATCGACTTCTGACTTTACTTTGATGCAATGTGGTTTTATCATCGAAACATAATCGAGAATCCATTCTATAAATGTTGGATATTAACGATCGTTAGTTAAAGAAAAACAGGATATATCGAAGTTCAATCTATAACCGGTATTATTATTATATCATTTCGTCAAGTATCAGAGGATAACTTTATCAGCATGTAATAAGAATACCGAGTACGATTGTTCATTTTCTGTTATTCTCCCGGAGTTTTCTTTCTGTGGTTTTATCATCGAAACGTAATCGAGAATCCATTCTATGAATGTTGGATATTAACGATCGTTAGTTAAAAGAAAAACAGGATATATCAAAGTTAAATCTATAACCGGTATTATTATGATATCATTTCGTTAAGTATCGAGAGGGATAATTTTATCTGGTTGTAATAAGAATACGGAGTCCAATTGTTCATTTTCTGTTATTCTCCCAAAACATAATCGAAATTCCATTCTATGAATGTTGGATATTAACGATCGTTAGTTAAAAGAAAAACAGGATATATATAATCAAAGTTAAATCTATAACCGGTATTATTATTATATCATTTCGTTAGGTATCAGAGGATAATTTTATCAGAATGTAATAAGAATACCCCGAGTACGATTGTTCATTTTCTGTTATTCTCCCAAAACATAATCGAAATTCCATTCTATGAATGTTCGGATGGGACGAAAAACCGAGGTCCCGTGTACAAATTGGAGTGCACGTAAAAGATCCCTTGGCAGTTGGAATTCAATATAAGAGTAGGCCGTAGCGCCGCTGCCCGGGCAAAATTTCCCTCATAGCACACTGCTGGCGTATGCCCGTCTTCAATTGGCCCAGGTTAGGTGCTTAAGCGTAGGACGTTAAACCCCATTTCATTCAATCTATAACCAGTATCGAGAAGATAATTTTATCAGGATGTAATAAGAATACGGAGTACAATTGTTCATTTTCTGTTATTCTCCCGGAGTTTTCTATCAGGGAGCCGACAGACAAACAATGGGTATGACAGAATCAACATTGTTAAACCACACTGGATAAACAAAACACAAAATAGAAAGCCTGGTATGTTGAATGTCAATAAGAGACCTATTGGTCTAGACACCGTCTATACGGCTAATCCCATGTATAACATAATATCTTTTATTTCTCTTTTACGAGGTTTCTTTTTTCGTATCTCCCCAGGCTCCATGGCATGTAGACAAGTTTCCTCGATCGCTGTATCCTCGTTGCTTTAAGTCAAATATATGATGTATTGCTATATATTATAATGGGTTTTTATGATGTGATGTATAGCGGTGGGTTGAAACGGAGCCACTGTGACTTAATGAGCTTAAACAAGGGATGATAACTAATCAGTAACATTGTCTAGTCATTCGGATGAGACAACAAAATGAGGTCAAGTTGGAATATGAAATAATTGTTTATAATTGATTTGAACATGTTTTCTTACTTTAAAGTAAACGGATCAGACAAAAGTTACTAGAACTTGCAAAAGAGTCGGCTCCTTGCTTAACAAGAACATGAGGTCCAGTGCATGTAAAAGAACCCTTGACGGTTGGAATATGAAATAATTGTTTGTATGGAATACAATTGCTGTTGATTAATGAACGATATATTGACAAGAAATCTCTTTATCATTGATTTGAACAAATTTTAATACTTTAAAGTAAACGGATCGGACAAAAATTACTAAAACCTACAAAGAGTCTCCTCTTCTTGCTTGATATTGCCAGATGACTAGGCCGAACAACACTCAACCCCCTCTCCTACCACATGATTAAATGAGAATTATTCTGGTCCCAAGTTCACAAACCATTCTAAGACTTAAGTTAAGAATTTACTCAACTTTCAATCACTCTTTATGAGAAATATCTTTGATACAGAAACAAAAAACTTTGCATATAAAGTTTCTTATTGATATTTTTGATAGAGCTATTTTTTTATTAAAAAAAGGCAAACAATTTTGAGTAAATTCTCAACTTAAGTCTGAGAAAGCTTTGTGAACTTGGGGTCAGAATGTATTAGTATTATGCATGAAATTTATTAATGCAGTAGGAATGCATAAATACATGAGTATATTGCGTTGATAGAAAACACAGGTACAGGACTGTAGAATGTGTTAAGCGTGTAATAGCCTAGTTTTTGAAAGGAAATGAAATGGCAGGATGCCCTGTTCCTAGGGGTGTAGATATGTTATCTACAATGTTGTTACACAATAGTTAAACCCAGATAGATGTAACCTGACCTGCTTTATACACAAACATTAAAGATGTCTTCTCTTATAATAATGTCTTAAAGAGAGAGGGAGAGAGGAGAGAGAGAAAGAAAGAAATGGGGGGAGTCCTCTTCAGTTATAATTAATGTCTTAAAGAGAGAGAGAGGGTAGAGAGAGAGAGGGTAGAGAGAGAGGAGGAGGGAAAGGGAGAGAGAGAAATAGGGAGAGGGATTATATGGGATTTGCCTGTTTCCTAATCCTAATAACCAATAAAATATTTTTTAGAAAAAAAAAGGGGGTTTTAATGTCCACTCGATACAAACTAGATCATTTCGGGACTAACATATGGTGTAATTTTATTTCAATAATTTACTTGCGCGTAGGGGTCTTTAGCAGTGGGAGGAAACCGGAGGTAATGTCTTAAAGATACATTATGTAAGATTTAGATAAAGATCTTGTCTTTCCTGCTTTAATAGTTAAAAAAAAATAGATAATGAAAAATGAATATATTGAAAATTTCATTCAGTTTACTTTATTCTGAGCAAAGTTATGAGTGTTTGAAGATGTAGCACCGATTGTGTGTTATCGTAGCAATAATTTTGAAATTAAAATCATTAATAGACAATCGTATTTCAATCTGTTTAAATCTGAGCTATCCGATGATGGTCTAGAGAGTTGATTATAGGCCTGTCATGTAAATAAAAGTATAAAGAATAATTTACATAAGATGTGAAGCCAAAATAAAAAATCCTGTAATAAGCAGATTTAGCTCTAACATTATGACTCGTTAACCGATTTTAGTCTTTCAAGAATTTTCGCATTTGTTTACAACTTCCTTTGTAGATAAAAATTGTTGAATTATGAGCATTTATAGTCCCGATATATCCACATCTTGTCTTATTTTCTAAACAATGTAAAGCTGTAATTTCTGAATTTCAACACCCCGAATGCCAAGGATATGTTTTTAAGAGAATTATGACAGCCGATTGAAACGTAGAAATTGTTGAATTATGAGTATTCCCGAATCTGAAATATATATATATACACAACAAAAATATCTTATTTTCTAAAGCAGTAATTTAGGTATTTCAACATCCTGAATCTTTCACCTTTAAAGAAAACAAATGCCAAGGACATGTTTTTCTTTCGAGAATTATGACAGCCCATTGAATCATCAGATGAACGAACGCTGTAAGAGTTTAATGTGCAGCACGGCAAGGTCACGCTGAACGCTGCTGTGTGTTGTGTACATGTAAAGGTCATGAATAGGGCGTAGTATATTTTTCATCTCGATGTTATTTATCATAATGTGCACTTGTAGAAAACTACATCGGGTTGTTTTCGTAGCACTAAAACATTAAAAATAACGTATTCATTGATTTATGTCCTGTCTGTTGGCAGACGCCAATTACCATAAATTAAAACGTGAGATGTGAAACAGTATGCTGTAAATACAGGCTTTTAAAGTGAACGAGTCGAGTGCTTTTGAATTGTTTATCTTCACCAGTAAAGAAATAACCCGTAATTAAACTTAATTTAAGACTACTGGAACTGGGTGGAGAGAGAAAGAAGATCTTCTCAAATTTAACTTGTCTGTCACAAAATTATACTTGCCAGATTAATAAAGAGAGAGATAGAGAGAGAGAGAAATGGGGTATAAGGTCCACTCACACAAACTAGGTCATTTTGGGACTAACGTATGGTTTTCAATTTTTATATCAATAATTCGCTTGTGCATAGGGGTCTTTAACAGTGGGAGGAAACTGGAGTGCCCGGCAGAAACCCACGAGGTTGAGAAGGCGCTCCCATTTCATGCCACATACGCTCACACCAGGGCTCGAAACCACAGCCGTAAGCCAGAGGTCGCCGGCCAGCTACAGGTCGAAGCGCGGTACGATTGACCATTAGGCCATCCCCACCCCCCAGGCCACAAAGAAGGAATGTGGTTTGGTTGTTTTTAAAGAATATTATAAGTTCTTTAAATGAGACTGGTTTTTATGGATTTTATATTGAAGTGGTTTAAATAAGGCCAGGGTTAAAAATATTTCAGTTTTCCCAAACCCGACTCATGATTAGGTATGGGTAGGTAAGTAGGCAAATTCTTTTTTTTGGGGGGGGGGCCAGCCTTTGACGATAGTTTGTGTGTCATTGTCAAGCGTAAAAATAAAGCTTTTTTGGGGGGTAGGTAGCGTTTGGGCAAACAAACAATCTTTTAATTATGGCCTAATTGTTTATTTTATTATGTTTAGATTATTATTACAGTCTCAAGGGATAAAAGAAAAACGTTGGGAACCTAAAACTAACTGCACACCATGTGTATAGAATTGTTGTAAATTTCCAATCGCTTGATAAAATACAAGCGGGATAATATTTTGTGTAAATAAACTGTTTATATATATCGAGGGTTAAAGACCTCTACGATATGGTATGCGTGTACTTTTGGTGGGAATCCAACAGATGGATTGTAGGTCAAAATATATATACTGGCTATAACAGAATTCTAGTGACTTAAGAGTGTTAATTTAACCTTATTGACCCCGCGTGTATATTGTAGTAATATCTATGGCCTTTGTGCGGAACTTATTGCCTCCATCGTTCAGTTAAACTCACTGGCCGAAAGAATGTAAGTCTATTTTAGGGTTTCTGATCAATGTCAACCAGCGCCTGATACTGTAGAAATTATTATGTACCGCATAATATGGCCGAAATCAGAGGTTCCAAGATAAGGTTACAAATTCTTATGAACAAAAGGGATGAGATTTTAACTCCCCCTTGTCAGTGGTGCTGGACATAGGGCTTGGCAAGGGCAATGTATAGTCGCTGGTTCGGATGAAATAAAAAACTGAGGTCCTGTGCTGGAGACAGGGCTTGGCAAGGGCAATGTACAGTTGCTCGGATGAGATAAAAAACCAAGGTCCTGTGTAGACATTGATGTGCACATACAAGATCTCATTGAAAAGTGCAATTCGATAGAAGAGTTCTCTGTAGTGCTGCTATGCCTATAAAATTTCTCCCTCATAGAACAATGTGGGTGGTTGGGATGGCCTAGTGGTCTAGAATGCCGCGCTTCGACTTCTAGCTGGCCGGCCACCTTTGGCTTGCGGCTATTGTTTGAGCCCTGGTGTGAGTGTATGTGACATGGAGATAAGGGCGCCTTCTTAACCTTGTGGGTTTCCTCCGGGTACTCCAGTTTCCTCCTACTGCTAAAGACCCCTACATGGAAGCGAATTATTAAATTATTGAAATAAAATTTAAAAAAAACCCAAACATATGTTAGTCCTGAAATGACCTAGTTGTGTTGAGTGGACGTTAAACCCCATCTCTCTCTCTCTCTCTCGTAGTACAATGCACAAAGCATGCCCATCTTCATTAGCTCAGTCAATGCTGAACAATAGGACGTCAAACCCCATTTCTTTTCATTCATGGGATTCCATTTGATCAAAACCTGGGATGTATGGTTGGGTTATATTACTACCGATATTTAGCAGTCTGAACCGTGAAAGGGCTCGGCTATGATTGAATTAGAAATAGGGGCCGATTTGTCTAGTCCGTCAAGAGAGTTAATACCATTTGAAGCCAGTGTGTATTCACTACATTTCATCGAAGTCGGTCGGTCGGCTACACCTAGATGCTATCGTTTTCTTAGAGGAATTTAATTTAGTAGCAGAAATTCAAATTTAAACCTTCTTTTGAAGTCTGTACTTACCAAATACCAATTTTCTTTTTTCGTGAAGTTCATCATGTTTGTCTGTTTATCTAGACAACAATTTAACAACCAGACGCTAAGATATTTTATGTTTTCACAAACATTTCTCTCCGAAATTACTCAACTTTTATTGGATTCTCCAGAGCTTTTTTTTTGTGTTCCGAGCTTAAAGAAGATAAGGAAAAGAAATTTGCATTGAAAGACATTAAAGGGACAATAACACTCTTGCTGGCTTAACAGGTCAAGAAAAAAAAATTAGCGTTATTCTAACTACAAGATGTTCAAGAGTCCTACCTGCTGTGTAAATTATCCATTACAACCTATCTTACTTGTCCAGAGGGTTCGAAAATATGTTTAAATCCAAGTTGCATTTGAAAGTGCTTACGTACGGCTTTTCAAACCATGTTACGGGGGATCACGGTGGCTAAGTGGATAAGGCGCTGGTTCGCTAGCCTGGAGGTTGAGTGTTCGATCCCTGCATTGGCCGAGAAAGTTCATCTCGATTTTCCGGCGTGATTTCCCCTTGTCAGTGATGCAGAAGGAGGGCCTGACAAGGACAGCTGCCTAGTCGTTCGGATGGGACGAAAAACCGAGGTCCCGTGTACAAATTGGAGTGCACGTAAAAGATCCCTTGGCAGTTGGAATTCGATATAAGAGTAGGCCGTAGCGCCGCTGCCCGGGCAAAATTCCCCTCATTGCACACTGTGGCGTATGCCCGTCTTCAATTAGCCCAGGTACGGTGCTTAAGCGTAGGACGTTAAACCCCATTTCATTCATTCATTCAAACCATGTTACGGCATGTAGTTAAATTTTTCCAATTTTTTATATTAGGTGTGTTAAGATGAAATTTGTATAATTTTTTAATTGAAATATTGTAAAATAGTACAATTTGTTGACCAGAATAATGATTGGAACATATTATTCAGTTACAACATGAGTGGTATTGGGGCTTTAAAACTGTTTCATGTAATTTGTTGATTACAAATGGTGATAAACTCCTTGAAAAACCTCTTACTGTGTCATTTTCTTGGATATCAAGGGGGGGATTTCAGCGTTAATGAAATTCAACATGTAATTTCTTTCAAAGATTTTGTTTGCTTATTGCAAATGTAAGGACTTGCGGTAAGCTTAGGTAATGTTGCACAATTATTTATGATGCAGTGATTACATGCATTCTTCAGAGATAATCGTCTTTTTTTCTACCTTGGTGTTTGAACAATGACACAATTTCTCCAACGGCCATGAAAAATAACAACCAATAAAAGTGGTTAATTTGGTTGTTTGAAAGGTCACCTGATGACCGAAGTGTTTATTTAAGCCCCAATGAATTGTGGTCTGTTATAAAATGATTGGGGGTTTTTATATAGAGAGAATAAAAGTAGTGGGTATCTTATCTTGGACGATTGTTTATAGGCTCGAGGCCTTCAACCCTCTTAAAACAAACAAATGAAGAAATCTGGGTCAAAGATATCAGATGTTTGACCTTAGGTCACCTCGCTCCCTGCTGTGTGAGCACTGGTTTTAAATTAGCTTGCTACCCTAGTAATCCCTAAACCCCGCCATGACCTAGTTTCACCTCAGATGTTTCTGTCCTTTTACCTTTTGACTAACTGTAATCCACTTTGAATTGATTTCGTCAGCCATTTTAATAATGCATCTGTTGTGAATTTTTAGCCATTTCTGGAAAGAGTACCTGACATTTTCAACTTAGTGCTGGACATGTATTAATAATATCAATAAAAAAGACAAATCAGTGCCGGACAAAGCCTGAATCTGTGCCTGGCATTGTCAGTGACAAGTGCCTTATTTCCAGGCTTCTCTTTAGCATGATTGCCATCCATATAAGTGAGAAAGAAATGGGATTTAAAATCCATTCGACACAAACTAGTTCATCAGGGGACTAACATGGTACCTATATTTCACTGATTAGGTTGCAAGGATCTTTAGCAGTGGGAGAAAATTGAAAGACCCGGACAAATGACACATATAGATAAAATTATAATCTAATATAAAAGAGACAAACAAAGGATACATACATGTACATAATAATAAGATAAACATACATACTTTACGTAGACATGAACGAATTGTATATAAAAGCTCAGCTTGCAGGGATCTTTAGCAGTAGGAGAAAAATGGAAGACCGGGATAAAAGCCACGAAATCGGATATTGTCTTGTCATATGATAGAGAGGTAGTAGATATTAAAGGATTATTTAAGTTAAGCATTTGGAGAGAACTTTATCTTTTCTTACATTCTGGAGCAGAAATACTGCTGTTGTTGTCAAACATACTGCATGCCGCATACTCTTCTTTATTAGCCCAGTTGGAGCAGAAAAGTAGGACGTTTCTTTTCTTGTGATGTCGGTAGTTGTAAGGGTTATGTATATAGGATCACCACCGAGGAGAAACTATATCTTTAACTCTGAAGAATTCCACATATTGACTTTCATGAATGCCAGTAACTCCAAAATAAAGGCAATTCTAGTAAATTGTTTATCTAAATTCAAAATAATGCCACATGTTTCCTCTAAATGCCAAATTTTTGTGAAGTCTGAAGAAATGTTATGTTTATTCGTCAAAATTGATTACATGTGCATTAGGTATAGAAAGGAAGAAACACCATACCAAATTTAACTTCTTGAAATAGGAGGGGAGCCTTATAATATCATCTGGGGGTTGGAATGGCCTAGTGGTCTAGAGTGCCGCGCTTTCGACCTCTAGCTGGCCGGTCACCTCTGACTTGTGGCTGTGGTTTTGAGCCCTGGTGTGGGTGTATGTGGTATGGTGATAGGGGCGCCTTCTCAACCTTGTGGGTTTCCTCCAGGCACTCGGGTTTCCTCCCACTGCTAAAGACCCCTACGCGCAAGCGAATTATTGAAATAAAATTTAAAAACCATATGTTACTCCCGAAATGACCTAGTTGTGTTGAGTGGACAATAGACCCCATTTCTCTCTCTCTCTCTCTCTTATATCATCATCTACCTCACAGGAAACCAGAAATCTAAATTTATCTTCCGAGTAGAAATTTGTAGAATTAAGGTTAATAACGACCCTTGACCGAGATAAAAGCTGTTGTTTAACTTTAAGAGATAGATGTGGGGTGTCCAGTTAATGTCAAACCAGTGTCCATAGTGACTTAAACACTTCACTTGGACGACATATGGCCAGATTTAGATAACAGGGAAAAATAAACTAAACAACCCCCCTCCAGAAACCAGTCATATTTCACATATTATTCACAAGACATTCTTTGGGAATAATTGTGTTTTATATCCATCGCTTTGGTTCTGTTGTGAGTAAAAAAAAAGAAAAATGTCACTTCCTTGTTATAAGATCGAATTGTGTACATCGTTGACTCTGCAACAGGTCTGTAAAATTCTCCGTTAAAAAGAAAAAGTAGTTGGAGAGTATTGTGTTATATGTCAATGTGGCTGCCAGCCGCGAGACGTGAAATTTATGATCTTGGTAAATGTATATTTACCATTCCTCGAACCCAACAGTTAGCTCAGACGCTCTGCAATTGTTTTGACTTCTGAGGAGTAAATTGTAGTAGCAGACATTTTGTCTGTCATTATCTTTAGAGGCTATATATAATAAACCTACATGTACTATACTGTTTGGCCTTGAGCAGCCATTAAAATCCTCCTGAAATCTGGAATAACTATTGCCCTACTTTTCTAAGCATATTTTTATTTTGGTTCTTGGTTTATCGCTTTTGGTAAGGTGCTTAACTTCAGACATTTTTTGCAGGTTGCCAAATGGCGGTGGGGTGTGATTCATATTACATGTACTTGTAAGTTAAGTAGGTGACAGGTTTCCTTGTATTTGTCTACACGGTAGTTTTTATCCGACTGTCTCCACCGGTTTAAACTAAACGGCTAAATGAAAGAGAAAGTCGAGGTTTGCAGAAGTTATATTGTGGAAATGTTTGAAGTAGAGAATGACATTGTTTAAGTGGTTGTTAACTTGAACAGCATGTGGAAAGTTATGATTCAGCAATCGGTCGGTTCTAGTTGGTGTCCGAGGGTACTTCGTGTAATCTTTGTTCGATATCAAACATGTGACATGTAAATATGTTAAACATGGAAATAGATAATAGATTAGAATAGATTAGAATAGATTTCATGTATTTGTATATAGGCCTGCCCTACATGTAGTCTTTTAAAGGCCCAATAACACTCTTGTTCTAACTGAATAATACGTCCCAATCATTATTCTGGTCAACAAATTGTACTATTTTACAATATTGCAATTAATTGATGATACAAATTTCATCTGAACACACCTAATAGAAAAAATTGGAAAAAATTCATCTACATGGTTACGTAAACCTTTTCAAATGTAACTTAGATTTAAAAATATTTTCAAACCCTCAGGACAAGTAAAATAGGATGTAATGAATAATTTACACAACAGGTAGGACACTTGAACATCCAGTAGTTAGAATAAGGCTGTTTTTTTTTTTCTGGTCCTGTCAAGCCAGCAAGAGTGTAATTGTCCCTTTAATCAATAGCTTCTAAGTAATATGTTGTTAATATGGCGTTATCTAAGTAAGATTAAAAATGCTGGCGTAAGTTAGTAGGCATTTCTTCGATCTGTGCATTTTACGAATAATTGTTATCTGATGTCGTAAAATGAATCGTAACTGGGGTAGTTTTGAATCTGTGGTTGTACCTGACAAGGACTAGGGATAGCCTGTCCAACCTCATGGGTTTTCTCTGGGTCCTCTGTTTTCCTCCCACTGGTAAAGACCCCTACACACAAGTGAATTATTGAAATAAAATTGAACCAGGACCATATGTTAGTCCCGAAATGACCTAGTTTGTGTCAAGTGGATGTTAAAGCGCATTTCTCTCTCTTGCTCGCTTCAACCAAAGTAATATAGCCCACTAAAAATTTATCTCTCTCTATTTATAGATGTGCTTAGATGTTAATGTATATAAATAATTGTACATAATAAGTCATCCAGCTATATGCAGATATAAGTTGTTGTTTGTCAGTGCACATAAGTCATGCAGAAAACTGATGTATATATATTAGCCCAGTTTTTATTTACGAATAGCACGAAGTTAACACATGTCAAAATTAACACATGTTGAAACGTGCTATATGTCTATAAGAAATGAAATGAAATAGGTTTTAATGTCCTACGGTTCTGAACCTACACTGAGCTAATGAAGATGAGCATATGTCATACAGTGTGCTATGTAGGAAATTTTGCCTGGGCAGCTGCACTATGACCTACTCTTGTATTGAATTCCAACTGTCAAGGGATCTTTTACATGCACACCAATGTGTACATGGGGCCTCGTTTTTTTGTCCCATCCGAATGACTAGACAGCTGTCCTTGTCAGGCCCTCCATCCAGGGGAAACCCAACCGAACGTATATGTGTATAAACCAGTGATTGTTTTCCATATACATTGTGTTGAGTTGTCATGTGCTGAATTCAGGTCAGTCACAGCGACATTAACTAAAAGCCACTAAACCAAATTTTTTTTAAATAATAGCGAAAGTAAAAATGGTATCAACATGTTAAAATATTTTAAATTGTGTGTGTGGTTTTGTTGTCACTAAGACGTGGGAGGTAGAAAAATAACGGACAGTTACCAGCACTGTTCCTGATTATATAATAATGTGACATGTTGTAAAAATAACGACAACAATAAAAAAAAGTGTGCCTTTTTTATTTTATTTGTTTACGTTAAAGTCGCTTTACACCATTCAGCGCAATCGAACATAAAAAATTTGTCATTGAGTCAAGATGCATGGTTTTCATTCTCCGCGTGACAAAGGAGTAGGATCGCCTATCAAACCTCGTGGGTTTTTCTTTGGATGCTCTGTTAACATTCCACTGTTAAAGACCCCTATATGTACATGCAATGCAAGCAAATTATTGAAATAAAACCAACCCATATGTTTAATCTTGATTTAAAAAAACACAAACTCGGTAGCTATAATAGTTTATTGCTCTGAAAGATTAGATAGTCGTTATGTTATCTATTTTCTATCTACAGTACTTCCAAATGCCAACTGGATCCGTAAAAAAACAAAATGATTAATTGTGTAACTGTAAAATGAACAGGTCTCCAAACCAGCAACATTATCTTTCTTTGAAGTTTTTCATGGAGGGAATTCGGTCATAGTGTTTACTGTGTTTACTTATCTTGGGTTCTATTTATAAATTTAAATAATTAGCCATTACCCAAGATAAACTGTGCAACGTTTTTTTTGGCAGTTTTACAGAAGTAGGATATTTAAATCCCATGTTTATTTAAAGTATTAATAATTGATTGTACACAACTTTGTGGGTTTTCTCCTGGTCCTCCTGTTTCCTCCCACAAGATCCCTATGCACAAGCGAATTATTGAAATGAAATCAAACCACATGTTAGTCCCGAAATGTCCTAATTTGTGTGGAGTGTATGTTAAACTGTAATCTCTCTCTCTCTCATTGCACACTTTATTTTTTATCCTAGAGTACCGAAACCTACTTTTCTTTTGGAATATGTTCTCCATGTCCAATGTTTTCGTCCCACTGCCGAAGATCCCTACATGCAAGCTCCCTTATTGAAATAAAATTGTATGATGTGTTCATCCAGAAATTAGGTCCTGTGTTACCATGGCATTCATGTTATATAACCTTTGGTAGTTGAAATTCCACGATGAGTAATCAGACAATGCTGCTGGCACTGCTGCCCAGGCAAAATGTTCCTCATATCGTAACAGTGTATGCTGTATGTTAGTTTTCATCACCCTTGTGACATGCTGCTGTCTGGGCAAAATGTTCCTCTTATATAGCAACAATGCATGATGTATGCTAGTCTTCATTAACCTTGAACCCCATTTCCTTTATTCCATTCATCTGCCTTTCTGCTGTAAGTCTTGTGTTTAGTGCAGAAAAGTAGAATGTTGAACCCCATTTCATGTTGTCTTGAATTCAGTTCATCTGCCTTTCAGCTGCTTGTGTTTTTCTTTATTTGAAATT
Source organism: Patella pellucida (assembly GCA_917208275.1). Taxonomy (NCBI): domain Eukaryota; kingdom Metazoa; phylum Mollusca; class Gastropoda; family Patellidae; genus Patella; species Patella pellucida. Next base: position 69,730,403 of record OU795042.1, on the reverse strand, counting down.
AAGTGAGAATTCTTATGTAACATTAGCCTTATTGGTGCAGAAAAGTAGGAGGTTGAACCCCATTTCGTGTCTTTTATTCGTTACATCTGCTGCTACATGTAGCCTAGTCTTGTGTTTTTGTTTATTTGAAAATAAGCGAGAATTCTTATGTAACATTTGTTACGTCAGTCACGTTACACACACCTCCGCTCGTGATCTCACCTTCTATCACATGTTCTACCTCGCATATCAAAGACGGCGTTGTCCATTGATTTTTCCTCTACTTTGTGCAAGAAATCGCTTTGAAAAAGGAACTGGTGATGGTTTGGAGGGTTTTAGTGTAAGACAACTAGGATAATTGAAGAAGATCTTGTTCGGATGTATTAAACACATCGACAGTAACATGTAGAGAAATCGATGATACCGAAGTGTAAAGCTGGCAAAAACACGGCACCTGGCTACTAGCCAAATGTTTTGCATTCCAGTCTGTGCCAAGAGCACATCTTGGGGTATTTTCGTCTGGTCTGAGACTAGTGAGAGGGATTCTAGATGAAGTCATTGGTGCATATGGTCCGTGTTGCAATCATAACAAAAGCTATCGATCATTTCAATTCAGGTCGCCATTCAGCTGTGTTAATTGTTTTTTTGGCTGGCCATCGTGCCTCCAGGGCTAACCACACTGGAGCCTTGATTACCCCTGTGTAAGCTTTCATGTTTTGATATATTTTAATTGATGGTGAGACAGGGTGAGACGTAACACCTGATGATAAATGAGGCCGGTGGAACATGAAGACTTTTAATTGGGTCGATGTACTACTACGTATCAATGAAACAGGCCATTAATAATACTAAAAAACTAAAAACAGACATTTTTGGTGTCTAATCAATCCTGATGGATGAGTTGATATCCTAGACTAAATATTTCTGTCTCTTGACCTTCGACCCAACATGATGATATGGTATAGATCATTTTCACAGGAGAAGGGGGATTTGGGGGTCGAAGGGTCTTACGTGTGCACTTTAGATCATAAGATCGGTCATTGAATCAAGTGGTGGGAGTTCGATCCCACACTTGCACATGACAGGCAGTAGTGTGTGTATCAAAACTCTCTTTCTCTCTACACAAAATATCTACCAATACATGTATATAATGTTTACATGAATACTTGGCTAATCACTGTTCAGAATGGATCTCTCTTTCTCTCTCTCCCCCTTTCTCTCTCTCTCTCTCTCTTTCTCTCCACAAAATACCTAGCTATGCAGTGTCTGTACATAAATCATATATAATGGCTTCACAAAGAAGTACTAATACAGGGCTAATCACCATTCAGAGTGAATCTCTCTCTCTCTCTCTGATCTCTCTCTCTCTCGCTCTACACAAACTATCTAGGTATATACATGCACTGTCTGTAAATAAATCATAATAATGGCTTCACAAAGAAGAGGTGAATACTTGGCTAATCACCATATTCAGACAGGATCTCTCTCTTGCACTCTCATTTTCTCTCTCTATCTTTCTCTCTCTCTCTCCACAAAATATCTAGGTATATACATTTAGGCTACAGTACATATGTATATAAATTACAAAGAAGACCTGAATACCTACTTAGATAATCACATATTCAGAGTGGAACTCTCTCTCTTTTTCTCTCTCTCACTCTTTCTGGCTCTACACAAACTATCTTGGTATATACATGCACTGTCTGTACATTAATCTTATATAATGGATTCACAAAACAGACATGTATAGTTGGCTAGTCACACATCCTGACATCCTGACATGCCATATGCAACTACCAATCTTAGGCTTGTTCTCCTCTGTTAATTTGTACATTCAGAGTGGATCTCTCTCTTTCTCTCTCTCTCTCTCTCACATCCTGACATGCCATATGCAACTGCCAATCTCTTACTTATGCAACTGTTAAACTCTTACGCTTATTCTCCTCCCCTTAATTTGTACATTTGAACCTTATGCGTAGATTATTGTAATGGAAGGAGAATTATGTAAATTATTATTAATATCCATACAGGCATTGCGTGGCGTTAAGTCATGAGAGATGAGATAATTGGTTTCGAGGCGCCTAACGTTTTGTATTTTACGAATTGATAATGCTGTATTTTTTATTTTATCCGTATAATTGTAGATAAAATGACATTTACTATCTGAATTGATATAAAGCAACTTGGCCTAATGCCAAAAGTATAAACAGATAATTTTGTTTTTATGGTAATACAAACTGGATGCCCCTTCCCCCTTCCTTTACGAAAACCAAGGTCCTCTGTACACATCGATGTGCACGTAAAAGATCCCTTGGCAGTTGGAATTCAATACAAGAGTAGGCCATAGTGCTGCTGCCCCGGCAAAATTTCCCTCATAGCACATAACAGATAATTTTGTTTTTATGGTAATTCAAACTGGATGCCCCTTCCCCCTTTCTTTAGGAAACCCAAGGTCCTGTGTACACATCGGCGTGCACGTAAAAGATCCCTTGGCAGTTGGAATTCAATACAAGAGTAGGCCATAGTGCTGCTGCCGCGGCAAAATTTCCCTCATAGCACATTGTATGGCCTATGCCTGTCTTCCATTAACCCAGGTTAAGTGCATAACGTAATTTGATTTCATTTTATTTTACCCTCCTCTCCCTACACTCGTCGCTCCTTCATTCCCCAAACCCAATCATTGTTTGGTGCATTCCCAGTTATGATTCTGTTGCTGGTTTCCAAGTTTCCATGCACTTAACAATTTGTAAAGAATTTTGTTTGGCCATCTTGCTCCAGTAGAAACACCCCGACTAAGCTGAAAGTAGTGATTGTGTTATCAATTTACAAAAACAAACCACTTTGTATGGAGTTCAAACATAACAACATTATGGTCACCTATTAACTTATGAAATCATACAATCCTTTGTATATTTCTTTAAAACCATACACCAAGGGCTGTTAATATTTGAAGGGATTTAGAGAAATCATTTTAGGAATTAAATTTTGCCTTTATGAATGAATTTCAATCATCATGTTCGAAGATAGGAACAGGAATTATGAGTTATTATTTTAGGATATTATTAAGAGAAACCATTTTAGGAATTAAATTTTCTCTTTATGAATGAATTTTAATCATCATGTTCGAAGATAGAACCTGGAATTATAGGTTGATGCCTGCTTTGTCTAAAAGGACAGTACAGCCACTAGACGTCCAAACGATATTTTAAAAACATAAATAACTGTAAAATGACACAAGAGCTATCAATTGACAATAATAGGTAATATAAGAGATAAAGTGGCTATGAAAACCTGGTTATCCCAAATGTCAGTGACTAGTTTCGTTGGTATTGAACTCTTCAGACTGGTTGGACTCAGTGTTGAGCGTTTTTATTAGAGGACTAGCGATATTTTAGAAACCTAAATAACTGTAAAATGACACAAGAGCTATCAACTGTTATAATATGTGTCACTAAGTCTGTATATGTAATAGTTTTTATAATACTGTAATAGTTATAATAATACTGTAATAGTTATAATAATACTGTAATAGTTATTATAATACTGTAATAGTTATTATAATACTGTAATAGTTATTATAATACTGTAATAGTTATTATAATACTGTAATAGTTATAATTATACTGTAATAGTTGTTATAATACTGTAATAGTTATTATAATACTGTAATAGTTATTATAATAGTGTAATAGTTATTATAATACTGTAATAGTTATTATAATACTGTAATAGTTATTATAATACTGTAATAGTTGTTATAATACTGTAATAGTTATTATAATACTGTAATAGTTATTATAATACTGTAATAGTTATTATAATACTGTAATAGTTGTTATAATACTGTAATAGTTATAATAATACTGTAATAGTTATTATAATACTGTAATAGTTATAATAATACTGTAATAGTTATAATAATACTGTAATAGTTATAATAATACTGTAATAGTTATTATAAGACTGTAATAGTTATAATAATACTGTAATAGTTCTTATAAGACTGTAATAGTTATAATAATACTGTAATAGTTATAATAATACTGTAATAGTTATAATAATACTGTAATAGTTATTATAATACTGTAATAGTTATAATAATACTGTAATAGTTATAATAATACTGTAATAGTTATAATAATACTGTAATAGTTCTTATAATACTGTAATAGTTATAATAATACTGTAATAGTTATAATAATACTGTAATAGTTATTATACTACTGTAATAGTTATTATACTACTGTAATAGTTATTATACTACTGTAATAGTTATTATACTACTGTAATAGTTATTATAATACTGTAATACGTGTCAATAAGTCTGTCATGTAGGTATATATATTATTAAGTTTACTGGGTTTTATTCAGCTTAGGTGGGGTTCGATGGTTGAATGATTAGCATATGCACACTGTATCATAAGTTGTCAATGAGATAACTGGCGTGGTTTATGAGACAACTGGAGTCAGCTATTCTGTACGTGACAAGGAGTAGAGTTGCCTGTCCAATTTCGTTGGTTTTCTCCAGGTCCTCCGGTTTCCCCCCATTGCTAAAGACTCCTACGCACAAGTGAATAATTGAAATAAAATTGAACCATATGTTAGTCCCGAAATGACATAGTTTGTCGAGTGAACGTTAAACCACATTTCTCTATCTCTCTCTTGTTTTCTACTGGCCTGTTCAGCCTCTGATGCTCTTTTTAAGAAAGAGTTGCCGTTACTTCTCTTGTAAAAAAAGAGTTGCCGTTACTTCTTCTTGTTTCCTATATCAATAAATTATTATTATTCAGAGAAACTTAATGTTATATTTTGTTTTGTCTTTTCAGCTGAGTGAGAAATATATCCAGATGAATATGGAACTGGAAGGGCGTCTGCAGCATTTCAAGAGTCTCTATGACGATCTGCAGGACGAAAATCGAATTCTACGGGAAGAACTGAAACGACTGGGCATAGACATTGTGGAACTGTTGGCTCGAGACAAATCTATCGTTAACGGCAACGGCAACGGCAAACCCAAACACATAGACATTAAATCCGAAATGTCATCCAAACTCTTACAGGAAGCTCTCATGAAGGGTGAATTGTTTTTCCGACGAGCGAATCACATGAAGAGAGAACGCGTCCATCTGGTCGAGTGATTAAATTGAAATACAAAAACAGAAACAAAACAAAAACAAAAACAAAAAACAAAATGGAAGACCACTAGTGTTGTTGGTTGTTGTTTTCTAAAACAAATCTAGGCTGTGATTGTTCTTAAAAAATGGCTGAAAAACGTCGTGTTGTTAATTAACCTATGAATGTTGTGTCCGCAATTATTGTTGAAAAAACATTATTGAACGAAGAAACATTGGTCAGTGTAAAGAAGCTTTTTTGTGTTAATTATGAAATATGAATATATTATATATATATATATAAATATATTGTTTTTTTTGTATGTATGTCGATATACTTCCTGAGTAATCTATCGTGATTTAAATTTTCAATGTTTTTTTTTTTTTTCTTTGTGTTTATCGTGTAAATGTACTGAAGGCAAATTATGGCAGCCTTTCTGTTTTTATCGTCGTGTCTTTTAAAACAAGTTTACGGGTTGCTTACGTTTTAAATGTGTTTTAGCATTTTCTTTATGTTCTTAGTAATGGTGCTAAAAGTATAAGGCCCAAAAAATTGTAATTTTCTTTAAAAGAGAATAATAATAATTGGTAGTCTGTGCATGTACCATTGAAAATTCCATTTTTGACGTTTACCATTTCAGTTCATATTTGTATAATTATTTAAATTATTTGTTTGGTTTTGATAATTCGGAAAAAAAATTGGTCAAATCTCTAAGGGCTGTTTTCCATGTAGTAATGGAACCCTTTCCATGTGCCTGGAAAACAGGCCTAAGGTTGAAATCAAAATAGGTATTTTGAGTTTGCCAAAAGTGACTGCTGATGTTATGTTTCCACGTTTAATTAAGTTTACAAAAGTTTATCTTATTTGATTAAATTCCTTTATTAGATTTAATTAACGTAAATGCTTGATGAACAAGGCTACGTAGTTATTTTTGACAATCGTGAACATCGTGTTATAAAAGTATTCTTCGTTGAAAACTGAAAAATGTTTTAAGCCCCCCACGTAAATGAAAAAAACAATGTAAAGAGAAAGATTTAGCCAGCAGAAGAGAAAAAACTTTTCAACTGAAATCAAATTTCATTCATTCTTCTCTCATCATTTTCTTTTTATAAATATTCACCATTATTATTATTATCTGTGGTTCTATAATTCATACATTGTTTGAGACGTCGTTGTCATGGTTATGTCGTCGTCGTCATGGTATCACCATTAACCAATCAGAAGTTTGTATATAAATCTGTTGTTTTTGTTACATCATTGTTTCCCCCCACGAGCACCACTGTAAAACCATTCTACATGATGTGTTTCGAAACAATCGAAGGTTTTCATTATTTTTGTTTTATTTATTTAAATAACCTAGTGCTTTATAGAGAAAAACCATTATACCTCAAATCACAACTTTCTATCATATTCGCTTGTGTTGTCGGTCGTAATTTTGGACGATATTGTAAAACAAAATTTTCAAAAAAACTGCTAAATTATCGATGCTGGATAATCTCTTGGCTAGGATGCAGCTGGGTTAAAAACAGGCCCATTAATTAATTTTGAAATTTTCAATTCATCACATCGTTCTAATTACTGGGGGGATTGGATGGCCTGTCATTGGGTTAACTGGTGTGATTTTGATTCCCCCGTTTTACATGACAAGGAGTAGGGTCGTCTGTCCAACCTCGGGGGTTTTCTCCGGGTCCTCCTGTTTCCTCCCAATGCTAAAGACCCCTACGCACAAGTTCATTTTTGAAACAAAATTAAACCATATGTTAGTACCGAAATGACCTAATTTGTGTCCAGTGGACGTTAAACCCCAATCTCACTCTCTCTCTCTGTATTGATTTTAAAAACCTGGCCAACTACCACTGTGACCTATTTTACTTTGTGAAAATCCATTGTAATTATGGGGAAAGAGAATGGAGACCGAACATGCAGTTTGTTTGTCATCAGCTCTGGAGGTCACAATTCAACTTTATTTTTCATCCAACTTGCTGGTCTGTTAGTTGGTAACACGAGCTTCAGATAGTTCTGTCTTGATCCCCAACATTCTGCTGTGTACATGTAGATTTGTGTACACGATGTAATTAAGAAATAGTTATTGTTTCTTGGTGTTTTACGTCTGCTTTCAAATAAGGGCATGAGGCGTTAAAAACTGCTGATAGTCCTTTGCATTTTTCGGACAATATGTAAATTTTTAAGTCTGAATCCACGTTAAAATTATTTAGCATTTAATTAAACATACATTATGTAAGAGCTGAATCAGCCTATTGCAGGTCTTGATTTTGGTCTTTAATGTTATTATACAAGTTATTAATCAGACATTTTTTAACTTGACAAGACTATAATCAACTTCTCAATGCCATCGTATGGCTCGAGATTTTTAGTAGGTTACAACGATTCAGTTATTTCATGATTTAATTAAAAAAAGGATAAGAGGGGCTAAGACTCGAATGACCAGTACAGTGGTTACGATCAATGCAAATATCTTGTCAAAAGTACAACCATTAATGAATTCACTCAAAATCAAGTAATTTGAATGAAATTTTAAATATTTCGATTTTACATTATCTATTTTTGAACTAATATAACGAGAATGGTCAGCTCTTTATCTAAATTTAACATAATGTATCTTTAAGAAAACAAAATTAAAATTACCAACGTCGGATAATCTTGGATTTAGTCCGATTTAGCAGAGGCCCATCAAAGATTTTTCGCAAAGATTATAGATAGTGCTGGCTGGTGTTTGGCCATTTCCAATTTATATCGTCTGTGAAGGATACAAATGTTGACAAATTTTCAAAATGGCATTGTTAAATATTGAACCGAAATTAAACCATTTTTGAACTGATTTTATTACCCTACCCCAAACCCTAACCCTTCACAACATTGCCGTTAAAAGTTAAACATCCCGGAAATAATGATCAGAAACGTAAATGAAGATGTTACAAAAACAAATGCCTTATTTTGAGCTTTACTTGGAATCAGTGCTTCCCATTTTGTTTCTTGGTCAAAGTTTAATTAATAAAGAGATTTTTTTCTTTAAAAATCATTTTTCATGAGAGCACAAGTAAATATGATAGAAAGTGACCCATCTACCAGTATTGGATTTTTCTCTGGCCTGCCAAAATCTAGAACAATTGTAAATGTTTTTCAAATTTCAAATGTTGGAACTATATATATATATATATGGGTTCTGATATTTAACGGTAGTTCCAACATTCGGGACCGCTCTCGTTTTTATGTAGATGCTTCTAATCTAACCATATCAATGAAAACACTAGGAGATAACCTTGTTCGTGAAATTTGCAACAAGATATTAAATTTCAAAATCTATTGGAATAAATCAGGCCCGGCGGAGTGGGGGGGGAATAAGGGGGCCGCAAGTACTCTTTTCTCCAGGTTATTGCAGCCCCTGGACCCTCACCTATAAGGTCCTAGGTTGGAAGCTCCCCCCCCCACCAATCTGCTTCTGCCGGCCCTGTAAAAAAATAAGGTTTATTGTTTTATGGGGAGGTTTATTTGATTTGATTCATAGATAGAGGAAACAAAATTATCCAAAAGAAAAATGAAATATTTTTTTTTTTAGAAAAGTCTATTCTTGATTTGATTCGTAGATAGAGAAGGAAACAAAACAGTCCAAAAGTAAAATGGAATATTTTTTTGTTTAGAATAATCTATTCTTGTTGTAAGGTTTTATTGACAAGGTTTGTGTATATAGTAAGGAAATAATAATAGGGCAATTAGTCGAAAAAAAACATTCGGATCGTAACGGGTAAATTAACAAAAAATAAAAAATATATATATTCAGCTTTGATTTGTTGGAATATATTTTGAAAATTTAAATAATCATTACAAATTCTTTATCATTCATTTCCTTGGCTAGGACTTAACCGGAAACTTGCTATAAAAAAAAACCTAGTCGAAAATAAATATATAGGGCACTGTGACCTCCCACAGCCATATCATTTCATCCATAAAGTCAGTTGTTTCAATATTATTTTAATGACCAGCATTGAACAGCGTTGATAAACGACCAACGTGCACGCAAATGAAATGGTATGTAATTGTTTGAGGTATCACTCCATATCCATCGTTCAACTAAAAGATAATAAACGATAAACCGATTTATTTCTTACATATTAACGTTCATCTATCATATAAAATTCATTAATTGACATTCAAACTTTTTAATTTTTTTATTCGTTATATTAATAATAAGACAATGTGTTAGATATTGGTAAAAAAAACAAATTTTTAAGATTTTGTATACATTTTTTTTTTTCACCATCCCCCCCCCCTCCCTTCCCATAATTCACACTTTAAATAATCTTGTTGCTATTGTGTACAGGTTATCGTGTAATTGTTATTACGTTACTATAGTTACGTTACTATAGTTACGTTACTATAGTTACTATAAATAGTATGTATATTTTGTTCATTGTATGATACGTATAACTAAAAGAGACAATTTAAACAATGTTATAGTAATCTTGTTTTCACATTTAGCCGAGAGGAGAAGGACAGAAATAACGCGATTACGTTTGTTGACATTACGTTATTTTTCTCCTTCTCCCATGTTTGTTCCGTCAATGTACGTAAGTAAGGTATTCTTTCGTGATTATCGAACTATTTATTGGAGAGATTTTTTTTTTCGTACCATTATTCAAGTGATCATTGTGCCATATTAGTTAATTAATTAATTGCCTACTACACGTATGAATTGTTATTAATTAATTCGATATCGATAATTATTGAGGGTTTTTTTATTATTATTATTTCTATGATATTATCCAGATTCTGGAATCGTGTGCACAAATTTTAGCTAGAGTTTAGAATTTACATAACTAGAAAAGCTTGACCTTATTTGGCTGAAATAATTAGATTTTGAAAGAGAAAAGTCTTCTTTAAAAGAGAAAAAAGAATAATGTAAAGTCTTCTTTAAAAGAAAAAAAAAAGAACTTTATATTTCAGATTTGACATTTCCCTAAATTGTGGTCAGACGAAGGCGAGCTGTAGTTGTGTGTTTTCTTCTTGTTTACCTCCGTGTCCTGTGGTTTGATCAAAAACTTGTAATGGTCGAGTTTATCAGTTTTAAACGCTGTGATGTTGATAAAGATTACAAAAGTGCTATGTACAAAAAAAACAACAAAATGTACCGATGAAAAGGTCGAAGAGTTAATATAAAGAGCAACCAAGTTGCCAGATTAATTAATGTGTTATTTGTGTACAAAGGATGTTAGAAGAACTAACAATATCGGTTCTTTGATTTTGTAAAGAAATGAATGTGTAATAATGTTATTAAGAAAATTTTGAATTTTATCGTCATTTTTACTACTGTAGAATCTAGATGTTTGAGTTATGCCTTGTTCTGCGTCTCTGCTACATACACTACTATTCTTATATAGGCTAAATCTTGTATCATGCAACATAATTTGCTTAGCAAATAAACTAAAAGGTTAAAAAGGAAAAATAACGAAGGAAAAAAACAAAACAAAAGGAAAATATCTGATGAAGATGTAAATAGAGAGGAGAGTATACTACACAAAAATGTCATGAAATGACTCATCCGGTGTAAGGGGTATTTTTTGGTAAATACTAGGATCTTGATAGATTCGGTGTAAATTTTTTTCGCTCATAATTATAAAGATTGGATTGTCTTGTTGTCGAAGAGAAATTTAAAATACAAAGTTGTCGAAGAGAAATTAAATGCCGCAAAGTGATCCAATAGAAATTAAAATGCTGCAAAACGAAACTAAAAATACTTTAAAAAGTATCCTGGCAAATGGGATCTATAGTGAATATACAAGTGTTGAATGTTTATCGGCCTATGCAACACACTCGACGACGTGAGCAAAGTGACGGGGTTACTGTGAAAATATAATTTAACGGGAGAAATATGACACGCCTACATTGTGTTTTAATAAACGTTAATATTACTACCATATGTTGTCGTGGTTCTCTGATAAAATTAGAGTTATCCTGACATTCGTTAAAACAGGAAATAGCTCAAAGAATTTATTTCACTTGAAGGCTAGTTGTGGATTGAGGGCAGGTACCTGGTTCTCGAAAGCTTAACCAAAGATAAATTCAAATTTTAGTAGATAGGCCTACTTCAATTTCGATTGGCTAGGCACGGCACTAAAATCAATCTTTTATTATCCAATCAAATTACTAAAATTTGTATTTTTATCTTAGTTAAAATTTCGTGAAACAGACCCTAGGATAATTGATATAAGATGAATTATAGAAAGAACAAAAAGTGAAAACGTCACTTCCGTAAACCTAAGTGCAGATGTTGTTTTGTTGATAACGTACATGAAATATGCCGATTTAAAATCTTTGAATGATTTTTTTTATTTTTTATTTCTTGAATCCTTTTTTTATTCACCCATATTGAAATGTATTGCCTGGCAACCAATCTTTAAATAACTAATCATCTTCTCAGATGAGGCTTTCAAAACCATTTTGTCATCTTGTTTGTGTTAACTCTTTAATCCTACGATGCGCGTAAAAAATTAAAACCGTGTAATATCATGTTATAGGCCTGGTGGTAATCACCGTGCACGCTAGTAAATCCTTTTTTTCAACCATCAATATCCTGCAGCTTATCAATAAAGAAATGAAGCTTTAACGTAAGGCAACATCATCGTGTAAATTCCCATTACTCTGATGTAGATAAAATCGTTGATAAGATCATTCTTCTGGCCAGTTACTTAATTAACTTTTAAAAAAATAAATAAACACATTTTATATACTTTAGTTGAGTGCAATATTTAAGAAAATTCAAAATGGCTTCATTTCAGTAGCGTGATATACGACGGCTGCTGGAATATATAATATGTATATTAGTAATGGGTTGAATAGAAAATTGCATATTATATCTCATGATTAGGGGCTCTATTCCTGGGTCCTGTTTCTCGAAATCTTAAATAAAGATAAAATTCAAATTTTAGTAGATATTTCAATTTTGATTGGCTAGGCACTAAAATCAATCTTAACATTATCTAATCAAATTACTAAAAATTGGATTTTATCTTTCTTAAAATTTCGTGAAACAGAGACCCCTGATAACATAAAATTAAAATATTTTAAGAATTCTGTTCATTCATTGGCTTAGAACTAAAATTTATACCAGGATTTTAAGTTTCAACCGATAAAATGACTATATTCTTAAGATATATTAATTTTAAGTTTTTAGTGAATGGGGCTCCTGAATCTTGGATATTAAAACGACTACTCATAAGAATAAGATAAGAGATATATAAATGTTTATAAAAAACATTGATGGATTATTAGGTTTTGTTTTTATTTTTTACATTTTATTTTCTTTCCATGTGGCAGCTCATATTTCTCATGCATACCATCATGTACATCAAAGTTATAATCAATTTCTTGATCCCCCTCTAGTATATATTCAACTTGTACCTGTTGTTCATGTCTACAACTTCACATAACAGTTAATTGCATATAGAGTTGTCTACCAGATGCCTTGTTCACTAAACCGCTTTTTCATTGGTCAAGAGTTGAAATTTGTACTAATATTTTAACACTTTCAACCATTGAAATGGCTGCTCTCTCAAGTGGAGCATTAGCTAGAAATATTGATGATAACTTCACTGATGGTGTTATAAATAATACTGAAAAGTTTCAGAATCAAGGCTCGACATGTGTAGGCCTGCCAAGACATAAGTAGGCCTACCACGACATATGTAGGCCTACCACATATGCGAAGTTTCAGTCTCAAGACTCGACATGTGTAGTAGCCCTACCAAGACATATGTAGGCCTACCACATATGCGAAGTTTCAGTATCAAGGCTCGACATGTGTAGTAGGCCTTCCAAGACATAAGTAGGCCTACCACGACATATGTAGGCCTACCACATATGCAAAGTGGCAGTCTCAAGACTCGACATATGTAGGCCTACCATGCGTATGCAATTAACTGTTATTGTAAAATCTCCATCTTGGATTCTCCATCTTGGATTCTCCATCTTGAATATTAACATGATTATATTACGCTATGTGTTTAAAGAATGTGGCCTGTAAATATATTATATGTTTATATAGTATGCACATCATATATTAATCTATAAAAATTTCTCTTCATTGGGCGAAAACAAAAAATATATCAATGCTGCTATTTTGTTCATATTTATCTACCATTTTAAAAAAAGAAGCATGAAGAAAATTACGACACTACTATCATTGTGATCTTGTTATGAAATAAAACATCAATATATACAGTAGATGCTTTAATAGTGATATATGTTTCAAATAAATAGCTAGCAAAATGTTATCAACGTCTTTTCTTGTTTGTTTTGGGGATCAGGTGGCTTAGTGGGTAAAAGCGCTGGCTCGCTAGTCTGGATGTCGAGTATTCGATCCCTGCATTGGCCAAGAAAGTTTATCTCAATTTTCCAGCATGGTTTTCCCTTGTCGGTGATGCAGAACTGAGGTCCTGTGTACACATTGGCGTGCACATAAAATATCCCTTGGCAGTTGGAATTCAATATAAGAGTAGGCCGTGACGCTGCTGCCCGTGCAAAATTTCCCTCATAGCACCCTGTATGGCGTATGCCTGTCTTCCATTAGCCCAGGTTCGGTGCAAAACAGTAGAACGTTAAACCCCATTTCATTTAATTTTATATCTTGTTAGTTTTTATTTGGAATGTAACTGAAATGAATCTACAGGTGTGAGTCCAGAAGAGGGGGGGGGGTGAATGCACGGTACATATTGTACCCCCGTGTTCATCAAGAGAGATAAATGGGGTTTAACGTCCAAACGACAAAAACTAGATCTTTTCGGGACTGACATGGTTCAATTTATTTCCTTAATTTGGTTGCGCGTAGGATCTTTAGCTAAGGGAGGACCCAGACAAAACCCACGAGGTTTGACAGGTGACCCTTGTCCTTGTCATGCACAACCGAGGAATCAAAACCACGCCAATTGACTCAATGACAGGCCTAATGATACAACCAGCCACCCAACCCCATGTTATATCGAATTCCAACTGCCAAGGGATCTTTTATGTGCATGCCAAAATGAACACAGACCTCGTTTTTCCGTCCCGAATGACTAAACAGCTGTCCCTTGCTAGGTCCTCCATCCTGCATCTTAGACAAGGGGGAAATAAAAGAACAACAATACATTGTTTACGAATGGGAGATTGTTTAATGTTTAGTCAACGCAATACTTACATCATTTCCAGACAAGGATATTGCAATTTTTAATTTTGAGGTCTTTGCAACAAAGGATAATTTTGCCCAGACAGCAGCATCTATCATCTACTCTTCTTTAATTTCAAACTGTGAAGGGGTGCAGGGTAGATAAATATGATAAGCTAGGATAAAATGAAATAAAATGAGGGTTTAACGTCCTTCTTTTCTGCACCAACTGCCAAATGAAATGTTCTATGAGGGACATTTTGCCCAGACAGCGGCTTTTATTTCGAATTCAAACTGTCAAGAGTTTTTTTATGTGCATGCCAACAATAAGTACATGAGACCCTGCCTTTTAGTACTGTCTGAACAACTAGACACTGTCCTTGTCAGGCCACCCAACCTACACCACTGACAATAGAAAACGGACCGGAAAATCCTGAGGTACTTTCTCAGCCACCTTCTTACTCAATCAGCCACCACGACTCCATCTGAATGTTGGTGAAGACAAGGGACTGATATTAATGAGGTTTTTTTTGCATGGGGGGATCTGAGTGGTCATTAACATGCTTGTACGTGACAAGGAGGAGGGTTGCCTGTTCATCCTCATGGGTTTTCTACATGTCCTGTAGATTCCTTCTAGTGCTAAAGAACCCTATTATGTGCAAACAAATTAATGAAATAAAATTTAACATATGTTAGGGTTGAAATAACGAAGTTGGTGTCGAGTGTACATTAAACTCATGTCTCTTTCTATTTTACAAAATACAGATTTACTGAAAGTGTTAGGCCTACTTTTAGCACCTTCAATTTTTAAGTTGAATATAAATACAGTTAAAGGGAGATAACTCTCTTTAAAAAATTACGCCAGGGATCAGACTAGTGACTATCGCCAAATCGATTTCAATGTTGAAGGCGCTAAATCTCTATTCTTTGGCGGCATCTAGTAATGGGGAATCAAATGGGTGGCAACGGATGTCAAAAATATAGCATGAATGTATATAAACTGATTTTACATTCAATCATTTGTTTTTACTATAATTTGTAATCAGTTATGTTCGGCAAAATATGTGAAGAATCAAAATTGAATGCCAGTCTTTGGTGTCTGTTTATTCCAGCCTACGCTGTTTGTAGGTTTGCAGTATAAATAATGAGGCTCAGTGTGCACACTGGCAGTGGATGTAAATAACATTATCATTGATTGGCATTTGGAGACTATCACGATACTTTAACTTCTATATTCTTTCATCCTTTGGAAAATTTTGTGTTAGAGGCTACCATTAGGCCTGCCGGTAGGCCTACCATTCTAGAGGATCTTTCACATACAGTAGCAATTTTTATTCTGTCCCATCAGAATAACTAGGAACGATAGACATAATCAACACATTCTGAGTAACTCGCTAAGACATTTTAACAGTCCATTATATTTTTACAGGCCGTTAATGGTAGGCCTATTCAAATTCATTCAATGCGTCTCGAAGTAGGTTAGGCCTAGGCTACTTATCTGACTAAAATTAATTTTTGTTGTGCAGACTTTCCAGCTAAAATTAGGCCTGTTGAAGCTAATAATTATAATTTATTAAACTGTATAACCCCGTCTTCATTAGCCCAGTCGGTGCAGAAAAGTGGGACGTTCACGTTAAATCCCATTTAATTCCATGTCATAAAACAGTTACAGTGGTCAAAGGGAGATAATCATTTGGAAGTGTAAAATGTAGTTGTCTCCCTTATACTACATATTCGGTAGTCCTGGACTGTCATTTTTAGGCTACTTATATTACCTTTGATCTCTTTACCCTAAATCTGGCATAACGTAGAAAATGACAGTGAATCTAGACATATTTACGTCACATTACAAGGACTGGACAAGACTTTAGCTTTGTGACTTGTCTAACTTCCAGCACGAACCCTAAAAATTATATCTGAAAAGTGACAGAGAGCACGTTGTTTTGTTTACACGAAGAATCTACCTTGGCCTTTGACAAACTTCTGACCAATCAGAAGGCTCTGTATACCGGAAGTTCAGGTGTTTTCGAGCGACGAAAATAAATGGACTCCCGTATTTACAAGTTGTAAGTATTTTCTTACGACGATGTAATGATTAGAAAATGAATTTCAGACCCAAAACATGTCACGTTTTATTTTAGTATTTTGTAAGATAATTGTTTGTATGCCATGGAATTTCATTACACTAGTTTCTGTAGAAATGAATCGCTGCAATGCAAATAAATGACATATAATTATAATAATAGAAGAGGGAAAGAGAGAGAAATGGGGTTTAACGTCCACACGACACAAACTATGTCATTTAGGGACTAACATATATGGTTTAATTTCATTTCAATGATGCACTTGCGTGTAGGGATCTTTAGCCGATGAAACTGGAGGACCTGGAGAAAACCCATGAGGTTGGACAGCGACCCTACTTTTTGCCAAGCACAACCGGGGATTTCGAAACCATGTCAGTTGACTCAATGACGACAATGATTATAGACTTTATGATACAGCATGCACATGCTAACCATTCGGCCATCCAAACCCCCAATTTAATAATAATAATAGTAAGCCTTATAATAATACATGTAGTACTATATTAGATCAATTATTAATGTTATTATGACACAGTATATGAATCCAATTAATTTCATATAGATAATGTAATATCATTCATATAAATAATAGACTTAGTAATAGTTAGACTCATTTCGTTATAGAAAATCCAAGCATGAGCCTAGTAAACATTTTACATATGTACTAATGTAGTTCAGCTCTGAACGTAGGTCTCATTACACTCGCCCTGTAGGCCTACGTCCAGGGATTGGTTATTGAATCCTTGTCAACAAATATAAGTCTTCCCAGTGAATTTTACCAGGGAACTTTACACTGCTTGTCAGTCGCACGTATCAGTCCCTGATCAATGTAACTGAACATCTTAGTGAGAAAATAAGACCTTGATTACCACGCAAGGACCAGTATGATCGACAGAACACGCTGGTAGAAATACGTCCCTGTCTTCTAACAGACTTCATTAAAAAGGGTAATACACAAATTTACTCACTCGGCCATATAAAATAAAACAAAATTTAGGTAATCCATTGTAATTGGGCTAGGGAAAGCGATAAATGACTGAAGATTCTCAACTTTACAAAGATTTCAATTTGTTTCTGGTGTAGGCTACATAGTAGAGGGGTTGGATGGCCAGACGGTTATCACATGCACACTGTATCATAAAGCCTGTCATTGAGTCAACTGGCATGGTTTCGAATTCTGGTTGTACGTGACAAGGAGTAGGGTCGCCTGTCCAACCTCATGTGTTTTATCTGGGTCCTCAGCTTTCCTCCCACTGCTAAAGACCCCTATTCTCAAGCAAATTATTAAAATAAAATTAAAACCATATGTTAGTCCCGAAATAACCTGGTTTATGTCGAGTGGACGTTAAACCCATTTCTCTCTCTCAATTTTCCGGCGCGGTTTCTCCTTGTCAGTGATGCAGAACGGAGGGCCTGGCAAGGACAACTGTCTAGTCATTCGGGTGATACGAAAAACCAAGGTCCCGTGTACACATTGGCGTGCCGTGCACGTAAAAGAACGCTTGGCAGTTGGAGTTAGATATACTTGTACATGTAAGAATAGGCCGTCGCGCGCTGCCCGGGCAAAATTTCCCTCATAGCATACTGTACATTTTTGGCTTATGCCCATCTTCCATAAGTCCAGGTTAGGTGCATAACACTAGGACGTTGAACTCCATTTCATTTGATCTAAATCTTAAATTATGCACCTTTAATTTAAAAAATTGGTATAATATTAAACATATTCTCAAATTACATTTTGTCTCGTGTTCCATTGTATTATAGACATTGTAACTTAATCAGTGTACCGTAACTAGAATTTATAACTGTATATCGACACATTTAGTCATGCATGCAGTAGGATAATATATCACTATATTGATAAAAACTGAATTCATTAAAAATAAACACACTTGTATGGATATACTACTTCTCAATTTTATTAACATGCTACTTTTGAAAACACATATGGGGCTTTGGGATGGCCTAGTGGTCTAGAGTGCTGCGCTTCGAACTCTAGCTGGCCAGCCACCTCTGGCTTGTGGCTGTTGTTTCAAGCCATAGTGTGAGCGGATGTGACATGGAGATAGGGGCGCCTTCTCAACCTCGTGGGTTTCCTCAATTGAAAACCATCATTTGTCCCGAAATGACCTAGTTTATGTCAAATGAACGTTAAACCCCATTTCTCTCTCAATACACATACAGGTATCATTATTTGCTTGATAACGGTACCTGTATGGATTATTTGCTTGATAACAATACCTGTATGTGTATTGAAACGTAGCATGTTAATAAAATTCACAAGGAGGACATGTACAATATGTATATCCATATAGTGTGTTTAGTTTTAGTGAAATCTATTTCTATATGTCTTATAGTTATAAGGTTTACTGATAAGAACTTAATTCATGTTTTCAGTTTATGTAGATTATATACACATGTATTATTTATTGCGTTGATAGGAACATTATTAGTAGATACATGTAGATAAGAAATTAAATGGGGTTTAACGTCATACTTTTTATGTGCGAACTGAACCACATGTAATGACATGCTTTTACACTTTACAGTGTGATATGAGGAACATATTGCCGGGGAGGGGGTAGATGGCAGAATGGTTAGCGTGTGTATTATAAAGTGCTCTCATTGAGTCAATCCAACCTCGTGGGTTTTCTCTCGGTTCTCTGGTTTCCTCCAACTGCTAAAGACCCCTATGCACAAGCAAATTATTGAAATAAAATTAAACCATATCTTAGTCAAGGGTTCGTTTATTACGGCAATTTGTCTTGACAAGGACAGCTGTCTAGTCGTTTGGATGCACCAGGCATAATTTCCCTCATAGCACACTGTATGGCATATGCCCATCTTCATTAGCCCAGTAGGACGTTAAATCCTATTTTATTTCATCTATCTTTTTTCAGTACATGTCACAACTTCGTGGGTTTTCTCAGGGTCCTCAGGTTTCCTCCCATTGGTAAAGACCCCTACTCATAAGCAACTTATTAAAATAATTTTTAAAAAAAAAATGTTAGTCCCTAAAAGACCTAGTAGTAGTATGTGTCGAGTGGACTCTAAACCCCATTAAAAATAAAAATTAGTACATGTCAATAAAGTGTGGGTGTGTTGAGAGATAAGATCCGGACTGATCCAACATGGTGGCTCCTGCATTAAAGCCCCGATACCACTCTTGTTGTAACTGAATAATATGTCCCAATCTTTATTTTCGCCAACAATTTGTACTATTTTACAATATTCCAATTAAATGATGATACAAATTTCATCTTAACACACCTAATTTTAAAAATTGGAAAAATTCAACTACATGTACATGCCGTAACATGGTTTGAAAAGCTTTGCGTAAGCACTTTCAAATGCAACTTGGATTTAAACATATTTTCAAACCCTCTGGACAAGTAAGATGGCTTGTAATGGATAATTTACACAACAGGTAGAAGAACACTTAAACATCTTGTAGTTAGAATAAGGCTAATTTATTTTTCTGGACCTGTCAAGCCAGCAAGAGTGTTATTGTCCCTTTAATAATGGGATTATCAGTAAATTTATCTCTTTTTCTTTATCTATTTCTAGTGAATAGATTGTGGATTTAAATGTCTACAGAGATACAATCATGACTGATCAAACCAAAGACAATCCTAGACCGGATATTACAAAAACAAAACACAACGATGATCAGTCAGATGATGTCCACGTCGCCGATGATACTTTATCTGGTGAGGAAGATTTTCAGGATGCAAGAGAAAACATAGGTAAGGTACTCACTAGATAGGGGGGGGGGGGTGTGAATGGCTTAACGGTTAGCGTGCGCGTGCTGTATCATAAAGCCTGTCATTGAGTCAACGGGTGTGGTTTCGAATCCCCGGTTGTACGTGACAAGGAGTAGGGTTGCTTGTCAAACCTTGTGAGTTTCTCTAGGTCCTCAGGTTTTCTCCCACTGCTAAAAACACCTACACGCAAGCGAATTATTGAAATAAAAAAATAAACCAAATGTTATTCTCGAAGTAATCTACTTTGTGTCGAGTGGACGTTAAACCCCATTTCTCTCTCTCTAGATAGTATTTAATAGGCGCTAGATGTTAAAATAATGTAGTTGTTCTATCCATGATACATACAGGTAAATAGAGATGCTATGAAAACTAGATGGGGGGGACAGCTGAAGGGTTAGCGCGATCACTTAGACTGGTGGCCAGTCTTCTCCACACCCAAAAATGGCCAATCCTCTCCAAAAAGAAAAAAACAACAAAAAAACGTAATCTCTAGAGACTAGGCAAATAGAGCTTCAATCTCATCTAGTAGGTCAACCTGCATTATGTAGGTTGTGTGACGTCGTGCACGTGATCACGACATATATCTAACAACAACGTGACATCAACCCTCAGACAGTCTCAGCGTGACTGCTTTGCATTCCAGTCGAGACGCATGATTCATGTCACGTTTTCGGGGCGTGCTTGATAACTGTCAAACATTCTAAATAAGGTAGGACGAAAAACATGGCAAGAACGCCCATTTTATTGTGAAGTTCGCAAATTGTCCAGTCTCTGGTGCTGGTTAAAGGTTTACTCAAAGTGTTTTTTTATACAAATGGAAACGAAAGTGTTAGTTTACTAAAAAATTAATACTTTAATATAAATCGAAATGTAAAAAAAATAGAAGAGACTAGCGATCACTGTGTCATAAGGTCTATCATTGAGTCAACTGGCATGGTGCAATTCCCTGGTTGTACCCTGCCCTGGTTGTACCCTGGTTGTACGTGACAAGGAGTAGTGTGTCTGTTAAACCGCATGGGTTTGGTTTGGAAGTTTCTGTGAACTGCTGCTATAAGGTCTGTCATTGAGTCAACTGGTGTGGTTTTGATTCCCCGGTTGTATTTAAATAAAGTTGAACCCTGTGTTAGTCCCAAAAAGACCTACATGTAGTTTGTGTTGAGTGAGCACTAAATCTCTCTCTCTCCTCTCTCTCCCTCTCTCTCTCTCTCTCTCTCTAGAAGTGTAAGTTTATATTCTGTTAAGGAAAGCATGATTTCAGAGTTTAGACATAGTGCTGATATACATGTAGGACTGATATAGGGCTGATAAAGATGTGTAAAGGTGCATCCTAAATATCAAGTTCTAGAGTTGTGTTAGGGTTTAATTTAAGCACGGGAAATTGTGTTTCTATCAGTCAAATTTTATAATTTTCTTCATACAAACACACATCTTCTGCAACTTTTCTTGATGAATTAAAAGTGCCAACTGAACTAATACAAAATAGGAAGCACAATTTAATTCCTTGTAAAAAAAACATTGTTATGGACTTCCCTATCAACAAACACAGATTCTGTTTTACATGTATGTACAGGAATAAACGGGCCACAACATTTTATAGTTTTCATGATTTCTGGAGGTAAATACATGTACGGACACTCGGACAGCTACTAACCCGTTAAGTGCGTACCTAGGTCATTAAATAACGTCCTGGACAACTGCCACTCACTGTGAGTAGGGCGTAATATAACGCCTTGGAGGTATTTTCCCCAACTTATTCTTAGAACATACATGTAATACATAGTTCTTCATCACTTCATCAAATTAATTACATAAAAGGGGTACGGTACATGCAGATAACATTTAAAAAACGTCACACTTAACGAGTTAATGGCTCGGTTTGTTTTATTGACCTTGGGGCTCATAGCTCAAAACAAATCGCCTAACAAGGAAAGCTGTCTAATCGTTCAGATGGGGCAATAAATTGAGGTCCTGTGTACACATTAGAGTGCACGTAAAAGGTCCTTTGGAATTTGATATATGAGTGGGCTGTAGCGTTGCTGCCCGTAAAAAATTTCCCTCCTAGCACACTGTATGGCGTATGCCCGTCTTTAATTCCTGTTTAGGAGCAGATTAGAAGGATGTTAAACCAATTTCATTTCATTTCACCTTAGGGCTCATAGATCAAAATAATAATAATAATAATAATGACTTTATTTTCTGAGGGAACATATATTTAGTACATGAATTCTAATTTTCAATATATCCCTCCTACTCTATAAAACTAGCAACTACACAGTCAAAACAATTCAAACAGGAAAGAAATCTATTCATTATGTCAAATTCATAAGAAGTAGATATTTCCTCTTTAACTATCATAATTTATAATTTGGTATTTGGTGATTAATTTCCCCGAATTATTAAATATTATTTATTACCCGATTATTAATTAGTATCTGAGGAGTAAAACTAGTATAACCATCTCAACCGTCAAGATGTACAGATCACGACATACATCATCCATCAAACGTTGGTATTTTATATTTTTATCTTTTTACCTTTTAATATCTGGTCACCTCTGGCTTGCGACTGTGGTTTGGAGCCCTAGTGTGAGCGTATGTGGCATGGAGATAGTGGCGCCTTCTCAACCTCAGGGGTTTCCTCCGGGGAGTCCGGTTTCCTCCCACTGCTAAAGATCCCCTACGCGCAAGCGAATTATTGAAATAAAATTAAACCATATGTTAGTCCCAAAATGACCTAGTTGTGTTGAGTGGACGTTAAACCCCATTTCTCTCTCTCTCTTTTATTATCTGTGAATGGAGGGATTGAGGAATCTCTAACCATATTATAAAAGTTTAAAGGAGCTAAATCGCTAACATTTGGGACCTAGAAATTCACAAAAGTGGGTCGCAACGCATATAATACTCTTATTACAACTGAGGCTGAAGCGTATTATGGACTTTATGGTACACGATTCGTGTACCAATGTAAAAAAAAATATTCTATCTTAAATATCGGATATAAGAAGCTCATCTTTTCCCGGTAAGCAAGAATTCTTATGTAACATTTGTTACGTCAGTCACGTTACACACACCTCCGCTCGTGATCTCACCTTCCATCACATGTTCTACCTCGCATATCAAAGACGGCGTCCTCCATTGATTTTTCCTTCTACTTTGTGCGAGAAATCGCTTTGAAAAAGGAACTGGTGATGGTTTGGAGGGTTTTAGTGTAAAACAACTAGTATAATTGAAGGAGATCTTGTTCGGAGGTATTAAACACATCGACAGCAACATGTAGAGAAATCGATGATACCGAAGTGTAAAGCTGGCAAAAACACCGGCACCTGGCGACTGGCCAAATGTTTTGCATTCCAGTCTGTGCCAAGAGCACATCTTGGGGTATTTTCGTCTGGTCTGAGACTAGTGAGAGGGATTCTAGATGAAGTCATTGGTGCATATGGTCCGTGTTGCAATACTAACAAAAGCTATCGATCATTTCAATTCAGGTCGCCATTCAGCTGTGTTAATTGTTTTTTTGGCTGGCCATCGTGCCTCCAGGGCTAACCACACTGGAGCCTTGATTACCCCTGTGTAAGCTTTCATGTTTTGATATATTTTAATTGATGGTGAGACAGGGTGAGACGTAACACCTGATGATAAATGAGGTCGGTGGAACATGAAGACTTTTAATTGGGTCGATGTACTACTACGTATCAATGAAACAGGCCATTAATAATACTAAAAAACTAAAAACAGACATTTTTGGTGTCTAATCAATCCTGATGGATGACTCCATATCCTAGACTTAATATTTCTGTCTCTTGACCTTCGATCCCAACATGATGATATGATATAGATCATTTTCATAGGAGAGGGGATTTGGGGGTCTAAGGGTCGAACGTGTGCACTTTAGATCATAAGATATGTCATTGAATCAGGTGGTGTGGGTTCGATCCCACACTTGTTGATGACAGACAATAGTGTTGTGTATCAAAACTCTCTCTCTCTCTCTACACAAAATATCTACCAATACATGTATATAATGTTTACATGAATACTTGGCTAATCACTGTTCAGAGTGGATCTCCCTCTCTCGCTCTCTTTCTCTCCCTCAACAAAATATCTGCATGTAGGAATATACATGCACTGTCTGTAAACAAAATAGTATATAATGGCTTCACAACAAAGGATCTCTCTTTCTCTCGCTCTACACAAACTATCAAGGTATATACATGCAGTGTCTGTAAATAAATCACAAAAAAGACCTGAATACCTACTTAGATAATCACACATTCAGAGCGGATCTCTCTCTCTCTTTCTCTCTCTCACTCTTTCTTGCTCTAGGCATGTATACATGCAGTGTCTATAAATAAATCATATAAAATGGCTTCTCAAAGAAGTCCTGAATACTGGCATGGGCAAATCACCATTCAGAGCTGATCTCTCTCTCTCTCTCTCTCACTCACTCACTCTCTCCCTCTACACAAACTATCTAGGTATATACATGTATACATGCACTGTCTGTCTGTACATAAATCATATATAATGGCTTCACAAAACAGACATGAATAGTTGGCTAGTCACACATCCTGACATGCAGTATGCAACTACCAATCTTAGGCTAGTTCTCCTCTGTTAATTTGTACATTCAGAGTGGATCTCTCTCTCTTTTTCTCTCTCTCTCTCACACATCCTGACATGCCATATGCAACTGCCAATCTCTTACTTATGCAACTGTTAAACTCTTACCCTTATTCTCCTCCCCTTAATTTGTACATTTGAACCTGATGCGTAGATTATTGTAATGGGTGAGGAATTATGTAAATTATTATTAATATCCATACAGGCATTGCGTGGCTTAAGTCATGAGAGATGAGATAATTGGTTTCCAGGCGCCTAACGTTTTGTATTTTACGAATTGATAATGGTGTATTTTTTATTTTATCCGTATAATTGTAGATAAAATGACATTTACTATCTGAATTGATATAAAGCGACTTGGCGTAATGCCAAAAATATAAACAGATAATTTTGTTTTTATGGTAATACAAACTGGATGCCCCTTCCTCCTTTCTTTACAAAACCTAAGGTCCTTTGTACAAATCGACTTGCACGTAAAAGATCCCTTGGCAGTTTGAATTCGATATTAGAGTAGGCCATAGCGTCACTGCCTGGGCAAAATTTCCCTCAGCACACTGTATGGCGTATGCCTGTCTTCCATTAGCCCAGTATAGGTGCATATCAGTAGGACGTTAAAACCCATTTCATTTCATTTTACCCTCCTCTCCCTTCACTCGTCGCTCCTTCATTCCTCAACCCATTCATTGTTTGGTGCATTCCCAGTTATGATTCTGTTGCTGGTTTCCATGCACTTTACAATTTGTAAAGAATTTTGTTTGGCCATCTTGCTCCAGTAGAAGACATCCCTACTAAGCTGAAAGTAGTGATAGTGTTATCAATTTACAAAAACAAACCACTTTGTATGGAGTTCAAACATAACATTATGGTCACCTATTAACTTATGAAATCTTACAATCCTTTGTATATTTCTTTAAAACCATACACCAAGGGCTGTTAAAATTTGAGGGTATTTAGAGAAACCATTTTAGGAATTAAATTTCTGTTTATAGATAGAAACTGGTATTATGAGTTATTATTTTGGGGTATTTTTAAAAGAAACCATTTTAGGAATGAAATTTTCTCTTTTTAATTCATTTTAATCATCATGTTCCAAGATAGAAACTGGTATTATGAGTTATTATTTTAGGTTATTTTTAAGAGAAACCATTTTGGGAATTAAATTTTCTCTTTTGAATGAATTTCAATAATCATGTTCCAAGATAGAAACTGGTATTATGAGTTATTATTTTAGGTTATTTTTAAGAGAAACCATTTTGGGAATTAAATTTTCTCTTTTTAATGAATTTTAATCATCATGTTCCAAGATAGAAACGGGAATTATGAGTTATTGTTTTAGGGTATTTTTAAGAGAAACCATTTAAGGAATTAAATTTTCTTTTTATGAATGAATTTCAATCATCACGTTCGAAGATAGAACCTGGAATTATAAGTTAATGCCTGCTTTGTCTAAAAGGACAGTACAGCCACTAGACGTCCAAACGATATTTTAAAAACATAAATAACTGTAAAATGACACAAAAGCTATCAATTGACAATAATAGGTAATATAAGAGATAAAATGGCTATGAAAACCTGGTTATCCCGAATGTCAGTGACTAGTTTCGTTGGTATTGAACTCTTCAGACTGGTTGGACTCAGTGTTGAGCGTTTTTATTAGAGGACCCAGCGATATTTTAGAAACATAAATAACTATAAAATGACACAAGAGCTGTTATAATATGTGTCACTAAGTCTGTATATGTAATAGTTATTATAATACTGTAATAGTTATAATAATACTGTAATAATTATAATAATACTGTAATAGTTATAATAATACTGTAATAGTTATTATAATACTGTAATAGTTATAATACTGTAATAGTTGTTATAATACTGTAATAGTTATTATAATACTGTAATAGTTATTATAATACTGTAATAGTTATAATAATACTGTAATAGTTATTATAATACTGTAATAGTTATTATAATACTGTAATAGTTATTGTAATACTGTAATAGTTATTATAATACTGTAATAGTTATAATAATACTGTAATAGTTATTATAATACTGTAATAGTTATTATAATACTGTAATAGTTATTGTAATACTGTAATAGTTATTATAATACTGTAATAGTTATTATACTACTGTAATAGTTATTATACTACTGTAATAGTTGTTATAATACTGTAATAGTTATTATAATACTGTAATAGTTATTATAATACTGTAATAGTTATTATAATACTGTAATAGTTGTTATAATACTGTAATAGTTATTATAATACAGTAATAGTTATTATAATACAGTAATAGTTATTATAATACTGTAATAGTTATTATAATACTGTAATAGTTATTATAATACTGTAATAGTTATTATAATACTGTAATAGTTATTATAATACTGTAATAGTTATTATAATACTGTAATAGTTATTATAATACTGTAATAGTTATTATAATACTGTAATAGGTGTCAATAAGTCTGTTGTGTACGGTATATATATTATTAAGTTTACTGGGTTTTATTCAGCTTAGGTGGGGTTCGATGGTTGAATGATTAGCATATGCACACTGTATCATAAGTTGTGTCAATGAGACAACTGACATGGTTTTGATTCCCCCCCCCCCCTTTATCAGTGGTGGAAGAAAAAATGAGGTCCTGTGTACACTTTGGCGTGCACATAAAATAACCTTTGGCAGTTGTAATTCGATATAGTAGGTGGTAGCACCGCTGTCTTGGCATGTTCGTTTGATCCAGCAGCTGCATGATCTACTGGCCTGTCCAGCCTCTGACGCTCTTTTTAAGGAAGAGTTGCCGTTACTTCTCTTGTAAAAAAAGAGTTGCCGTTACTTCTTGTTGTTTCCTATATCAATAAATTATTATTCAGAGAAACCTAATGTTATATTTTATTCTGTCTTTTCAGCTGAGTGAGAAATATATCCAGATGAATATGGAACTGGAAGGGCGTCTGCAGCATTTCAAGAGTCTCTATGACGATCTGCAGGACGAAAATCGAATTCTACGGGAAGAACTGAAACGACTGGGCATAGACATTGTGGAACTGTTGGCTCGAGACAAATCAATCGTCAACGGCAACGGCAAACCCAAACACATAGACATTAAATCCGAAATGTCATCCAAACTCTTACAGGAAGCTCTTATGAAAGGTGAATTGTTCTTCCGACGAGCGAATCACATGAAGAGAGAACGCGTCCATCTGGTCGAGTGATTGAATTGAAATATGAAAAACAAAACAAAAACAAAAACAAAAAACAAAATGGAAGACCACTAGTGTTGTTGGTTGTTGTTTTCTAAAACAAATCTAGGCTGTGATTGTTCTTAAAAAATGGCTGAAAAACGTCGTGTTGTTAATTAACCTATGAATGTTGTGTCCGCAATTATTGTTGAAAAAAACATTATTGAACGAAGAAACATTGGTCAGTGTAAAGAAGCTTTTTTGTGTTAATTATGAAATATGAATATATTATATATATATATATAAAAATATATTGTTTTTGTATGTATGTATGTATGTCGATATACTTCCTGAGTAATCTAATCTATCGTGATTTAAATTTTCAATGTTTTTTTTTTTTCTTTGTGTTTATCGTGTAAATGTACTGAAGGCAAATTATGGCAGCCTTTCTGTTTTTATCGTCGTGTCTTTTAAAACAAGTTTACGGGTTGCTTACGTTTTAAATGTGTTTTAGCATTTTCTTTATGTTCTTAGTAATGGTGCTAAAAGTATAAGGCCCAAAAAATTGTAATTTTCTTTAAAAGAGAATAATAATAATTGGTAGTCTGTGCATGTACCATTGAAAATTCCATTTTTGACGTTTACCATTTCAGTTCATATTTGTATAATTATTTAAATTATTTGTTTGGTTTTGATAATTCGTAAAAAAAATTTGGTCTATTCTCTAAGGCCCGTTTTTCATGTAGTAATGGAAACCTTTCCATGTACTTGGAAAACAGGCCTAAGGTTGAAATCAAAATAGGTATTTTGAGTTTGCCAAAAGTGACTGCTGATGTTTTGTTTTCCACGTTTAATTAAGTTTACAAAAGTTTATCTTATTTGATTCAATTCCTTTATTAGATTTAATTAACGTAAATGCTTGATGAACAAGGCTACGTAGTTATTTTTGACAATCGTGAACATCGTGTTATAAAAGTATTCTTCGTTGAAAACTGAAAAATGTTTTAAGCCCCCCACAATGTAGAGAGAAAGATTTAGCCAGCAGAAGAGAAAAAAACTTTTCAACTGAAATCAAATTTCATTCATTCTTCTCTCGTTCATTCTTCTCTCATCATTTTCTTTTTATAAATATTCACCATTATTATTATTATCTGTGGTTCTTAAGTTCATACATTGTTTGAGACGTCGTTGTCATGGTAACGTCGTCGTCGTCACGGTATCATCATTAACCAATCAGAAGTTTGTATATAAATCTGTTGTTTTTGTTACATCATTGTTTCCCCCACGAGCACCACTGTAAAACCATTCTACATGATGTGTTTCGAAACAATCGAAGGTTTTCATTATTTTTGTTTTATTTATTTAAATAACCTAGTGCTTTATAGAGAAAAACCATTATACCTCAAATCACAACTTTCTATCATATTCGCTTGTGTTGTCACAACTTTTCGGCAGATATTGTTAATTTTTTTTCTCAAAATAACGCTAAAATATCAACGCTGGATAATCTCTTGACTAGGATTCAGCTGGGTTAAAAACAGGGCCCTTTCATTGATATTATTATAAAAAAAAGAAGGGGGTTGGATGGCCGAATCGTTTGGCACATGCGCGCTGTATCATAAAGCCTGTCAAGGAGTAGGGTTGCCTGTCCAACCTTGTTGGTTTTCACCAGTTTCCTCCCACTGCTAATGATCCCTAAGCGCAAGCGTAAACCATATGTTAGTCCCGAAATGACCTAGTTTGTGTCCAGTGGACGTTAAACCCCCAATTCTCATTCTCTCTCTGTATTGATTTTAAAAACCTGGCCAACTACCACTGTGACCTATTTTACTTCCTGAAAATCCATTGTAATTATGTGAAAAGAGAATGGAGACCGAACATGCAATTTGTTTGTCATCAGCTCTAGAGGTTACAATTCAACTTTATTTTTCACCCAACTTGCTGGTCTGTTAGTTGGTAACACGAGCTTCAGATAGTTCTGTCTTGATCCCCGACATTCTGCTGTGTACATGTAGATTTGTGTACACGATGTAATTGAGAAATAGTTGTTTCTCGGTGTTTTAACGTCCGCTTCCAAATAAGGGCATGGGGCATTCAAAACTGCTGATTTTCGTTTCATTTTTCAGACAATATGTAAATTTTTAACTCTGAATCCACGTTAAATTTATTTAGCATTTAATAAAACATACATTATGTAAGAGCTGAATCAGCCTATTGCAGGTCTTTATGTTGGCCTGAAATGTTATTTAAATTATTAATTAGACATTTATTTACTTGATTTCTTCATTATTAACTTCTCAATGGGGTCGAATGGCTCAGATTTTAAGTAAAATAGAACAAACAACTCGGTTATTTCATGATTTAATTAAAAAAAGGATAAGAGGGGCTAAGACTCGAATGACCAGTAGGGTGGTTACGATCAATGCACACATCTTTTTAAAACTACAACCATTGCTAACTTCACTCAAAATAAAGTAATTTGAATGAAATTTTAAATATTTCCATTTTACATTATCTATTTTTGAACTATTATAACGAGAATGGCCAGCTTTTTATCTAAATCTTACATAATGTATCTTTAAGAAAACAAAATTACAATTACCAATGGTAGACATTCTTGGATTCAAACAGATTCAAAACATTTTTCACAAATATAATAGATAGTGCTGGCTTGGGTTAGCCATTTCCAATTTACATCGTCTGGGAAGGATGTCAAATGTTGACAAATTTTCAATACAAAATGTCATTGTAAAATATTGAAACGAAATTAAACCATTTTTGGACTGATTTTACTACCCTACCCCAAACCCTAACCCTTCACAACATAAAAGTTAAACATCCCGGAAATAATGATCAGAAACGTAAATGAAGATGTTACAAAAATAAATGCCTTATTTTGAGCTTTACTTGGAATCAGTGCTTCCCATTTTGTTTCTTGGTCAAAGTTTAATTAATAAAGAGATTTTTTTCTTTAAAAATCATTTTTCCTCTAGATTTATGCCATGTTAAAATACTGGAGACATTTTTCACGAGAGCACAAGTAAATATGATAGAAAGTGACCCATCTACCAGTATTGGATTTTTCTCTGGCCTGCCAAAATCTAGAACAATTGTAAATGTATTTCAAATGTTGGAACTATATATATATATATATGGGTTCTGATATTTAACGGTAGTTCCAACATTTGGGACTGCTCTCGTTTTTATGTAGATGCTTCTAATCTAACCATATCAATGAAAATAGTAGGAGAATAACCTTGTTCGTGAAATTTGCAACAAAATATTAAATTTCAAAATCTATTGGAATAAAACAGCCCCGGCGGAGTGGGGGGGGGGCGGTAGGGGGCGCAAGTACTCTTTTCTCCAGGTTAATGCGACCCCTGGACCCTCACCTATAAGGACCTATAAGGACCTAGATTGGAAGCTCCTCCGCAATCAAGAATTGCTTCTGCAGGCTTTGTAAAAAGATAAGGTTCGTTGTTTTATGGGGAGGTTTATTTGATTTGGTTCATAGATAGAGGAAACAAAATTATCCAAAAGAAAAATGAAATATTTTTTGTTTAGAAAAGTCTCTTCTTGATTTGATTCGTAGATAGAGAAGGAAACAAAACAGTCCAAAAGAAAAATGGAATATTTTTTTTTGTTTAGAATAATCTATTCTTGTTGTAAGATTTTATTGACAAGGTTGGTGTAAATAGTAAGGAAATAATAATAGGGCAATTAGTCGAAAAAAACATTCGGATCGTAACGGGTAAATTAACAAAAAATAAAAAATATATATATTCAGCTTTGATTTGTTGGAATATATTTTAAAAATTTAAATAATCATTACAAATTCTTTATCATTCATTTCCTTGGCTAGGACTTAACCGGAAACTTGCTTAAAAAAAAACCTAGTCGAAAATAAATATATAGGGCATTGTGACCTCACGCAGCCAAATCATTTCAACCATAACGTTGGTTGTTTCAATATTAATTTAATGACCAGCATTGAACAGCGTTTATCAAGCACGCAAATGAAATGGTATGTAATTGTTTGAGGTATCACTCCATATCCATCGTTCAACTAAAAGATAATAAACGATAAACCGATTTATTTCTTACATATTAACTAACGTTCATCTATCATATAAATTTCATTAATTGACATTCAAACTTTTTAATTTTTTTATTCGTTATATTAATAATAAGACAATGTGTTAGATATAGGTAAAAAAAACAAATTTTTAAGATTTTGTATACAGTTTTTTTTTTCACCATCCCCCCCCCTCCCTTCCCATAATTCACACTTTAAAAAATCTTGTTGCTATTGTGTACAGGTTATCGTGTAATTGTTATTACGTTACTATAGTTACGTTACTATGGTTACTATAAATAGTATGTATATTTTGTTTATTGTATGATACGTATAACTAAAAGAGACAATTTAAACAATGTTATAGTAATCTTGTTTTCACATTTAGCCGAGGAGAAGGACAGAAATAACGCGATTACGTTTGTTGACATTACGTTAATTTTCTCCTTCTCCCATGTTTGTTCCGTCAATGTACGTAAGTAAGGTATTCTTTCGTGATTATCGAACTATTTATTGGAGAGATTTTTTTTTTCGTACCATTATTCAAGTGATCATTGTGCCATATTAGTTAATTAATTAATTGCCTACTACACGTATGAATTGTTATTAATTAATTCGATATCGATAATTATTGAGGGTTTTTTTATTATTATTATTTCTATGATATTATCCAGATTCTGGAAACATGTGCACAAATTTTAGCTAGAGTTTAGAATTTACATAACTAGAAAAGCTTGACCTTATTTGGCTGAAATAATTAGATTTTGACAGAGAAAAGTCTTCTTTAAAAGAGAAAAAATAATGATGTAAAGTCTTCTTTGAAAGAAAAAAAAAAAGAACTTTATATTTCAAATTTGACATTTCCCTAAATTGTGGTCGGATAAAGGCGAGCTGTAGTTGTGTGTTTTCTTCTTGTTTTTCTCCGTGTCCTGTGGTTTGATCAAAAACTTGTAATGGTCGAGTTTATCAGTTTTAAACGCTGTGATGTTGATAAAGATTACAAAAGTGCTATGTACAAAAAAAACAACAAAATGTACCGATGTAAAGGTCGAAGAGTTAATATAAAGAGCAACCAAGTTGCCAGATTAATTAAAATGTTATTTGTGTACAAAGGATGTTAGAAGAACTAACAATATCGGTTCTTTGATTTTGTAAAGAAATGAATGTGTAATAATGTTATTAAGAAAATTTTGAATTTTATCGTCATTTTTAATACTGTAGAATCTAGATGTTTGAGTTATTGCCTTGTTCTGCGTCTCTGCTACATACACTACTATTCTTATATAGGCTAAATCTTGTATCATGCAACATAATTTGCTTAGCAAATAAACTAAAAGGTTAAAAAGGAAAAATAACGAAGGAAAAAAACAAAACAAAAGGAAAATATCTGTTGAAGATGTAAATAGAGAGGAGAGTATACTACACAAAAATGTCATGAAATGACTCATCCGGTGTAAGGGGTATTTTTTGGTAAATACTAGGATCTTGATAGATTCGGTGTAAATTTTTTTCGCTCATAATTATAAAGATTGGATTGTCTTGTTGTCGAAGAGAAATTAAAATACAAAGTTGTCGAAGAGAAATTAAATGCCGCAAAGTGATCCAATAGAAATTAAAATGCTGCAAAACTAAACTAAAAATACTTTATAAAGTATCCTGGCAAATGGGATCTATAGTGAATATACAAGTGTTGAATATTTATCGGCCTATGCAACACACTCGACGACGATGTGAGCAAAGTGACGGGGTTACTGTGAAAATATAATTTAACGGGAGAAATATGACACGCCTACATTGTGTTTTAATAAACGTTAATATTACTACCATATGTTGTTGGGGTTCTCTGATAAAATTAGAGTTATCGTGACATTCGTGAAAACAGGAAATAGCTCAAAGAATTTATTTCACTCAAAGGCTAGTTGTAGATTTGAGGGCAGGGGCCTTTTTCTCGAAATCTTAACCAAAGATAAAATCCAAATTTTAGTAGATAGGCCTACTTCAATTTTGATTTGGCTAGGAACTAAAACCAATCTTTTATTATCCAATCAAGTTACTAAAATTTGTATTTTTATCTTGGTTAAAATTTCGTGAAGCAGACCCTAGGATAATTGATATAAGATGAATTATAGAAAGAACAAAAAGTGAAACTATCACTTCCGTAAACCTATAAGTGCAGATGTTGTTTCGTTGATAACGTACATGAAATATGCCGATTTAAAATCTTTGAATGATTTTTTTTTATTTTTTATTTCTTGAATCCTTTTTTTTATTCACCCATATTGAAATGTATTGCCTGGTTATTGCCTGGCAACCAATCTTTAAAATAACTAATCATCTACTCAGATGAGGCTTTCAAAACCATTTTGTCATCTTGTTTGTGTTAACTCTTTAATCCTACGATGCGCGTAAAAAATTAAAACCGTGTAATATCATGTTATAGGCCTGGTGGTAATCACCGTGCACGCTAGTAAATCCTTTTTTTCAACCATCAATATCCTGCAGCTTATCAGTAAAGAAATGCAGCTTTAACGTAAGGCAACATCATCGTGTAAATTCCCATTACTCTGATGTAGATAAAATCGTAGATAAGATCATTCTTCTGGCCAGTTACTTAATTAACTTTTAAAAACACATTTTATATACTTTAGTTGAGTGCAATATTTAAGAAAATTCAAAATGTCTTCATTTCAGTAGCGTATTATACGGCAGCTGCTGGAATATATAATATGTATATTAGTAATGGGTTGAATAGAAAATTGCATATGATATCTAGTGATTAGGGGCTCTATTCCTGGGCCCGGTTTCTCGAAATCTTAACTAAAGATAAAATCCAAATTTTAGTAGATATTTCAATTTTGATTGGCTTGCCACTAAAATCAATCTTATATTATCCAATAAAATTACTAAAAAATGGATTTTATCTTTTGTTAAAATTTCGTGAAACAGATCCCTGATAACATAAAATTAAAATATTTTAAGAATTCTGTTCTTTCATTGGCTAAGAACTAAAATTTGTACCAAGATTTTAAGTCTCGACCAATGAAATAGCTGCATTCTTATTAAGATATATTAATTTTAAGTTTTTTGTGAATTGGGCTCCTGAATCATGGATATTGAAACGCCTACTCATATAAGATAAGAGATATAAATGTTTATAAAAAACATTGATGGATTATTAGGTTTTGTTTTTATTTTTTACATTTTATTTTCTTTCCATGTGGCAGCTCATATTTCTCATGCATACCATCATGTACATCAAAGTTATAATCAATTTCTTGATCCCCCTCTAGTATATATTCAACTTGTACCTGTTGTTCATGTCTACAACTTCACGTAACAGTTAATTGCATATAGAGTTGTCTACCCTATCTACCAGATGCCTTGTTCACTAAACCGCTTTTTCATTGGTCAAGAGTTAAAATTCGTACTAATATTTTAACACTTTCAACCAATGAAATGGCTGCTCTTGAAATAAACAGCTCTTTCATTGGTCAAGAGTTAAAATTTGTACTAATATTTTAACACTTTCAACCAATGAAATGGCTGCTCTCTTGAAATAAACAGCTTTTTCATTGGTCAAGATATTGAAATTCATACTAATATTTTAACACTCTCAACCATTGAAATGGCTGCTGTCTCAAGTGGAGCATTAGCTAGAAATATTGATGATAACTTCACGGATGGTGTTATAAATAATACTGAAAAGTTTCAGAATCAAGGCTCGACATATGTAGGCCTACCAAGACATAAGTAGGCCTACCACGACATATGTAGGCCTACCACGTATGCAAAGTTTCAGTCTCAAGACTCGACATATGTAGTAGGCCTACCTCGACATATTTAGGCCTACCACGACATATGTAGGCCTACCACATATGCAAAGTGTCAGTCTCAAGACTCGACATATGTAGGCCTACCACGACATATTAAGGCCTACCACGTATGCAATTAACTGTTATTGTAAGATCTCCATCTTGGATTCTCCATCTTGGATTCTCCATCTTGGATATTAACATGATTATAATAAGCTATGTGTTTAAAGAATGTGGCCTGTAAATATATTATATGTTTATATAGTATGCACATCATATATTAATCTATAAAAATTTCTCTTCATTGGGCGAAAACAAAAAATATATCAATGCTGCTATTTTGTTTCATATTTACCTACCATTTTAAAAAAAGAAGCATGAAGAAAATTACGACACTACTATCATTGTGATCTTGTTATGAAATAAAACATCAATATATACAGTAGATGCTTTAATAGTGATATATGTTTCAAATAAATAGCTAGCAAAATGTTATCAACGTCTTTTCTTGTTTGTTTTGGGGATCACATGGGTAAGTAGGTAAGGCGCTGGTTCCTGCATTGGCCGAGAAAGTTTATCTCGATTTTCCGGCATGGTTTTCCCTTGTCGGTGATGCAGAACCGAGGTCCTGTGTATACATTGGCGTGCACGTAAAAGATCCCTTGGCAGTTCGGATTCGATATAAGAGTAGGCCGTGGCGCTGCTGCCCGAGCAAAATTTCCCTCATAGCACCCTGTATGGCGTATGCCCGTCTTCCATTAGCAGAGGTTAGGTGCAAAACCCCATTTCATTTCATTTTATATCTTGTTTGTTTTATTTGGATTGTAAATGAAATGAATGTTGAGGGGTGTGTCCAGAGGGGGTTGAGGGGCCCTGCATGCACTTGGCATATTTTTTACTCCTTTGTTTAGAGAGAAAAATGGGGTTTAACGTCCACTCGACACAAACTAGATCTTTTCGGGACTAACATGGTTCTATGTCTATAAGAAATGAAATGGGGTTTAACGTCCTACTGTTCTGCTCCTAAACTTGGCTAATGAAAATGGACATACGCCATACAGTGTGCTCTGAAGGAAATTTTGCCCGGAGAGCGGCACAACGGCCTACATTTATAATGTGCATGTCAATTTGTACATGGGGACTCGTTTTTCCATCCCATACGAACGACTAGTCAGCTGTCGCTTGCTAGGCCCTCCATCCTGCATCACTGACAAGGGGGAAACAAATGGACAACAAGGCATTATTTACGATTGGGAGATTTTGGAATGCAAGGATCCTAACGAATAGAATTACGTGTTGATTGGATTTAA
The DNA here is from genome assembly GCA_917208275.1 of Patella pellucida. Classification (NCBI taxonomy): domain Eukaryota; kingdom Metazoa; phylum Mollusca; class Gastropoda; family Patellidae; genus Patella; species Patella pellucida. The sequence continues at coordinate 69,693,300 of OU795042.1, read as the reverse complement.
GGTTTTGTCAACACAATACATCTGTCATTTTCAGACAAAGATATTGCAATTTTCAACTTCATGGTCTAAACAACAAAGGAGAATTTTGCCCAGACAGCATCTATCTCCTTCTCTTCTTTAATTTCAAACTGTGAAGGGCTCCCTTACATGTACGCTAATGCAAGGACCTTGATTTTTCTGTCAGTCTGAGGCAAATCCCTGTGAAGGGTAGATTACAATGAGTAGCTGGAATAAAATGAAATAAAATGAGGGTTTAACGTCCTACTTTTCTGCACCAACTGGCCAAATGAAATGTGCTTTGAGGGACATTTTGCCTGGACAGCGGCTTTTATTTCGAATTCCAACTGTCAAGAGTTTTGTTATGTGCATGCCAATGAGTAGGCTACATATGAGACCTTGCTTTTTAATACTGTCCGAACAACTAGACACTGTCTCCCCCTCATACTACACCACTGACAATGGGAAACTGGGCAGGAAAATCCTGAGGAACTCTCTCAGCCAACACCGGGAGCGAATGCGAGCCACCTTATCCAATGAGCCACCAATCAACTCCCTCTTTATGCTGATAAAAAAGACAAGGGATTAATATTAATGCTAGTTTTATTTGTTTCGAGGAATGCGCATGTCAATCTTCATGGGTTTACTACAGGTCCTCTAGTTACTATTCCTAGTACTAAAAAACCCTACACAGAAGCAAATTAATGAAATAAAATTGACCATGTTAGTCCCGAAAAAACCTATCATTGCTGCTTTACTTTTGGAACCTTTAATTTTTTAGATGAATATACAGTTGCAGGGAGATAACTCTCTTTAAAAAATTAAATCAGGATTCAGACAAGCATATCTTGCTGAATTGAGAGCTAAATCCCTATACTTTGGCACCGAATATAATATTGTACTTGACATTCAATTGTATCTGTATTTACTGCAATTTCTAATCTATGTTCAGCGAAAAAATGCGAAGAGTCCAAATTGAATGGCAGTCTTTTCTGGTGTTGGGTTATTCCAGTATATGGCCTACACCGGTAGTATTGGAGTTGGTCGTCGGGGAGACATTCCTCACAGGGTTAATCACTCTGAATTGCACATGGCGTTAGGATTTCTGGACCAAACCCAACCCTAACCCTAGCACGCGGTGCCTGTCCCATCTGAATAGCTAGGAACAATATCCAACACATCCTAGTAATTTTGTGTTTCCATTAGGCTACTGGTGCCATTCTAGCTAGGGGATCTTTCATGTACAGTACCCATTTTTCTGTCCCATCAGAACAACTAGGCACAATTTCCAACACATTCTGAGTACCGGTAACTCTAACTCTAATAGTAAGTGCAGGGGGACTGCACCACATATGATTTACACAAAAGACAAACATAGCGACAAGACACCATACTCAAAAGGGGATCACGGTGGCTAAGTGGATAAGGCGCTGGTTCGCTAGCCTGGAGGTTGAGTGTTCGATCCCTGCATTGGCCGAGAAAGTTCATCTCGATTTTCCGGCGTGATTTCCCCTTGTCAGTGATGCAGAAGGAGGGCCTGACAAGGACAGCTGTCTAGTCGTTCGGATGGGACGAAAAACCGAGGTCCCGTGTACAAATTGGAGTGCACGTAAAAGATCCCTTGGCAGTTGGAATTCGATATAAGAGTAGGCCGTAGCGCCGCTGCCCGGGCAAAATTTCCCTCATTGCACACTGTGGCGTATGCCCGTCTTCAATTAGCCCAGGTACGGTGCTTAAGCGTAGGACGTTAAACCCCATTTCATCCCTCATTCCATACTCAAAAAACAACAACAAACAGACAATTCAAAAAAAGCGAATGGATCCGGGGGCTAGCCGTAAGCGTCCACTGCGCTGTACAGTGCCGGGCCTGTGGTGACACAGACTTCACTCAATTTGAAAACAACTGGGAATGCAACCCAAAGAAATAATTATATAGTGTCAGGGTTAGGGTCATTTGGCCTGTATTTTGACAGCCTGTTAAAGGTAGGCTTATTTAATTTTTGTTGTTTAGACTTTCCCGCTAAAATAAGGGCAATCGAAGCTATTGATTACAATTTATTTAAGTGTATAACCTCGTTTCCATTATCCCCGTCAGTGAAGAAAAGTAGGACGTTATGTCATAAAACTGTAAAACGGTTACAGTGGTCAAAGGGAGATAATCATTTGGAAGTGTAAAATGTAGTTGTCTCCCTTATACTACATATTCGGTAGTCCTGGACTGTCATTTTTAGGCTTCTTATTATATTACCTTTGATCTCTTTACCCTAAATCTGGCATAACGTAGAAAATGACAGTGAACCTAGACATATTTACCTCACATTACAAGGACTGGACAAGACTTTAGCTTTGTGATATGTCTAACTTCCAGCACGAACCCTAAAATTATATCTGAAAAGTGACAGAGAGCACGTTGTTTTGTTTACACGAAGAATCTACCTTGGGCTTTGACAAACTTCTGACCAATCAGAAGTCTCTGTATACCGGAAGTTCAGGTGTTTTCGAGCGACGAAAATAAATGGACACCCGTATTTACAAGTTGTAAGTATTTTCTTACGACGATGTAATGATTAGAAAATGAATTTCAGACCCAAAACATGTCACGTTTTATTTTAGTATTTTGTAAGATAATTGTTTGTATGCCATGGAATTTCATTACACTAGTTTCTATAGAAATGAATCGCTGCAATGCAAATAAATGACATATATATAATTATAATAATAGAAGAGGGAAAGAGAGAGAAATGGGGTTTAACGTCCACACGACACAAACTATGTCATTTAGGGACTAACATATATGGTTTAATTTCATTTCAATGATGCACATGCGTGTAGGTATCTTTAGCCGATGAAACTGGACGACCTGGAGAAAACCCATGAGGTTGGACAGCGACCCTACTCCTTGCCAAGCACAACCGGGGATTTCGAAACCACGTCAGTTGACTCAATGACGACAATGATTATAGACTTTATGATACAGCATGCACATGCTAACCATTCGGCCATCCAAACCCCCAATTTAATAGTAATAAGTAAACCTTATAATAATACATGTAGTACTATTAGATCAATTATTAATGTTATTATGACACAGTATATGAATCCAATTAATTTCATATAGATAATGTAATATCATTCATATAAATAATAGACTTAGTAATAGTTAGACTCATTTCGTTATAGATAATCCAAGCATGAGCCTAGTAAACATTTTACATATGTACTAATGTAATTCAGCTCTGAACGTAGGTCTCATTACACTCGCCCTGTAGGCCTACGTCCAGGGATTGGTTATTGAATCCTTGTCAACAAATATAAGTCTTCCTAGTGAATTTTACCAGGGAACTTTACTTTACACTGCTAAACAGTCCTGTGTCAGTCCCTGATCAATGTAACTGAACATCTTAGTGAGAAAATAAGACCTTGATTACCATGCAAGAACACGCTGGTAAAAATACATGTACGTCCCTCCTGTCTATTTCGACGAGATCTCGCGCGTGCAATGATAATCCTTACTGAATTCCAGGGTGCAACCTAACATTTCAAGCGTGAAGGAGATAAATCTGTCTGGTGTGTAATTTCAAATAAGGACCACTGAAATTCTAAATTATAGCAACCACTGTTAGAACGCGTACATTAGCCACACATGGCAATTTGGCAACCAAATTTGGTCAATTTGACTCGCACACTGAGTCACTTCACTGCTTACAGTTTATGGTAGTTGTCTCTCGTGCCTGTCGGCTATCGTTATTATCGATTGCGGATCAACAATGGATTACCGCAATGACATAGATCGCATTTGGATTACCGTATACGTGAAAGATGACAATTAATGAATTAGCACTGATCAATAAAGTAAAGTGCAAGGTAAAAAGGTTGTGCCAAATTGGCGTGCAAATCTAATGAAAATTCGCGTGCAACGATCTCTGAAAAAAATCACTTGTGCGTGCACCGGACATACTCTGCAGACTGGTTCTAACAGACTTCATTTAAAGGGTAATACACAAATTTACTCACTCGGCCATATAAGATGAAACAAAATTTACGTAATCCATTGTTACATGTACCGGTATTTGGCTAGACAAAGCAATAAATGACTGAAGATTCTCAACTTTACAAAGATTTCAATTTGTTTCTGGTGTAGGCTACATAGTAGAGGGGTTGGATGGCCGAATGGTTATTACATGTACGCTGTATCATAAACCCTGTCATTGAGTCAACTGGCATGGTTTCGAATCCTGGTTGTACGTGACAAGGAGTAGGGTCGCCTGTCCAACCTCATGTGTTTTCTCTGGGTCCTCTGCTTTCCTCCCACTGGTAAAGACCCCTATTCTCAAGCAAATTATTAAAATAAAATTAAAACCATATGTTAGTCCCGAAATAACCTGGTTTATGTCGAGTGGACGTTAAACCCATTTCTCTCTCTCAATTTTCCGGCGCGGTTTCTCCTTGTCAGTGATGCAGAACGGAGGGCCTGGCAAGGACAACTGTCTAGTCATTCGGGTGATACGAAAAACCAAGGTCCCGTGTACACATTGGCGTGCCGTGCACGTAAAAGAACGCTTGGCAGTTGGAGTTTGATATACTTGTACATGTAACAATAGGCCGTCGCGCTGTGCCCGGGCAAAATTTCCCTCATAGCATACTGTACATGTATGGCTTATGCCCATCTTCCATAAGTCCAGGTTAAGTGCATAATACTAGGACGTTAAACCCCATTTCATTTGATCTAAATCTTAAATTATGCACCTTTAATTCAAAAAATTGGTATAATACTACACATATTCTCAAATTAAATTTTGTCTCATGTTCCATTGTATTATAGACATTGTAAGTTAATCAGTGTACCGTAACTAGAATATATAACTGTATATCGACACATTTACTCATGCATGCAATAGGATAATATATCACTTATTGATAAAAACTTAATTCATTGAAAAAAAAACACACTTGTATGGATATTGTACATGTCCCACTTCTGAATTTTTTAACATGCTACATGAGGGGTTGGGAATGATGGCCGATCACCTCTGGCTTTTGGCTGTGGGTTCGAGCCCTAGTGTGGGCACATGGGACATGGAGATAGGGGCGCCTTCTCAACCTCGTGGGTTTCCTCCGGGCACCTTGGTTTCCTCCCACGCGCAAGCGAATTATTGAAATAAAAATTGAAAACCATACGTCAGTCCCAAAATGACCTAGTTTGTGTCAAATGGACGTTAAACCCCATTTCTCTGTCTCTCAATACACATATACAGGTATCATTATTTGCTTGATAACCATACCTGTATGGATGTTTTGCTTGATAACGATACCTGTATGTGTATTAAAACGTAGCATGTTAATAAGAAGGACATGTACAATATGTACATGTATATCCATATAAGTGTGTTTAGTTTTAGTGAAATCTATTTCAGTACATGTATGTCTTATAAGGATTACTGATAAGAACTTAATTCATGTTTTCAGTTTATGTAGATTATACAGGATTATATACATGTATTATTTATTGCGTTGATAGGAACATTATTAGTAGATAGATAAGAAATGATATGGGGTTTAACGTCATACTTTTTCTGTGCGAACTGAACCACATGTAATGACATGCTTTTACACCATACAGTGTGATATGAGGAACATCTAGCCCTCAAAGGGGGGTGGGTGGGGTAGATGGCAGAATGGTTTGCGTGTGTATCATAAAAAGCCCTCTCATTGAATCAATCCAATCTCGTGGGTTTTCTCTCGGTTCTCCGGTTTCCTCCAACTGCTAAAGACCCCTGTACAAGCGAATTATTGAAATAAAATTAAACCATATGGCAAGGAAAGCAGTCTAGTCGTTTGGATGCACGTAAAAGATCCCTTGGCAGTTGGAATTTGATATACATGTAAGAGTAGGCCGTAGCATTGCTGCCCGGGCATAATTTCCCTCATAATACACTGTATGGTGTATGCCCATCTTCATTAGCCCAGTTCGGAGCAAAACAGTAGGACGATAAATCCTATTTCATTTCGTCTATCTTTTTTCAGTACATGTCTCCAACCTCGTGGCTTTTCTCCGGATCCTCCTGTTTCCCCTGATTGCTAAAAAAAAACCTACGCATGAGCAAATTTTTTTTTTAAAAACATGTTAGTCCCGAAATGGCTTAGTATGTGTCGAGTGGACCTCATTAAAAAAAAAAAATTAGTACATGTCAATAAAGTGTGGGTGTGTATAGAGATAAGATCCTGAATGATCCAACATGGTGGCTCCTGCATTAATAAGGGAATTATTAGTAAATTTATCTCTTCTTCTTTGGGGATCACGGTGGCTAAGTGGATAAGGCGCTGGTTCGCTAGCCTGGAGGTCGGGTTTTCGATCCCTGCATTGGCCGTGAAAGTTCATCTCGATTTTCCGGCGTGATTTCCCCTTGTCAGTGATGCAGAAGGAGGGCCTGACAAGGACAGCTGCGTAGTTGTTTGGATGGGAAGAAAAACCAAGGTCCCATGTACACATTGGAATACACGTAAAAGATCCCTTGGCAATTGGAACTCGATATAAGAGTAGGCCGTAGCGCCGCTCCCCGGGCAAAATTTCACTCGTAGCACACTGTATGGCGTATGCCCGTCTTCCATTAGCCCAGGCTAGGTGCATAATAGTAGGACGTTAAACCCCATTTCATTCATTCTCTTTTTCTCTATCTATTTTTAGGAAATAGATTGTGGATTTAAATGTCTACGGATATACAATCATGACTGATCAAACCAAAGACAATCCTATACAGGATATTACAAAAACAAAACCCAACGATGATCAGCCGGATGATGTCCACGCCGCGGATGATACTTTATCTGGTGAGGAAGATTTTCAGGATGCAAGAGAAAACATAGGTAAGTCACTCTCTAGATATTATTTAGGCGTTACATGTAGATGTGCACGTAAAAGAACCCTTGGCAGTTGGAATTCAGTTGCTGCCCGGGCAAAATTTCCCTCATAGCACACTGTATGGCGTATGCCCGTCTGCAATTAGCCCAGGTTAGGTGCTTAAGGGTAGGACGTTAAACCCCATTTCATTCATTCATTCATTCGTGCACACTGTGTCATTAGGTTTATTATTGAGTCAACTGGCATGGTGTCGATTCCCTGGTTGTACCCTGGTTGTACGTGGCAAGGTGTAGTGTGTCTGTTAAACCACGTGGGATTGCCAGTTTGGTTTGGAAGTTTCACATTCTATGAACTGCTGCTATAAGGTCTGTCATTGAGTCAACTGGTGTGGTTTTGATTCCCCGGTTGTATGTGACAATTGAAATAAAGTTGAACCCTGTGTTAGTCCCGTAAAGAACTACATGTAGTTTGTGTTGAGTGGACATTAAACCTCTCTCTCTCTCTCTCTCTCTAGAAGTGTAAGTTTATATTCTGTTCAGGAAAGCATGATTTCAGAGTTCAGACATAGTGCAGATATACATGTAGGACTGATATAGGGCTGATAAAGATGTGTAAAGGTGCATCTAAATATCAAGTTCTAGAGTTGGGTTAGGGTTTACATGTAATTTAAAGTTACATTATTCAAGATATAGATAAGAACTAGCCATTCTTGCTATAATAGTTCGAAAGTAGATGATGTAAAATGAATAATTTGAAAATTTCATTCAAATTACTCTATTGCAAGCGAAAATATTGGCTATTGAAGATTTGGCCAACGTGTGCAATAATTTCAACCACGGTCCTGGTTGATCAAAGCTAAGACTCGAAGCGCCCGCCTGCCATATTTGATTTATCACTTAAACGTTCTAATCTGTTTAATATCGGAGCAATCTGATGCCATCCAAAGTTGATTAAGGCCTGGATCAGTTAATTAATGTCTAATTAATACTTTCATGCCCAAATAAAGACCTGCACTAGGCAGATTTAGCTCTTGAATAATGCATGTTTAAGCACAGGAAATTGTGTTTCTATCAGTCAAATTTTATAATTTTCCTCATACAAACACACATCTTCTGCAACTTTTCTTGATGAATAAAAACACTGCCAACTGAACTAATACAAAATAGGAAGCACCATTTAATTCCTTGTAAAAAAAACATTGTTATGGACTTCCCTATCAACAAACACAGATTCTGTTTTACATGTATGTACAGGAATAAACGGGCCACAACATTTTATAGTTTTCATGATTTCTGGAGGTAAATACATGTACGGACACTCGGACAGCTACTAACCCGTTAAGTGCGTAACTAGGTCATTAAATAACCTCCTGGACAACTGCCTTGGAGGTATTTTCCCCAACTTATTCTTATAACATAGTACATAGTTCTACAACACTTCGTCAAATTAATTACATAAAAAGGGGTACATGCAGTTAACTTTAAAAAAACATCACACTTAAAGGGACAATAACACTCTTGCTGGCTTGACAGGTCCAGAAAAAAAAAATCAGCCTTATTCTAACTACTAGATGTTTAAGTGTCCTACCTGTTGTGTAAATTATCCATTACAACCTATCTTACTTGTCCAGAGGGTTCGAAAATATGTTTAAATCCAAGTTGCACTTGGAAGTGCTTACGTAAGGCTTTCCAAACCATGTTACGACATGGAGTTGAATTTTTCCAATTTTTAAAATTAGGTGGGTTAGGATGAAATTTGTATCATTTATTAATTGGAATATTGTAAAATAGTACAATTTGTTGACCAGAGTAATGATTGGGACATATTATTCAGTTACAACAAGAGTGTTATTGGGGCTTTAACGAGTTAATGGCTCGGTTTGTTTTATTGACCTTGGGGCTCATAGCTCAAAACAAATCACCTAACAAGGAAAGCTGTCTAATCGTTTGGATGGGGCAATAAATTGAGGTCCTGTGTACAAATTACAGTGCACGTAAAAGATCCTTTGGCAGTTGGAATTCGATATAAGAGTAGGCTGTAGCACCGTTGCTCAGGCAAACTTTACCTAATAGCACACCGCATGGCATATGCCCGTCTTCATTAGCCCAGTTTAGGAGCAGATTAGTAGGATGTTAAACCAATTTCATTTCATTTGACCGTAGGGCTCATAGATCAAAATAATAATAAAAATAATAATAATAATGACTTTATTTTCTGAGGGAACATATATTTAGTACATGAGTTCTAATTTTCAACATGTCCCTCCTACTCTATAAAACTAGCAACTACACAGTCAAAACAATTCAAACAGGAAAGAAATCTATTCATTATGTCCAATTCATATCAAGTAGATCTTTCCTCTATAACTATCATAATTTATAATATGGTATTTGGTGATTAATTTCCCCAAAATTATTAAATATTATTTATTACCCGATTATTAATTAGTATTTGAGGAGTAAAACGAGTATAACCATCTCAACCTTCAAGATGTACAGATCACGACATATGTCATCCATCAAACGTTAGTATTTTATATTTTTATCTTTTTACCTTTTAATATCTGGTCACCTCTGGCTTGCGACTGTGGTTTCGAGCCCCAGTGTGAGCGTATGTGGCATGGAGATAGTGGCACCTTCTCAACCTTGTGGGTTTCCTCCGGGCACTACGTTTCCTCCCACTGCTAAAGACACCCTACGCGCAAGCGAATTATTGAAATAAAATTAAATCATATGTTAGTCCCGAAATGACCTAGTTGTGTTGAGTGGACGTTAAACCCCATATCTCTCTCTTTCTTTTAATATCTGTGAATGGAGGGATTGAGGAATCTCTAACCATATTATAAAAGTTAAAAGGAGCTAAATCGCTAACATTTGGGAACTAGAAATTCACAAAAGTGGGTCGCAACGCATATAATACTCTTATTACAACTGAGACTGAAGCGTATTATGGACTTTATGGTACACGATTCGTGTACCAATGTAAAAAAAATATTCTATCTTAAATATCGGATATAAGAAGCTCATCTTTTCTGTAAGTTTACATCATCAATGTTGATTTAAATTGACCAATAATTCTTGTTTCGATGTCGACGATTTTGGAGGATTTTGAGTTACGGACTTAGGTCCTTTAATCTCTCAAATCCTCAAAGGAATAACAGTCTAAAAATGGTTCAATTTCTGTATTTTATGTTTTTATGTTTTTACCTTTAATATCGCTAAATAAAGGGATTGAGGAATCTCTAACAATATTGTCAAAGTTGAATCTGTAAAGGAAATAACAGTCTAAAAAAGGTTCAATTCTGTTTGGTATTTAAAGTTACTTTCCCGCAAACAATCTGGGTGATTTGATGATATATTTGAACTAAAAACATATTCAAACTGATTATTCTATCCAAATTTTGCTTCAAATCTTTTTCTAGTAAGAACGGATGTTTCTTCTTTCCATATACATGTATACCAAAATAGCCATAAATACTTTTCTGGGAAAGTATCTTTAATACAAATCATGGACCTTAATTATATACATATAAGGTCCATGTACAAAGATTTTATGAATTGAAAGTTGATCAAGATTCAACATCCTCTGTATGCAATTTATAAATGGGATATAGTTAGAAACTGGCCTCAAACTATTTGATGGGCCTCTTTTTAGTCTAATTGAATTTCTATCGTTGCGATTTTATTTTGTTTTCTACATGGAATGTTTAATAAGTAATTTGAGGACATTTAAGTGTGAATTAAGCCTCGGAAAATTTGATATTTTTTTAGAAAAATGGAAACTGGAAACAGAAAGATAGTATACTGATGTTTATAATCTGTTATTACTGCTGCATATTTTCTCACAAGCATCATTAATAATTATCGTTACTAATTATCGTTACTAATTATGTTAATCTTAAATTGAAAATGGCCGTAGTATAAGACATATAAAAATGGCTAACTCTGTCACATGACTTTCCTTTTGGAGAAAAAACCCATCTGACGTCTATTTTCTCAAGAACATCGTTACAAATTGTCGTTAGTTGTCAATCTTAAATTGAAAATGGCTGTAGTAATACAAATGTACATGTATATGTACATGTATATGTAACAATGGCGAACCCTGTCACATGACTTTCCTTTTGGAAAAACCCATTACACGTCTATTGGCAAACCTGACTGTTGGAGTGTGATCTTGAAAATTATATATTAATAGAATGATTCTTTAATAAGCTACATACATGTATAGGACTGTACATGTATACATGTAGGGGGTTGGGATGGGGGTTGAGATGGCCTAGCGGTCTAGAGTGCCGCGCTTCGAACTTTAGCTGGTCGGTCACCTCTGGCATGGAGATAAGGGCGCCTTCTCAACCTCGTCGGTTTCCTCCGGGCACTCCAGTTTCCTCCCACTGCTAAAGACCCCTACGCGCAAGCGAATTATTGAAATAAAATTAAACCATATGTTAGTCCGAAATGACCTAGTTGTGTTGAGTGGACGTTAAACCCCATTTCTCTCTCTCGCTAGCTCTATCTCTGTATACATGTACATATGTAGATGTCATGTATTTTAACTTTAAGCCTTTTTTTTAAACATATTGTCACCATGGTCTGTCAATTAAACCATACATGTGTGTTAGTCCTGAAATGACCTAGTTGTGTTGAGTGGACGTTAAACCTCATTTCTCTCTCCCTCTCTCTCTGTCAAGTCCTTTTAATTACCTTTCTATCCTTGAATTAATTATGGGTTATCATCCTGGTGACAATATCTTAAACAAAAGACTTAAACAAAAATTTAACTACCAACTTATAGGTTTAACTTAAAATTATAGTGTCTTAACAGACTGTAGTGACAATATTTTAAACGAAAGACTTAAAAAATTTCAACTGCCAACTAAAGCTTTAAGATATTTGACACAAGGAGTTACTGACATCATCCATGTCACCTCCATGACACTTCAGGATTATAACTAGCCGTATTGTCTGTATGTGGCATTCAGCAAATAACACAGACACGTTTTATTTTACGGACATAATACAATGTTGGCTTTATGTATAGAGAGAGAGAGAATTTGGGTTTAATGTCCACTCAACACAAAGGTCATCTCGGGGGAAAATATATAGTGGTAACATTTTATTTCAATAATTCACTTGTGTGTAAGGGTCTTATAAATTAGCAGTGGGAAGAAACCAGAGGACCCGGAGAAAATCTACTAGGTTGGACGGGCGACCCTTCTCCTTGTCACGTGATTTTGAAACCACGACACTAGACGCAATGGCAGATCCTATGAGCTAAAGTGCCTTGTGTTAAATCATTTGACCACTGACCCCTAGACTTTTTAAAATAATCACTGACATTAAGTAGCATTTGTCTCACGCTGGCTGACTCTGGTACCCTACATCTTTATCTTGGCTGTATGACGAATCCTGCATTGGAACTACTTTCAAGTTTCCGTCACTTGCTAGTGAACTCTGGTACTGTACATCTAATCTTGGCTGTATGACGAATCCTGCATTGGAACTACTTTCAATTTTCCGGATTAAAAATGGCGGTGCCATTGAAAAGACGTTGGAAGAATGTTTCTAAACCTGTTATTCATGCAATGAGAACTCTACACACTCTTCGGACAACGTTATTTAAAGAACTTCTTTCTAAAAGCGGTAAGTTTTCCTAAAAAGTAAACCGGTAGCCACATCACAATTGTAAAGGTGTATGTATCTACATGTACGTATCACTTACAGCGGAGGTATGCAATGATTAAGTAGAACACACACTCTCTTTATGGTACCTACATATGTATAAATATTATGTCATCTAGGCTGCACGCAGTATTAGGTCACTCAAATTTAATTTCTAGTTCTTCCTTCAATACCCCCTGGATCCATTCACTTGATTTGAATTGTTCGTGTGTTTGTGATTTCTGAGTATGATGTCTTGTCCATATATTTGTGTAAATTACATGTATGTATAATGTATGGTGAAGTCCCCCTCCACTATTAATTGATAATTACAAACCTTCTCAAACAAGTTCTAGGTTCTGTTTAAAATTTTAAAATTTAGAAATTAGTACATGCAAATAAAAGCTTTTGATAAGAACTACTGAATTTTACTGACTTCCTGTTTGTTTTTAAACTACCAGTCTTTTGTTCTGGTGGAAATAGAAATCAACTTATTTAAAGGGACAATAACACTCTTGCTGGCTTGACAGGTCCAGAAAAAAAAATTAGCCTTATTCTAACTACTAGGTGTTTAAGCGTCCTACCTGTTGTGTAAATTATCCATTACATCATATTTTACTTGTCCAGAGGGTTCGAAAATATGTTTAAATCCAAGTTGCATGTGAAAGTGTTAACATAAAGCTTTTCAAACACATGTAGTTTAATTTTTCCAATTTTTTAAATTTGGTGTGTTAAGATGAAATTTGTATCATCAATTAATTGGAAAATTGGAAAATAGTACAATTTGTTGACCAGAATGAAGATTGGGGCATATTATTCAGTTACAACAAGAGTGGTATTGGGGCTTTAATGGGTGGCCTAAGTTATTATATATTTTGATTATACATATTTCATGAATTGACAGGGTTGTGGTGTGTTATTTTGTTTATGTTACTCTACAAGTTAGATGAGTTTTTATTTCTCGATGTTCACCAAGCGATCTGGGGTTATGTAGGAGAGACCTTTTATATCTTACTCTCTAACTCAACTCACTGACTTTACATGTAGTGTATGTTATATTCTAAGATTCACACTCAAGATATTTTTAGATTTTTGCTATAAGTTTGAAACAAGAGTTACTGTAGTTATGTATGAATCTCTCATTGATGAACTTGGATTCCCTGGGTGGAATAAAAGTTACCTTAGTTATGTATGAAACTTTCATTGGATATCCTGAGTTTGAAAAGAGAGTTACTGTATGTAGCCTATGGATGTTTCATTGAGGAACTTGGATATCCGGTGTAGATAGGATTACGACTATTTTATTAATTAATTTGTTTATCGGGTAAGAGGGTATTAAATTTAAGATATATTTATCAATTTTTAACGACGATAATCCTGATTTCCAGGTCCCATGTTCACAAAGCATTCTCAGACAAAAGTAAAGAATTTACTCAAAATTGTTTGACTTATTTTAACTAAACTATAGCCTTTTATAAAACTTTTGCTGTTTATATGTATCAAATACATCAATATGTGGAAAGTTTTGTATTTTTGGATAAACAGTGATTGAAAGTTGAGTAAATTCTTAACTTAAGTCTGAGAATGTTTCGTGAACTCAGGGCCAGTTTCAGGAGAATATCTAGTTTGTCATGGTTTAATCCACATTGAAATATTCTCAGATAAATTATTTAATATTTAATCAATCTACTGGCTTGGATTAGTAGGATTCAATCGGATTATAGGTGGTATTGACCCATTTATATCTGCTATAGAGGATGTCAAAGATTGGGAAATTTTGTATTCATGAAATCTTTGTAAATGACAGCTAGAAGTTACAACTTTCATAAGTAATCAAAATCTCTCTTAGTGATTATCAGTAACTTTAAAATTGAAATGTAGTTAGTTAAACTACAATGTTCTTCCAAAATCTCATCATTTAAGATATTCGTTTTAGAGGTTTTTCTACTTCTCTCCATTCTACTTTTGTACTAAGCAAGGGATTTAACATCTCTCCAGTGATGATCAGAGACAAAAACAGGAGTAGACACTGTAACCCAGGTATCATTTAATCTTGTGTACAAATTGAATGATTTATGGTGATTTCAAACGTTTTTTAACAAATTTTTAAACAAAGATTTGATATTAAACAAATGTGAAAGAAATTAGTGCTAGATACACAAGATTAAATGATACCTAGGGGGCCATCCATAAAGTACGTACGCTCAAAATGGGTAAAATTCAGACCCCCTCGCCCCCTGTACGTACGTTTTGCCAATGAATTTACGCACCTGTACATTTTTGGCGTGCCCCCCCCCCCCCTTTCAAGCGTATGTACTTTATGGATGGCTCCAAGGTTGCAGTGACATGTATCATTAGATGAAGTACTTCCAAAATCTCGGCATTTACACGGTATATACATGTATATAGATAATGGTATTTAACGTGAATGCTATGAGGAATTTATCCTGAGTTTTACATGGGAGTGCAACAACCAGTCACTTACAGTATAATGATGATGTGATTCACTTACTCAACTTCACAGTTCTAACATAATTGAACACACGGCAAGCTGTTGTCTACATTCAACACTAAATGAACCAGTACAAAGAGCTGACAGATTATTTATTCAGAATTTTCCAGTATTTTATAAAACTGGATTAGCGTAGTATAATATTATAACAGTGTAAAATTAAGCATCGACTTACGTAAGTGGAAAAAACAGTATATGAACCAGTACAAAGAGTTCTCAGATTATTTATGCAGTATTTTCCAGTATTTTATAAAAATGAAGTAGCGCAGGTAGTATAATAGTGTAAAATTAAGCATCGACTAAGTGGAAAAAACAGTAAATGAACCAGTAAATAGCTCTCAGATTATTTATGCAGAATTTTCCAGTATTTTATCAATCCATTTACATTGAAACTGGAGTAGCTCAATATAATAGTATATTAACAGTGTAAAATTAAGCATCGACTAATTGAAGTGGAGAAAATAATTTTAAAATATTGCCAAATTGTTTTAATTTGAGATGATTCAGATATGAGACATTGAAACTGGAGTAGCGGTGTATAATATAATAAAAACCAAGTATGGACAATCCAAACCATAAGACAGAATTCAAAGTCCTTAAAAAACGTTTTTGTATAACAGTGTAAAATCAAGCATCGACAAACCTAAGTGGGGAAAATAATTTAAAAATATTACCAAATTGTTTTAATTTGAGATGATTTAGATACTGGAATAGAGATATATACATGTAATATTACATGTATAACAGTGTAAAATTAAGCATCGACTTAGTGGAGAAAATTATTTTAAAATATTACCAAATTATTTTAAAATATTACCAAATTGTTTTAATTTGCGATGATTCAGATATGATGTAAGTGAGGTTATTTGTTGATAGGTCATATATAATCATCGTACATGTTCATGTATTATACATACCGTAAAATATAATCCAGAACTTCCTTTCTACTGTGGACAGTAATTCTTTATTTTGTTTGTTTGTAGCCTCAATGTCTACCAACTCCCGTTACATCTAGACATTCGACTTGGATACATTTCATTTGTATTGATTTACATCTAGACAGTGGACTTGGATTTATTTCATTTGTATTGATTATGTATTTTTAGAGAATGGAGCGAGCGGGTCAGATTGACTCTATATAAAGAAATGTATGTAATTGTTATATTGTATATCGGTTTACTATCAGGAGTAGAAAGATAGGATTGATAACGTTTATATCTATTTAGTATCGATATGTTTGATAGAGCTAGTTGGGTGTTGGTATTATAAAATTATTATTAATGCAAGTGTTGGATCAAAAAGGCATGTGATATTGTTTAACAGTGGTGCTAATATCAAATGTCATATATGGTTTAATCACCTCTTGCTCTCTCTATTTGTGAACAGTTCTTTTGTAATCCTAATAATTCGTTTGTTGCTGCAACTTGACGAAGCTAGAGAGAGAGAGAGCTATGGGTTGAAGCTCCACTTGACATATACTAAGTCATTTCGGGACTAACAAATGGTTAATTTATTAAATTAATTTTCTTGAAAGGTGGGACAGGTGAATTCAAAACCACGAAGCAAGCTGGAGAAACAATAGGACTGTCTTGGACGGGGTCAAACTTGTTATGCTTTAAACTTAACCAGAATTGATTAAACGAGTGAAGATGTTAAATGGACTACATGTACATGTTATTCTGATGTCATCTTTCTTGAATGTAATCCAAATTTTAGATTCAAATAGATCTTTGTTAATTTGACTTGATGCATATCCTGTATTTGATAAATTTGTGTATTCTGCTAGTTGGAACTTACTTTTGTCTGCGGTGTTGTGTCTTACAGGTTTGTCCATTATGTTAGATTTGTTTTCCTGTACCGTAATTATTTTGGGGGTTGTGATAGTCAAGCGATCATGCTCAGCCCAGTCATCTTTATCGGAAAAAAAATGGAGGCCTATCTGTCACAGATAAGATTCATATTTCATTATGAAAGTGATTTTTTACATATCTGCAATATTCATTCATTGACTGTAAGACAAGGGAATCGGCTGCCATTTCAGACCATAAGGTCTGTCATTGAGTCAGGCGGGGTGATTTCGACTCCCAGCTTGTACATGATATACATTGTAAGGAGTAGAGTCACCTGTCCAACCTCAGGGGTTTTCTTCGAGTCCTCCATTTGTCTTATACTGCTGAAGACCCCCTACATGCAAGCAAATTATTGAAATTCAATTGGACTCCATGTTAGTCTAGAGATGACCTACTTTGTGTCTAGTGGACGTTAAACTCTCTCCCTCCCTCTTTCAATAAAGGGGTTTGGGATGGCCTAGTGGTCTAGAGTGCCGCGCTTCAACCTCTAGCTGGCTGGTCACCTCTGGCTTGCGGCTGTGGTTTCGATCCCTTTTGTGAGTGTATGTGGCATGGAGATAAGTGTGCCTTCTCAACCTCGTGGGTTTCCTCTGGGTACTCCAGTTTCCTCCAACTGTTAAAGACCCCTACGCGCAAGCAAATTATTGAAATAAAATTAAACCTTATGTTAGTCCCGAAATGACCTAGTTGTGTTGAGTGGAGGTTAAACCCCATTTCTCTCTCTCTTTCTCTCTCTCAAAGAAAATGTAAACATTAGATGGTAAAACCCAAACATAAACATTGTATGGGATATTTGTACTGAACTCTGTCATATTTTATATGTCCATCTACCTACATGTACATGTAGTTTGTGTCTTGTGCACGTTAAACTCTCTCCCTCTGTAAAAGAAAATGTAAAGATTAGATTGTAAAACCAAATCTTGGGATATTTGTACTTAACTCTGTCATATTTTATGTGTGTACATGTATAATATGACAGATGTTTAGAAAATGATATAAGGAAGTTTGCCAAGTCTAAGTACAGAATGTTTATCTCATTAATTTGTTTCCTCTAGTGTAGTATGACTGTCATAGTACATGTATTCATTCCTAGTGGGTGGGTACTTAGGAAATTTGTGGAAATATTATGATATGAGTTATTGATGAAACCAACTCTCTCTCTCACTCTCCCTCTCTCTCTCTCTCTCTAGTGTAGTATGACTGTCAAACTACATGTATTCATTCCTAGTGGGTGGGTACTTAGGAAATTTGTGGAAATGTTATGATATGAGTTATTGATGAAACCAACTCTCTCTCTCCCCATCTCTCTCTCTCTCTCTCTCTCTCCACATGTATTCATTTCTAGTGGGTGGGTACTTAGGAAATTTGTGGAAATGTTATGATATGAGTTATTGATGAAACCAACTCTCTCTCTCCCCATCTCTCTCTCTCTCTCTCTCTCTCTCTCTCCACATGTATTCATTTCTAGTGGGTGGGTACTTAGGAAATTTGTGGAAATGTTATGATATGAGTTATTGATGAAACCAACTCTCTCTCTCTCCATCTCTCTCTCTCTCTCTCTCCCTGGTGTAGTAGTATGACTGTCAAACAACATGTATTCATTACTAGTGGGTGGGTACATTACTTAGGAAATTTGTGGAAATGTTATGATATGAGTTATTGATGAAACCATTTTTCTCAAAGTGGAAATATTTAATTAGTGAAGAAATTATTGGAGATTTCATTTAACTGTAAACATTGTTGATTTTTGGCATAATTCAAGTAACATTATGGAAGATTAGATAAAGAGCTGCCAGTTCTCACTATAATAGTTAAAGATACATTATGGGAGATTAGATAAAGAGCTGGTAGTTCTCACTATAATAGTTAAAAACTAGATTATGTAAAGGGAATATGATGAAATTTTCAGTCAAATTGATCCAACCTATGCGCAAGCAAATTATTGAAATAAAATTAAATTATTGAAATAAAATTAAATTATTGAAATAAAATTAAATTATTGAAATAAAATTAAATTATTGAAATAAAATTAAAATATATGTTAGTCCTGAAATGACCTAGTTTGTGTAAAGTGGATGTTAAACCACCTCTCTCTCTCTCCCTCTCTCTCCCTTTCTCCTCTCTCTCTCTTCCCCTCTCTCTCTTTCTCTCTGGTAATAAACTCTTACAAACAAACCCTAGTAGAATGAAAGGCAGATGCTATAAATATGAATTCCTTTCTTCAATGTATGTAAATAATGTTGGTTAATATAGGAAAAGAGTAGTTGTTTTTCGGGTTAAACTTGCGATGATCAAAGACAAGATGTCAGAGGTTATCGTTGTAGTGGATGTGTGTCAACAACTCAACCTGGACATCTTGTTTTTTTCTTTGGATCTTTACAAATTAGAAAGGTGGCAGATCGTAGTTTTTGTTGTATTATAGGGGCAAGAGATATATACATATACTTACCTCTTTACAAATTAGAAAGGTGGCAGATCGTAGTTTTTGTATTATCATAGGGGCAAGAGATATATACATATACATACCTCTTTACAAATTAAAAAGATGGCTGATCATAGTTTTTGTATTATCGTTGGGGCAAGAGATATAAACATATACCGGCATTGGTTTTATTTTCTAGTGTGTTGTGGTGGATTTAACATGGTGCACTCAATAATTGGACAGATTTCATTGATTCCTTTAATGCAGTGAAGGTACCTAAACAAATGGTTGAAATTGCTGGAACAACTATTTGATATATACGATGTTAACCATTTATATTTCACTGATTAGGGATTTGACTATTCTGGGGCTGTGCATCGCCCCCATTTTATTTTTAATTCGATTTAAAAAGTATCTATTCAGAATTCTTATATTCAACGACAAAGAGAATATTATGAATAGTTTGGATACAGTAACAAGCAACTTAATGCTTACATTGTATATAAAACTGCTTCCAGAATAGGGTGATATGAGTATAAATTTTAAAAGATGAGCTGGCAATGTGATAAAATAAGAATTATTATCTATAATATTAGGGTTTTAGTTAATGACAGTACATTGTACATGTATGAAGAAAGAGTGTTAAGAAGGAAATAAGGGTTTTTCTACAACATGTTTGGAATATGTTTAAAATGTCAAACTTTTAGTCAATCATATAAGTCCTTGTATAGTTCGGCTTCAATATCGACACCATTTTATTTTAAGTGCACCAGGGCCACTACGCCTTTTAAGTTGACGCTGTTTCTACTCAATATTTTGAATATGTTTAAAATGTACCAAATTTTATCTAATACCATATTCCTGAAGCAACGGCCCGAGAAATCCCTCTCTGGCCATTGCTGGATTAGCTTCTGATACATCGGGGTAAACATACAGGTTTGTTTTGAATATGTTGAAGATGTTTTTGATAAAATTCCCTATTAATTAATTACCGCTCTTGTTTTATATTACTTTCAGATTCTCCAGAATCGGCAAAAAACAGCCTGAAAAGATTCAAGTTTCAGACTGGTGAGTGGTCACCAGAGCAACCAGAGCAACGACTGCCCAATTATCATGTGTTGGAGCAAGATTCTCCCGGTGAACTAGACATTAAAAGCAGCAAAACTCTTCGACGATCTCGGGTAGCGGACGGCACCATTAATAAACTTATGGCAACATTTGAAAATAAAAATAATGAAACGGGTTCGCTTGATAAAAACGCTGTGGCATCCGACAAGACAACAAAAGAAGATGAAGATTTGAATATAAGATTGGAGTATGATCTTGCCGGAGATATGTCCGCGTCGTCGAAAGTTGCCGAGGCTACGAGCTCGGGACAAGAAGCAGAAACAGTTGTTAAAACAGAGACGTCTGAAGATGCTCCAACAATAAATGTGGTCGTCGATGAATCGTGTAGTAACGTTGATCCGTATACAACGGAGAAAATCTACGATACCCCTCCTAGTACTCCGTTGCTAGGCTGTAAACAAGGACATGGCATGCCTGTATCGGTCATGCCCGTGGAGGATGATGATAATCAATACGATCATCTGAAAAATACTGTACTGGATAATCTGTTACAAAGTTACGATCAATCGGTAGAAGCAAAGCGACATGAAACAAGTCCGTTAGAGCTCAGTACCAGAAGTAGTACAGGTATGTTCGTTGTTATTATCTTTAGACTCGATGTGAGTCTTTCAAAGTGGGTAAGATGCTAGCTCGCTAGCCTGGAGGTCAGGTGTTCGATCCCTGCATTGGCCGAGAAAGTTCATCCAGATTTTCTGGCAAGGTTCCCCATTGTCAGTTATGCAGGACGGAGAACCTGACAAGGACAGCTGACTAGTTGCTCGGATGGTACGAAAATCCGAGGTCCTGTGTACACATTGGCGTGCATGTAAAAGATCCCTTGGCAGTTGGAAGTCGATATAAAAGTAGCGCCACTGCCTGGGCAAAATTTCCCTCATGCACACTGTATGGCTTATGCCCATCATCATTAGCCCAGGTTAGGAGTAGGACGTTACACCCCATTACATTTCATTTCAGTTGAAGATCTTTCGTTAAAGATCCCTTGGCAGTAAGAATTTGATTAAAAGAGTATTCCATACAAGCGTATACCCATCTTCATATGCTTTCTACCTAAACAGTTTGAATTCAATGTAAATGTAGATCCTTGATTCACTGTTGGGTCTTGACTACCATTATACATTCACAGTCCACCTGTAACTCAAGTAATAAAAATGACCATTTCGTTTCTTCAAAATGACCGAAATGATTTTTCACTTCAGATAAAAGAAAGAGTAGGAAACGTCGTCTAAAGAAGAGTTCGACCGTAGGAACAGTTAGTTTCCTTAACAACAGTGGATCTCATGATATGGTCTATGATGATAGTAAGTATGTTTCTGCTATAGATCATAAGGTCTGTTGGGGGGTTGGTTGGACGAATGGTTAGCACATGCGTGTTATATCATAAAGCCTGTCATTGAGTCGACTGGCGTGGTTTTTTGAATCCCCAGTTGTATGTGACAAGGAATAGGGTCCCCTGGCCAACCTCATGGGTTTTCTCCGGGTCCTCCAACTGCTAAAGACCCCTACATGCAAGCACATTATTGAAATGACATGACCTAGTTTGTGTCGAGTGGAAGTTAAACCCCATTTCTCTCTCTCTCTCTCTCTCATAAGGTCTGTCAATTAAATTTAGTCTGGTGGCATGGTTCTGATTCCCAGAACGTACGTGACAAGGAGTAAGACTGCCTAAAGTTTCAACTTTGTGGGTTTTCTCAGTATCCTTCAGTTTCCTTACACAGCTAAAAGACCCCAATGATCAATTTGACAGAAATTGAACCATATGTTAGTCCCAAAATAACATAGTTTGTGTCGATGAACTTTAAACCCCATTTCTCTCTCTCTCTTTTTTTCAAACCTTGGAAGTTTTATAGTTTAAGCAATTCTAAATTTTTAAAACAAGCGTTCATCCATCCAAGTAGTAACATCGGCCGACATTGCTTAACTTCAGCGATCGGACAACAGCCTTTGTATCCAGTATAGTATGGTCATCGACTATTTTCATTAATAAATCTGTCCAACCTTGTGGGTTTTTCACAGGGTCCTCCGGTTTCCTCCCACTGCTAAAGATCCCTACGCGCAAGCGAATTATTGAAATAAAATTA
Source organism: Patella pellucida (assembly GCA_917208275.1). NCBI lineage: Eukaryota > Metazoa > Mollusca > Gastropoda > Patellidae > Patella > Patella pellucida. The sequence continues at coordinate 69,670,794 of OU795042.1, read as the reverse complement.
AACCATATGTTAGTCCCAAAATGACCTAGTTTATGTTGAGTGGACGTTAAACCCCTTTTCTCTCTCTCTTTCCCTAGTCTTTTGAAATTTACAAAAGTTTACAAATTTTTATGCAAATACATGTGGTATGGTATTGTGTTTTTTTAAAGGTGATATCTATGAAGAACTGATATTAGCTAGTGATGATGAACTGGATGGATGGGGTTCGTCAGAGTTTGAAGATTTTTCAGAAGACGACGCAGTAGAAGAACAAGGTCCACACAAACCGTTACCCATGAAACCTAAACCCAGACACGAGGCAGGCGTAAGTTGAAAACAAAATGTTGTACATGACAAGGAGTAGGGTTGCCTGTCCAACCTTGTGGGTTTTCTCTGGGCCCTCTGGTTTACCCCAACTGTTAAATATCCCGACATGCAAGCAATTTATTGAAATTAAAATTAAACCATATGTTAGTCTCAAAATGACCTAGTTTGTGTCGAGTTGATGTTAAACCCAATATTTCTCTCTCTCTGCATGCTACACTTATTTGAATTTTTGTGGGGAAAGAAACAAATCCAGATACAAAAAGCATTTGTTTGCCCGTAAAAGAATCCTTGAGTTCCGAATTACTAAGTTTTTAAATTTGTAAATATAATTTTCGAGGCTCGAGGTGTTATTGATTTATCAACAACTGAAACTGAAATTGTTTTGACCTCAAAAACAAAGGATATTTTAACAAATTATAATACTACTGAATATGCATGAAAACTTTGAACTGAAACATTGGTTTCGATTCAGTCAATTCTTTATTTGATCCTCAGATGTAAGAGATTCTTTAGATTAATACTTGATAGTTCTAATTAGCTCATATCTTTAATGAGGGATCATTACCCAATGGCTAAATCATCCTATCGCAGAGCTTACTTCCTCAAGATTCCAACCGGAGGGCCTGGCAAGATGGGTGGCTAGTCATTTGGACGGGACGCAAAACATGTGGTCCCATGAACACATTTGTATACAGTATGCACATGCACTCAAAAGAAACCTCAACAGTTGTAATTCAAAATAAGAGTAGACCGTTGTGCCGATGTCAAGACAAAATTTTCCTCATAGCCCTACCTTGTTAAAGAATAATCCTATTAATCCTATAATTCACTAATGTCAGACTGAAGATGGCTATTCAATGTAGTCAATAGGAAAACAAGGGAGGTAATTGTGTTATTACTTCCTGTGTCAATGATTTTTAAGGGTGGGAAATAATGCCCATGATGGTATAATAGTGAGTTGATAACCTATTGAGCAGAAGACATAGAAATAATTATGTTTTGACTTTCTTAGAAAATTTGAAATTGCCACTTAAAACCCGATTTCTTTCTCATTTCTTCAGATCATTAAATATAAATGAAATGTTTCAGGCACCTGGGTTAATCAGTAGAATTAAAAGTTTCCGAGGTAAAAGAGATGAGGAAGAAGATGATGATGCTCGATGTTTTCCTGTAAATATGGATCCAGGTAAACATCCACCACCAGAGTTACCTCCCTTACCAGATGGTCTCACAGAAAATCAAGTAAGATAAAATGTACACCAATCTGATATAGGCCTGGCTTTAGCCCCCCTCCCCCAATAATTTGGCCACAAGTACTCTCTTCTCCATGTAAGTGCGGACCCTGGACCATCGCCTGTAAGGACCTAGGATGGAAGCCCCCATCCCCAAATCAAGAATTGCTTTCGCCGGCCCTGTGGTTAAAATAGAAATCTATACTTTGTTTCGTTTTTTTTTCTTTCGATGGCCTACACTACATGAGGATCTCACACAAGTTGTATTGGAAGTTCACGTCAGGGGTCAAACGAGCGGCTAATGATGTCAGACTAAAACTAAAACAAGGAAATTTGATCATATCACCCCAGTACTCTGTTCCCTACACGGGCTGCCCGTCGAAAAAGCTTTCTCATTCCCAGCCCCCTACCTATGGAGTAATCTTCCCAAAGAATTACAATTGATTAAATCTGTTGACCAATTTAAACGCAAGTTATAAACACACCTATTCAACATTTAGTTCTTTCATAGTGTTGCTTAATTGGAAGTGCATTAGAAATTTTAGTGTAATCTTGCGTTATATCAATCTCTTATTATTATTATTATTATTGTTTAATTACAGAAGAAAAGACGATGTGTTATTGAACAGATTATATCGAGTGAGAAATCTTACATCAGTTCTCTAGAGAGGATCATTAGAGTAAGTATATCATATCATCTCCCGTCTTCCATTAGCCCAGGTGTTAGGTGCAGAAATGTAGGACGTTAAACCCCATATCATTAATTCATATCCTCTACTGAGGGGTGTTGGATGGCCGAATGGTTAGCATGCACACGCTGTTTCATAAAGCCTGTCATTGAGTCAACTGCCGTGGTTTAGAATCCCTGGTTGTTCATGACAAGGAAACGGGTCGCCTGTCCAACCTCATGGGTTTTTCTCTTGGTCCTCCGGTTTCCTCCCACTGCTAAAGACCCCTATGTGCAAGCGAATTATTTAAATAATATTAAACCCCATATGTTAGTCCCGAAATGACCGAGTTTATGTCGAGTGGATGTTAAACCCCATCTCTCTCTCTCTCTCTCTCTCTCTCTCTCTCTCTCTCTCTCTCTTAGGGTGTTATATTATATTATATTGGGGGTCACGGTGGCTAAGTGGGTATGATGCTGGATTGCTAGCCTAGAGGTCGTGTGTTCGATCCCTGCATTGGCTCGGATGGGATGGAAAACTGAGGTCCCGTGTCCACATTGGCGTGCACGTAAAAAAACTCTCCGTCTCTCATTTTTTAATTTTTTTATATTTGATTTATTACAGGGGAGGGGGGGATCATGGTGGCTAAGTGGATAAGGCGCTGGTTCGCTAGCCTGGAGGACGAGTGTTCGAACCCTGAATTGGCCGAGAAAGTTCATCTCGATTTTCCAGCGTGATTTCCCCTTTTCAGTGATGCAGAAGGAGGGACTGACAAGGACAGCTGTCTAGTCGTTTGGATGGGATGACAAACTGAGGTCCCGTGTACACATTGGTGTGCCTGTAAAAGATCCCTTGGCAGTTGGACTTCAGTTACTGCCCGGGTAAAATTTCCCTCATAGCATATTGTATGGCGTATGCCCGTCTTCGATTAGCCCAGGTTAGGTGCATTATAGTAGGATGTTAAACCCCATTTCATTCATTCATTATTACAGGGGTATGAGAGTACCGTGTTAGATCATGTTTATCTTTGCCTTATTCCAGGGGTATGAGAAGAGTATCTATTTATATTTGATTTATTCCAGGGGTATGAGAGTACGGTGTTAGATCATGTTGGTGGTGTTAAAACTCACACAAGAACAGTATTTAAAGAAGCAAGAGAAATATTGAGCCATCATCAAATGTTTCAAATAGAAATGGCCGATCGCGTGACCAAATGGGATGAAGATGAAAAAATGGGAGATATTTTTACAGCTTCGGTAGGTTAAAGCTACAATTTCATTTTTTTAAGTTATATTTTTAAATATGTATCCAAATAAAGCCGATGGTATCTATAAACAGTCCTGGGATGAAGATGAAAAAATAGGAGATATTTTACAGCTTTGGTAAGTTTAAATTGCTTTAGAAATCTTCGTAGTGCTGACGGTGTGAAACTTTTGTATCAACATCTTCGACCGAAACCGTAAAAGAGCTTATAGGTGATCATGATTTCAGTGTTTTTGTACCAACCCTATGGAATTCCTTGCCTGGTCACTTTAGCTCGATTACAAATTTTTATATCTTTTATATAAAAAATGAATTATTATTATTATTTTTAAGTAAAAACTTATAATTTGACTTATAACCACATTTTAGGACGGCTAAGAGCAGAGTCTAGCATTTGGATGGAAAGAAAAACTGAGATTGCATATACATGGCATGAACATAAAAGGGACCTTGATGATCAGAATTTAATAAAAAGCAGATGGAAACACAATCTGATTAAAACACAGATCAAATTTCGTTTCCTTTTTTAATAGTTGAAAATTTCATTTTACTTGTGTTTACCACACTCTAGGATCTGAAAGGTTTGTTATTTAACTCGTGTTCAGCTTGAAATGAGGGGTCAGCCAATCAAATTGTCTGCCAAATCAGGGGTTTGACCTCTCTTGCGCAGAACTGTGGGTAGACATGAACTCCGACAGAAATCAAAACAAAGCAAAAGATGATAAAAAACATAGCCACTTGCAACAACGATTCTGATTGGTTAATCGAATGACTGACCTTAAAAGGTCAAGTGTCGTTTTCTACGTCATAGAACGGGACTTCCCTCTATAAGTTGTTAGATCTACATGTAGCTAGGCAATCGAAAGTATAAAAAACGAAACGAAATATAGATCTGTATTTTAATTAGATTGGTGGAAACACAATTGTCCTTGCAAAATTTCACTCATAGCACACTGCATGGTTCATGCCCGTTTTACAATAGCCTGAAATGTGTAGAACAGTAGGATGTTAAACCCATTACATTTCATTTATTATCAAATTTGAGGAGTTGGGTGGCCGAATGGTTAACGCTCCTGCGCGTGTTGGATTAGATGGTCTGTCATTGATTGAGTCAAGGAGTAGGACTGCCTCTCCAACCTCGTCGGTTATCTCCAGGTCCACCACTTTCCTCCCAGGACTATAAAGACCCCTACGTGCAAGTGAATTTTGAAATAAAATTGAACCATATGTTAGTCCCAAAATGACCAACTTTGTGTTGTGTAGACCCCATTCTCCCTATCCCTCCCTCTCTCTTCTCTCTCCCCCCTCTCTCTCTATATATATATCTCTCTCTCTCTCCCATATTTTTCAACCTAAGTATGTTTATATAATAGTAAGGTTTATTTATTTCAGTTTTCTAAGTTGATGCTGGTTGATGTAATAGGAAGGTTTATTATTATTTTTTTCAGTTTTCTAAGTCTATGCTGGTTGATGCCTATAGTGTGTATGTAAATAATTTCGCTGTTGCCATGGAAGAAATCAAATCTTTACAGAGATCTCGACAAAATTTTAGAGATTTCTTGAAGGTAAGCAAAAAGTGGATATTTTAGTTTACTTTAAGCTAGAATGAAAAGAATAGGATTATTAATGTATAATGTTATAGTTAGTAACGATAAAAAGAATAGGATTGTTGTCTTAAGACAAACAAATAGGGGGAGGGGTGGGGGATGGCTGAATGGTTAGCATGTTGCAACCCCACTTCTGAAACCATGATCTGATCGTGCCCCTTCAATGAACAGAGTCACCTTTTACTATGAAACATCATTATTTAAAGATCAAAATGTTGTAATAAGAGAGGAAAGATGATTTGCAATGTAGATCGGCGATTTTTCTAAAGTTTTAGAGTAGTTTGACACGTCCCCACGAAAAGTGCTCCGCTGGGGTAACTACTCCAAGGTTGGAAACCCAAGCATTAAATAATATAATAGTAGTTCCATCCCAGGATTTTAAAAATATACGATTTACAAAATGATTTTTAAAAAATTAAAGAATATTATTAAAATTAACATAATAAAATAATTAAGAATAATTTGCTGCTCCAACTCAACATATCTCATATAAAATGTTATAAATAGAATGAAATGACATACATGATATAAAATGAATATAAAATGTTTGTTTTATTTGTTCTAGTTAAAGGAAAGTACAAGTCGAGATAGATTATCTATATTTGGTTTAATGGTGAAACCTGTCCAGAGATTTCCACAGTTTATAATGTTCCTACAGGTAAATTAACAAATACATTATATTACATTTAATAAGTCTCAATTTGTATAGCGCAAATATACTTTACGGCAGTTTCTATTGCGCTTTACAAGTTTGAAAAAAGTTATTCACTACTAACAAGAATAAGCCTGGTTGAAAAGCTGAGTTTTAAGCTGAGATTTGAAACTAGAATATAGTACATTTTATTATATTACATTTTTAATAGTAAACAAATCCCTGGTTGTTTACTATTATTTATCTACAAGGAATGGTTCCTGTTTCTCCTCGGATGCATCACCGAGATCCAAACTTGCTTGCACTGTTATGGGGACTCTTCCGCCCCCCTTTTTCCGCTCGTGTGGAAGGTTTTTTTCGTCATCTTCTTGGAATTATTTATATTACATTTTTGTTATGTGGTCGAATATTGCCGTTTCCCCAGTCTGTCCAATTTACTTGTCTAAAATGTGTTGGATCTATTGCCTCCTTCATATGTAAGATGTAAATCTAGTCATACATCTCAAAATTCTCGAAATGTACTTACTGTTTTCGACCTAATTCGGACAACTGGTGTCTGTTAGTATGGTGAATATTATGTCTTATTAATAATTTATATAACATTTGAGGCCGTAGGCAGATTTAGCTGTTATATAATACATCTTGAATTTATTAGGGAGAGGGATTTTACATAGGCTATGCCTGTTCCCCAATCCCATTCAGACATTCTGAATAAAAATAAAATATTGTTTAAAAAATAAATCTTGAATTTATTTACTTTGTTTATTGTTTAGGATTTAGTTAAATACACACCAAAGGATCACCATGACAGACGAGCTTTACAATTAGCTTTAACAGAATTAGAAAACGTCACCCATCGATTAAACGAAAGAAAACGACAAAGTGAACAGACGTTTTTAGCCAAACAGATAACCAATCAGTTGTTACGACAGATAACAAAACAAGTCCCACCGCGATATTTACCGGATAAAACACGGAGACTTATTCGACAAAATGACTTTGAACAAGTGGTAAGTATAATTGTAGTGGAGAGATCAAATGCCTCCAATAAAAAATTTAAGCAAAATTAAATGGTCACAGGCCTGAAAATAACAGTTTTAGATGTACCTGACAAATTGTCGGGGCACTATAATGAAATAGTACCTGACATTTTCAACTTAGTGCCGGACACGTATTAATAATATCATTAAAAAAAGACAAATCAGTGCCAGACAAAATGACAGGCACCAGAGGTTTGGTACCTGACAAAGCCTGAATCTGTGTCTGACATTGTCAGTGACAGGTGCCTTATTTCCAGGCTTGCGAATGGACAATAATAGTCCGATAAATTCTAAACAGGAGGTGTTTATCAATATTGTTTTGTAGCTCAAAATATTTAACATTTTTCTGGGAATTCTTTCTTAAGGCTGAGTCACACTAGTGGATTTATCCTGAGGTTTATATCCATAAGCTTAATTTGCTACCCTTGAAAAATGACGAGATTATAAATCCTTTCATGTGAACGGTAACATTTGTCCTAAAGGTTAAAGTATTAGAACAAGACCTATTCAGTTTTATTCCAATAATTTGTTTATACATAGTGGTTCTTAGCAGTGGGAAGAAACATGGAGGACCCAAGAAAACTCACAAGGTTAGACATGCGACGCTAGTCCTCTCACAAACAAGGGACAAATCGAAACCATGCATCTTGACTCACTGACAGACCTCATGATCAAAAGTGCACCATTCGGCCATCCAACCCCCTGTAATGGGTGTCCTCTCTAGAGATTAAGGGACATAATTTATAGGCGACGCTCATCATGGTTTACCTTATAGCACAGTTTTCCTGTACATTCATTACCAACTCGTGTGTTGACAAACGTTAGTTTTTGTCATTATTAATAATGATACGGTTCTGGTTTAAGCGCTATATAAATGTACATTATTATTATTATTATTATTACATTCATTACGAACTCGTGTTTTAACAAACGTTATTGTCGTTAATATGGAATTTAATACCGATACGGTTCTCTTACCATTGATAAGGTCACGTGGAACTGAGTTTATACTAGCGACACCTGGTGGGAATTCCTTGAGTAACGATTAACCATGTTTTATTTTGTTGTAGGTGAGTGATTCTTCTGGTCAGATGAGAGTTAAAGTCAGAAGGTTGATTTTAATGGATGATACGTTATTATGTATAAAAGTTGGCTCTAAGTAGGTCACCATTTCTACATTATTAATATTATCCCTATAAGACTATAGAAATAGATTTCACTAAAAATAAACACACTTGCTTGATAACGATACCTGTATGTGTATTGATACGTAGCATGTTAATAAAATTCAGAAGTAGTATATCCATATAAGTGTGCCATCATTTCTACTTTATTAATATTGACGATTTGAGTCTTTTATAATTGTTTATGAATTAAAAGGAAATGAAGTTAAATAACACCCTTGTATCCACTACTTGCCAATCAGGCTTCTTCTTCTTGGGTAAGACACCGCCTCGCTAGCCTGAAGGTCGTGTGTTCGATCCCTGCAATGGCCGAGAAAGTTCATCTAGGTTTTCTGGCGTGGTTTCCCCTTTTCAGTGATGCAGGACGAAGGGCCTAACAAGGACAGCTATCTAGTCATTTGGATGGGACGAAAAACCGAGGTCCTGTGTTCACATTGGCGAGCCATCAAAGATCCCTTGGCAGTTGGAATTCGATATAAGAGTAGGCCATAGATAGCACACTGTATGGCGTATGCCCGTCTACATTAGCCCAGTTTAGTAGCAGAACAGTAGGACGTTAAACCCTATTTCATTTCATCTCTTATTGCGAATTCCCCCTTTTGCGAGTTCTTTTATGTGCACACCAATATGTACTCTTGACCGTTGCTGTCCAGGCAAAACTATCCTGGCATATGTCTTTCTCATTAGCTTGGTTGGTTCAGAAATAACGCCATTACATTTAATTTCTTTGCCAGATGCTTGGTATCAGAATTTATAATAATGATTTAATGAACTTATATTATATGATGCTTGAAATCCAAGCCGCTCTGTAAAGCTTGTACAATAAAAAAAATATATGATTATAATCACACAATATAAAATAATATAGATGAAATACATTAAAAAAAACCCCAACATTTTAGCTCATTTCAATTTCTTTTTTCATTCAGAGAAATAGATGGCATTAAACAAGAGAAATTTAAATTAAAATGGCTGATAAATTTATCGGATGTTGACTTAAAGGATAGCGCTATCACCCCGGATATGGAGACAACGGTAGCAGCACATCCTGGTAAATTCAGCATCTGGACGACTCAGATAGAACGAGCGGAAGAAGATCCGTTTCATCTGTACGCAGATCTCAGTGAGATATTACACGATTTTACTGTATTAGGTCAGATGAGTGGGTTGATGACGTCGTTAAAACGATCATATCAGGTAATTATATTATTTTTTATGCTGCCATGGAAACCAGTGGTGTTTTTTTTATGGTGCTTGGTCACTGACTAGGAGATCGCAGGTTTGACCCCGATGTTTATCATGGATATGGCGCTTAGTGAATAACCAGGAGATCGCAGCTTCAATCCTTATGTTGGTCTAGAATGTTTATCAGGATTTCGCATCAGTGGTGAAGGAAAGCCAGGGTTGAGTATTTATACGCCCATTGAAACCGATTCTGGCTCTAGTCAATTTTTGCAGACAATGTTCATTAGGATTTTCGAAACCTTTGCTTTCCCCTTAAAACTATAATCAACTCTCTAGAACATAAGATGGCCGTGATTTAAATGGATTAGAACGTCAACGAGATTTAGAAATTTAAAGATAAAATGGATAATTGCGAATTAGTCTCTATTGTAAATTACTCTTGCTACATTGATAAACATTATATGCTACATCTTGAAACTTTCATGGGGGGTGGGGTGGCCGAATGGTTAGCACTCGCGCGGTGTATCATAAGGTTGGTCATTGAGTCAACTAGCATGGTTTTGATTCCCTGATTGTAAATAACAAGGATTAGGGTTGCCTGTTAATCTATTGGTTTTTCAACAGCTCAGCCATTTTTCTAAATCTTACATAATGCATCTTTAACAATGGCTTAATATTAATTCAAAAAATTATTTTGTAGGGTTATGGTTTATCCGAAGATTTATTACACGAAATAACCAAAGATTTACAGAAAATGATTCAAATAAAAGATGAACAGTTGAGATTAGTAAACAGTTGTTCCTTTATACTAGCAGATAAAGGTAGTGTCAAGTAAGTTATATTCATACTAGCAGATAAAGGTAGTGTCAAGTAAGTTTATCTATACTGGAGATTCAAACCCTGTCCTTCTTGGTTGATTTGGGGGGGGGGGGGTTGTCATGTATATGATATTGACGTTCAACCTCTGTATAAACTTTTGTTAATTCACAGACTAATTCATGCAATAAGTTCATTACAAACTACATATGATCTATCACACGTTCCGCTTTACTTCAAAGGAATATGCTCTGGTCAGTAGGCATGCTGTGACGTAATAAAATAGATAATTGCAGGTATGACCAGGTGTCCGAAGGTATATAACAAGGTTTTGCTGACAGGACAGAGAGAGACCGGCGTCTGGACTCGCCTGAGTTCAGCCGCTGCCTTGTTAGAGGGGGGAAATGGTAGAGTTCATATACATGTATGTACATATGTACCGACCAGATAAGTTCCTGTATATAGTTTAACAACTTGTGTTGCAGTTGTAGTTATGTAGATGTGTTATATTCTGTTATCACTAAGATAATGTTACATCCAATACTGTAATTGGTTATACCTGCTGTGCGTGAAGAAGGTTATCAATGTATTGTTTATCTTCCGGGGTTGAGTATGCATCCTACATACCGTATTTGAATGATTTTGTACAATGTCGGAAGTGACGTAATCCACTGTATATATATTTTATTTTAACAGTAAAACGAAGTATGTATTTCAAACTCCTACACCCAACTTAAAACATGAATGGTGTGTTGATTTCTTAATGGCTAAATTAGCTTTAGGTAAGTTCACTAGAAACATATTTTGGGAGGTTGGATGGCCGAATTGTAAGCATGTTCGCGCACTGTATCATAAGGTCTGTCATTGAGTTAACTTGTATGCTATCGATTCCCTGGTTGTACGTGACAAGGAGTAGGGTCACCTTCCTAACCTCGTGGGTTTTCTCCACGTCCTCAGGTTTCCTACCACTGCTAGAGACCTCTACCCGCTAGCAAATTAGTGGACTTTAACCCCATTTATCTCTCTGTATTTCAAATCCCTGGTTGTACGTAACAAGGAGTAGGGACGCCTGTCCAACCTTGTTGACTTTTTCCGGGTCCTCCGGTTTCCTCCCACTGCTAAAGACCCCTGAAGACTGCATTATATTCTTTTTAAACGGGATTTAGTAAATAAAAACATTAAAAAAAACCCATTAAAATAAAAAAAATAGTTCTATTGATAAACAATCACTGTATTGTGTTTTTGAAAACAACAAAAGAATAATTGTAAAAACGTAGTTCAAATAGAAATCTAGTAATTGTTATATTTATATTGTCTGTTTTTGTATTTCTAGATAAATGCAATAATCCTGGTTGGGAAATGGGACAGAACAGTGAAGAGAAGAGTAGTACACCAGCTTATTTTATGAGAGCTTTATCTGTTGATGTTCCACGCAATTTTACAAAGGTACAGACTATGGTCTCATGTTTTATATCTTCTAAATTATATAATAGGTAACAAAACAGGGGATGGGAGAAATACCTTAAAACAAACCGGGGCATGGCAATACTTCCTTAAAACAAGACAGGGAACGGTAATACTCCCGTGGCTCGTTGTGTAGGATGTTGAGAAAGTTCATCGTGATTTTCCTAGGAAGAAGGACCTTAACTCATTGAACCCTAGACCTAATTAAGTATCTACCCCTTAATCTCCCTGAGCCAATTAACTAGACAATAGCTTATCTCCCTGGAGCTAATTAAAGGATTATCCATTAATCTCATATACTGTAGATTAAACAAAATAACACGGAAACTATCACTCCAATCAAAAAATGTTTATATTATCAAATGCAGATAAAAAATCAGGCATTGCAATGGTATAAAATTTAATCAATAATACAAAATAACAACAGAGTTATTATTTAATAAAAAAAACATAAGTAAAAAAACATTCACATTACAAGATTATACATTTTGGCAAGTCAATAATTCTTCCTAAAATGTCTTTTTAAGTCAACAATTTGAAAAAAATAGTTAGTCCAAATATATATAATAATATTATAGGTTTACAAGAATATCAGTGTGGATTTAGCCATTTGGGATTTTAGTTCACAACAGATTATAAATGTTTAGCACTGACTGAGTAAAATTCATCAATCAAGATGTCTGTTTACAACACTCACAATACTGTTGTTTTATTAAACCAGCAATTTTGTAATAGTCTCGCGACCAATACATATTACTTCTTGGCTGCGTTGATATACTCATAAACACACGTAAAGCCAAAAATTCACGAATTTCTTCCGGGGTCACGTTTCTCCTATTCTTCTCTCCATTTCATTTTCATATTTTTAGCATTGTCACACGTGGTACCGATTCATTTCATCAGCGATTAACGTGTATAAATTTAATCCGACAAACAAACTAAATAAATCAAACTCGTTCTTCCCCTCTTCTAATATATTGTTGGCCAATGCTCAGGTCCTAAAAATGACTGAGTGGTCACTTAATGTTGTTTGCCAAACTCGTTATTGCAAGACGGGCCCACGCCATGCTGGTTTTCGCTGGAATTGTTTATATCAAGATTCTCGACTTCTTCGCTCGAAATATCGGAAAAATCACTTCCCACGGCATTAATAATATCGATATCACCATCCAAAATATCTTCGGGTAAAAACCCTTCGAATTCTGAGTCCGTATCACTTTCCATAATGAAGATATTGTAAGAAAACGGAACGCAGTAATAATCGATAATAATACGTAACAAAACAATATGGCGACCAGTGAAAAAAATTTGACCGCAAAGTTCATGACCTTATAACCCCTAAATTTTTGTTGTGACGTATGCATTTTTTGTGGTCATTCGTTAGCCAAAACTATATTTGATTTGATAAATTACTTTTAGTTAGCCAATTGGCTTTTATTTAACAATTATGGTTCGAGGAAACAATGCATCAACGGGACCGCGAATTTAAGTCTCTCGGATATAACACTAATAAGCAGTGGACCGTATATTCAAGCAATCGGTATTAGAGAGGGGTTTAATTGGCCCTTATATTTAAGCAATCGGACCCAATGAGTTAAAAGAACAACGTATAGTAGTTCTGCTGAAACGAAAAACCGAGGCCCGTGTACACGTTGTTGTGAATGTAAAAGAACCCTTGTTATAGTGCTGCCGCTGTCCAAGCAAAATTTATCTCATAGCATACTGCATGGGATTTTGTCCGTCTTTATTAGCCCAGTTGGCAGACCTGTATAGCTGCTGGATCAACGATGGTGATAAAGGGTCTTTTAACCTGAAACGATGAATACACCACCTCTCATTTCAACTCTCGTTGGTTTGTTCGCTTGTGTCGATGTTAAACTCCATTTCTCTCTATCATCTTATGGGGGTTGGATGGTTGAATGGTGAGCGCGCTCGCCATGTATCCTTTGGTTTCCTCCCACTGCTAAAGACCCCTTAGGCACAAGCGAACTATTGAAATAAAATTAAACCATATGTTAGTAGAGAAATGACCTAGTTTGTGTGGAGTGGAGGTTAAACCCTTCATCTCTCTCTCTCTCTCTCTCTCTCTCTCACACCTAAATCTAATATTAATAATATATTTTGTAGGTGAAATGTGCCGTACCTGTGTTCATACCATCTAGTTCGAGCGTTGATCTTGGTGTCCAGCATCTGTGGGTCTGTTCATCGACCACGGATCGAGGACAAGTATCTGTGATATCCATACATAATCCGAAACCGTGTTTAACGGAGGCGTTTAAAGCCACGGATGTAGAGATAGAATGTATGGTGTCTGTACCCGGTCTAGGTGGCGGTGAGAAGAGTACGAGTAAATCGTATGTAGAGGATACCGTATGGATAGCAACAGTTAAACCACAGTAAGTAAAGTTTACCAATAAATAGTCTGATTTCATTCCCACAGACTTAACCCTAATTACTGTACGACAAGACAAATCAAATTGTTAAAAACTGTGTATTTGGTCATTCATGAGTAGAAGTTTTAACAAGTGTGCTTGAACACTTGTCAAAACATGCCACATGTGTACAAACCAGTGATTGTTTTCCATATAAATGATTTTTTTATTATGTATATTTGGTATTGTTTTATAGACTGATAGTATATATTCTTCTTTGGTTGGCATTTAGTAATTGAACATAATTCCAAATTTTGGATACTCAATTACTGAGTTTGATACTAAGCGTTAAGCTTTCATTGCATTTGATTATTATCTTTGTTGCATATTCTGTATATATTTGCCCACATTCATATTTTTTGTATCATTTGCTTGATAAAGACATGAGTATCCTCGTCGAAACGTCGCTTAGTTTCATCAAACTCAGTAATTGTACCTTGTGTTATAGTATATAATTTAACACATGATATTGTTTTGTAGATTGATAGTATATGGTTTTACCACATGATATTGTTTTGTAGATTGATAGTATATAGTTTAACACATGATGATGGTATGAAGAGAGGACCAATACATCAATTATCGTTACCACAGCAACCGTGTATATTGGTCTACGTTAACGAAAAGGTTTTCTGTGGTTTAAAATCAGGAACCGTTCTAGTTTATCAGACAGACGAGGGTATGTTCTTCCATTACTGTATTTATATACCGTGGGGCATTCTTCATGAGTTTTTTTAAAATCTGCTCCAAGTGGATTTATATTTCTCTTCTCCTGGCCTCTAGCATTCCAAATTCCAACATAAAACCCTATAAAATACATGATAATGAAAGCAATAACATATCTAACGTTTAAAAATGAATAGACTAGTAAAAAGGTGGAAAACTTTGATTTAAAGGGCATGGATCTACATGTATACCCCAGAACTGGGACAGGTACCTGACCATTTGTATACCCTGGTACCTGGGTTCGGGTCTACGATCTGCAACTTGTCACAATGTTATAGTTTGAAAGGTATTCTTCAATGACATTGAAGTCAGAGGCTGATCTAGGGGGGGGGGGGGCCTAGGGGCCTGGGCCCCCCCTAAATAACAGTATAAAAAAAAAATATGCACCACAAATCACCACTGACGCCCCGATTTTTTCAAAAAATTTCTCAGGGGGACCCCCCTAATAGGATTTCCTGGGTCCTCCTCTGATTGAAGTCTATATTTGTTTTGCTGGACTATTTGTATTATTATAATTTTTTACAGATGGTGTGTGGAACTTTGATACTCCTACTGTTATAGAATTAGGCTCGGCGCCTATTAAAACTATTTTAGATATTGATGGATTATTGTGGGTAGCTTGTGGTGGAACTGTTCATCTTATTGACACTAGTAGTCTACAAGTCAAGGTTAGTCACATGGTTATTTTTATATTAGATCTTGAAGGTCATTTATTATTGGAGGTCATTTATTATATTAGATCTTGGAGGTCAAATACTATTTTCGAGGTCATTTATTATATTTAAGGTTAATTATTTTTTTTCTTATTGGAGGTGATTTATTTTATTGGAGGTCATTTATTATATTATATATTGGAGGTTATTTATTATATTGGAGGTTATTTATTATATTATATATTGGAGGTTATTTATTATATTATATATTGGAGGTTATTTATTATATATTGGGGGTTATTTATTTATTATATTGGAGGTCATTTATTATATTATATATTGGAGGTCATTTATTATATTTCATATTGGAGGTCATTTGTTATATTAAATATTAGAGGTTATTTATTATATTTTGGAGGTTATATATTATATTATATATTGGAGGTCATTTATTATATTATATATTGAAGGTCATTTATTATATTTCATATTGGAGGTCATTTATTATATTATATATTGGAGGTTATTTATTATTTTATATATTGGAGGTTATTTATTATATTATATATTGGAGGTTATTTATTATTTTATATATTGGAGGTTATTTATTATTTTATATATTAGACGTTATTTATTATATTGGAGGCCCCCGGATCCATTCACTCTTTTTTGAATTGTTTTTTTGTTTGTTTTGTTTGTTGTCTTCGGAGTATGATGTCTTGTCGTTATATTTGTCCTTTATGTAAATCATATGTGACGCAGTCCCCCTGCACTAACTATTGGATATTGAAAGTTATTTATTATATTTTTTTAGTGGAGAGGTTGGGTGTATTTATTGTATTTGATAGGGTGGGGGGGGTATTTGTGATATTTTTATGTTGAAGGTTATTTATTATATGTTAATATTGGAGGTTATGAATATATTGTACTTTATAGTAGAAAGGTTATTTATTATATTTTGTATTGGAGGAGTTATTTTGTTGGTTATTTATTATATTGGAGGTTATTTATTAATTTTTATGTTGGTTGTTTTTTATTTATTATATTTTATTTTTTTGTTTGTTATTTATTATATTTTGGTTGTAATTTATTTATTATATTTTATATTTATTTAGATGAAGTATGTTTTTACAACCGATAACAATGCACCAATAGATCAGATAGCTAGAGCTGGTGTGGGAATCTGGGTATCGTTTAAAAACCGAGCTTTTATTCGACTCTATCATATAGAGACATTAGAAACATTACAAGAGATTAATGTCGCTTCACCTATAGCTAAACTTATAGGTAGGTACAATTTATAAGAGATTACCTCGTCTAATTTACTGGCCTGTCCAACCTCGTGGGTTTTCTCTGGGTCCTCCACTTCCCTCCCACTGCTGAAGGCCCCTATGGGAAGCCAATTTATTGAAATAAAATTGAACCATATGTTATTCCCGAAATGACCTAGTTTGTGTCCAGTGGACGTTAATCCCCATTTCTATCTCTCTCTCTCTCTGTTGTCTAATTTATGGTATGGCTAACGTGCGGTGAAAGGGGAGAGGGCTGCTGTGATTATGGCGCTTGATCACGAGCGGGTCGCGGTGGTTGAGTGAGTAAGGCGCTGGCTTGTTAGTCTGGAGGTCGCATGCTAGATCCCTGCACTGGCGGAGAAAGTTTATCCAGATTTTCCTGCATGGTTTCCCCTTGTCAGTGATGCCAGACAGAGCGCCTGACAGTGAATTCAAACACAATCGCTAAGACTTTGTTGATTGTTGTAGCAATGGTAGAATCGTGTGGTGTCATTGGGTCAAGTGTTGTGGTTTCGACTTCCCATTCGTATGTGACAAGGAGTAGGGTTGCTTGTCCAACCTTGTGGGTTTTCTCTTGAGTCCACCGGTCTCCTCCCACTGCTAAAGACCCCTATGCACAAGCAAATTATTGAAATAAAATTAAACCATATGTTAGTCCCGAAATGACCTAGTTTGTGTCGAGTGTACGTTAAACCCCACATCTCTCATGTGTATTCCAACATTTGACAGAAATTTTCAATCTATTCCTTTTTCATTATCTATTTTTTAACTATTGTCATTGTGGTATAATTGTGATCTGAAACCATATGTTTAAGCAGACACAAGTTGTTTCCCTTATGTTGTAGTTCTTCTACCTTTATAACTAAAAAAGAAGGAGTTTTTGGAATTCTAACAGTAACATAGAGAATGGTTGACTTTTATTTTCACTCATACAATCTTGTGTAATACCCCTGGATCCAAGGATCCAAATATAAACTATTATAGGGTGAACTGACAGCTCTAACAGGGCTGGAGGAAAGTAATTCTTGATAGGGGGAGTTTCCATCCTAAGTCCCTATTGGGGAGGGTCCAGGGACCACAATAACCTAAAGAAATTGGGGGGGAGGGGCTAAAGCCCCCCCTAGTCCCCTACTCTGCCGGGCCTGTCTAAATCTTACATAATACATCTTTAGTTACATTTTGTAAATTTTAACATTTTTTTTATCAGAGCACCAGAAACCACAAGGTTTAACACCTGATTCTACGAAACATTGTTCTGTGACTTGTTTAGCAGCTGGTAGAGGTATGTTGTGGATTGGTACAAGTCTGGGTTTTATACTAACATTACCGTTACCTAGGTTACGTGACGGTGTTCCGCTAGTAAACAGTCGACCTAACGTATCGTATCACGGTCACAATTTCCCTGTTAAATTCATCATTCCAATTTATTGTTCAACAAGTGTGGCACATTTAGAAAAGAAAAGTTCGTTCCGAGCCTCGATTAAGCCGCGGAAATTAAAAGAAATCAGTGAACGAATTGCAGACGTTTCTAGTAGTAGCGATAAAAATGAAACAACTCAAAACGGTTCCGCACAAAACGGTTCTGCAGAAACTCAATCTGTGGATCCAGAAAAAGTCGTACAGAGACGTTCTTCCGATTCAAAACATGCAACGATGCCAGTAAGACCAAAGAGAATGTCTTTCAGAACGGAGCTAGCGGATAAGATATCCTCGCGGGACGCTTCTTCGTCCAATCCAGATCTTTATTCCCAGGAACGAGAAGTGCAAATGTTATACGAAACTTTACTTACATCAGATAACAGCGAAACGGAAACGACTAAAATAGCCACGTTGCCGTTGGAAACGAGAGGAAGTAACTCTTCCGGTTCACAAAGTGAAACCAATGAAACTAGCCAGACAATGACCAAAAAAACTGAGGGTAAATCTCAGAGAAAGTTAACGCAAGAGATCAGAGAGGAAAAAAATAAAACAGTGGCGTTATCTTCGAAAACATTACATAAATCAACGACAAATTCCGTTATTGTGGTCAGCGGTGGTGATGGATATTCGAAATGGAACAGTAGCAAATCAACGTCTTTTAAAAATGAAGAAGCTGTTTTGTTGTTATGGATTTATAAATTTTAAAACAGATATTCAAGGATTAATTTAAAACAAAGATTATGTGTGTGTGACATTCATCAAATATAATCATATTTAAAATACAGATGTGATGTCGCCCTTTGATGTTGGCGTACCAATATTTCAAACAATCGCAGGACAACTTGCCATTCGTACCTTGTGAAATATTAAACTCGTATTTCACTGTAAACGCATGTGGGGGGTGTCTGTATTTTAATTTGTTTAAAGGTCTCAGGCTTAAGGCACTGCTTAATATATTGTAACCGCTCTCGACTATTAAACAATTCTTAATTACGAGTTGTCATTGGGAGACTTTTTTCATAAGAGAACAATAATTATTATGATTATATGTCTATTAAATTCAGATTTAATTCAAGTGCTTTAGGTGATAAGGTCTGGCATTGTGACTTGGTTTCGATTTCCTACTTGTACGGAACAAAGAGTAGGGTCCAAACCTTGTGGGTTTTCTCTTGGTCCTCTGGTTTCCTCCCGCTGCTGGAGTCCTGTATGCACAAGTGAATTATTGAAATTAAATTGAACCATAACTTGGTCCCAAAAGTTCCTAGTTTGTGTGGATTGGTCAAAATACCCCATTTCTCACTCTCTCTATCTCTCTGTCTCTCTCTCTCTTTTTGTCTCTTTCTCTCAAATTTGCTTCAAATTTGAAATTAATTTTAAGTATCTTTAAATGGAGACCGTTTTAGGGTGTCGTTAAAAATGCCTTTTGATCGATATAATCCAATTGCTCAATGAAGATAGAAGAGTTGTGATTAAATGGTTTCTAGGAAGATTATTTCCAAATATTACATTAGGTCATCGAGGTCAGAACAAAAAGTTAATGTGAGGGTTTTTGTCAGTATCAATGTTAACCCATTCCAATGGTTAGAAGAAATTAAAATCCTCAGACAGTTTTATCAAATAGTTTCCTCTATTGACATATGTTTTATAATGTTTAACCCGATCCATATTTATAATATTTAATATACCTTCAGCTTTTAATAATTATGCAAATAAATGGTCGAATGCGCTAGTGTTTTTTAAAATCGCAACTCATGGAAGTTTTCCCATTTTGAGACATAGAGTGTTGTCAAATTTTCACAAAATGCTACTTTTTTTAGCCTAATATCATGATTCACAAATTTTATTCCTAGCACAAGACAATGTAATGTATATAATAACTATTATACAGCACTACGCAGGTCCATCCGAGATCTGTTTTGTGCTCCAGTATATCGACGACTATATAAAGGGAACATCCGCACAAATTCATTCAAGGCTGATGAGTTCAAAATGAACAAATCTAGTAGCTTTTTGAGAGAAATCTGGGACGGCTACTCGCCACTCATAGATTTCTAATTTTCTTGTATATAAATAGTTAAAACCACAGACCAAGACCAGTATTATTCTGGTCCAGATATTATTAGGATATTTCATATTTTATTAAAGACCAACCAGTGAGTTGAAACTGGGGACTCGAAACCACGCCAGTTGACTCAATGACAGGCTTTATGATACAGCACGCACACGCTAACCATTCAGCCTTCCAACTCCCCTGCATTGAAAGTTGAAACCGGGGACTCGAAACCACGCCAGTTGACTCAATGACCGGCTTTATGATACAGCACGCACATGCTAACCATTCAGCCCTGCATTGAAAAGAACCCAGATGAGTAGAGCATTGCACACGTGACCATAGAAAACAAACGACTTTACATGTACATGTATATTAGTCAAAAAAGGACCAAAATATATTCTATATTTAAGATACATGTACAAGAAGCTAGGACTGGACTGATCAGGCATTAGAAGCATTTAGTACCTGGATAGAGCAAAAAACTATAACACATACTTTACCCATTTACATTAAATACTTGTATGATTAACATACTGTTATATCTTAATAAATTTGTTTTAGGCCCAAAATTCAATCGCTAAATTCTGGGTTCATGGTGGATCAATTTGTCTGAAATTTTCATTAAATACCCTTAACATTATCCAGTTTTTAACTATTATAGGGAGAACTGCCAGCTCTTTATCTAAATGCTAAATTCTCGCTTCAGAGTGGATCAATTTGACTGAAATTTTCAGTAAATTCCCATTACATTATCTAGTTTTAAACTATTATAGTGAGAACTGTCAACGCTTTATCTAATCTCTCATTAAATGTATCTTTAATTAATTAATTACGTAAAACTGTGTTATGTATGATTGTTTTAATACTCCAGTAGACCAATTTATTGTAATTCTTTGCTCAAAACTTTAACTCTGAGCCTTATTTTATATTTATTACCAGTATACATGTATAGATGTTATGTGTATTTGTAGAGACGACCACTGTCAAGATCGGTCACATTATTTTTGTTACGTCTTTTTTGTGAATCATTTTATGTGAAGCCTGTACCACAACAGGCCCGGGACTGTACAGCGCAGTTGACGGATCCATTCACTAGATTTGATAATTGTTTAGTTTTTGCAATGTCTATATTCTGTCGTGTCCGCAGGTTTATCTTGTAGATTTTTGTTTTTCGCGTGTAGTATGGTCCTTCTGCACTTACAAAAATAGGATAAAGATAATAATTGTTTTATAATTTATTTGTTATTAGACTATTTGATGATATGTCTACTTCTGCTCATCTCTAACTTGTTTTATGATCTTCAGTATATCACTGTTATATTGATATCATTGACTTACGAACAAATAACTTTTATAAATGAAAATAGTTGCCAAGAACAGAACAAAGTCGTCACTCATAGTGGATCAATTTGACTAAAATTTTCAGCAATTTGCTTTTACATAATCTAGTTTTAAAACTATTATAGTGAGATTTGCCAACTCGTTTTCTAATTCCCCATAATGTATCTTTAGTTAGTTTTTATCTATTATAGTGAGAACTGCCAACTCGTTATCAAATCTCCCATAATTTATCTTTACGAGAAATTGTCACTTGTATAATTTAACAACAAAACTTTTTGTACCAGTAAAAGTCCTTGGTTCATTTGTCATTGGTATCAGTTTAACAGTGAATGTTACCTATATAGTTTTATATATTTGTTGGTTATTTAAAAGTTTATCTCCTGCTCTTTGATCTTCAAGTTTTTGTTAACATTATGTGAAAATTACACTCTAAATAGTAATATGCTATTTTCTGTGATTTTTATGTCTTATGTAATGTTTTTAATATGATACAAGGCCGGCGGAAGCAATTCTTGATTTGGGGGGGGGGCTTCCATCCTAGGTCCTTATAAGTGACGGTCCAGGGGCCGCAATAACCTAGAGAAAATAGTACTTGCGGCCAAATTATTGCAGCCCCCCCCCACTCCGCCGGGCCTGTGATACTTTTATACCATACTGTTGTGTTGAAGGAGCTAAGCTTCTTAGTCAACATTTTCCATGGGGGTTGTTCGGATGGGGTGGTCGAATGGTTTAAAGAGCTAAGCCTCTTACTCAATAGTATCTATGATATACGAACAAACGTAAAAACATGAATCAGAATTCAATATTAGTTCATTTTAATCAATATTTAAGCTAACACAAATTACAATTTAATGGATACGCAATTACTGAGTTTGATACTAAGCCACGTTTCAATGAGGATAAAGACGAGAGTATCCTCATTGAATTGTTGCTTTAGGGAGAGGGGTTTAATAATATTATAGGCTATGCCTGTTCCCCAATCCCTATTCAGATACAAATCTGAAAAAAATATTGCTTATAAATCGTTGCTTAGTATCAAACTCAGTAATTGTGTATCCAGTAATTGTAACTTGTATTAATATGTTCAATTAATAAATGTCAAACAAAGAAAATATTTATGTTGTTATCTTGCCATAAAAAATACTTTTTGTATCAAACCTCCTACTCGTTTATATTTCAGGGAAAAGAGATCATATTCAGTTTTAATTACACACTTAAACTATAGACACCCAATTATCACATGCTCTCTAGTATTGGAGACTTTTGTGTGTACATCAAATATCAGGCATATTTTATATGGAAGATGCTAATTGCCGGTCGGGGAGGTTCAGGTGTTACTGGAGTCCAAAATAGCCGCTTTATATGATTGAGAATTTTGGGGAATACTAACCCTAACCCTTTTTAGTAGACTGAACTAGGATCTAATTTACCTTAAATACCTCTTAAAAGGGTTAGGTTCCGGTAAGTATTCCCCCAAAATTCGCATTTATATAAAGTGGCCATATTGGACTCCGGAAAGTCCTGAACCTCCCCAACCAGCCTACAATTGGCATCTCCCGTTTTATATCCAGTTTTTGTCTCGGTCCACCCATGTGTTTCTAGATGAATATTCCACTCATGTTTTCGAAGTTGAACTCAGAGTCTTTTCTATCGATATGTTTCAAAAGGTTTTTTTTCTTTTTTTTCTTACACGTTTATGACCAAACCAATTTTAATTTTTTAAGCCACACTAATTTGAATTTTAAAATTTTGCTTCCTAGTTCTTCGGAATAAATCCTTAATATAAAACAAAAGGTATTTTTAGTGGGTATTTATTTATCAAGATACTGAAGAATGAGGAATTAAACTGAGCCAGCCAGATAAGGGCCAACATTTTAAGGGCTGCAGCCCGGTGGCACTCCATGGGTAAAATTTTCTAGAACTGTAATCAGGCCCGAAGCCAGCTCATAATATTTGGTGGGGCTACAGAATTTTTTGGAGGGGCTGAGGATGTGGCCAGGTAATAACGCTTATAAGAAATCATTATTGTTGGCGAAATATTTTGAGGAGAGAGGACTAATTCGACTTTTGGCGGGCCTGGAACTGTTTTAATTGAGGCTCGCTGTATGTATAACCCAGCAGCCTACAAAGTCTTATATTAATATGATTTTTAATTTGGCCAAGACATTTCCAAGTTAGGGACACAAATTGAGTCACTCAATATATCTTTATGACATGTGAATTAAATGTATCAGGTTTAATTTTTCTATCTTAAAAAGAAAATGTTAAAAATATGTTACACTATATTTTTATTTATTTATTTTATAGTATATTCTAGCGTTGCTTTGAGATTTATGGTTGCTTTTTATATTGTGATTTTATGATATAATATATTGTATATTAGGTTAATATTAAAATTTAGGGTGTAACTTATTATAAAGGATTTGTAAATAATGGCCAATATTTACTGGTATGTATGTATGTATGTATACTTTCTATAAATAAAATCAAACTATATCATGTGTGATGTATGTGTGCTATTTGTAATAATAACGGTAGAGTCTATTTGTCAGGTCGGTTGGGGCTGTTGGAAAGCTCCCCCCCCCCCACACACACACACCGAGTTAGTCACAATAAGAGTTTGAGTTAACTCTTACCATAGTCCATCCTTGAAATCCACGATGGTGTCCATTGTGGTGTCGTTCCGTTCTACTCCACTATCAGGGCGGTTGGGGCTGTTGGAAAGGCCCCCCCCACTCCCACCCCACACACACGAGTTAGACACCATAAGGGTGCGAGTTAACTCTAATAATAATCCATCCATTGTATCCCCATTGTCTACGATATCACCCTGGGTAGAAGTGGAAGTTTAACTCCAGATACGAAGGAATGGTATCCCCAGTTGTGTCGTTCTGTTCTACTCCACTAATCCGTGGGTCCTCTGGTTCCATTCAAGGGGTATTCACGAGTTCAAATTATCTGCCCTTTATGATGATTTCATTGGCCACGTTAGATGTTTCCTTGAACCAATCAAAAACCAGATTATATACCAGTCTTAGTAGGATTGTTTATGTTCACTACAATACAGCAGCTTGTATGTTTGATTTTGATTATCAAAGATGTCTATTTCTGTTTTGCGTGTAGTGCGGTCCTCCTGCACTTACTACTAAAGTATTTTGACAAAGTTTACAACAATGATTCGGCAAATTTAGTTTCAATAAAATGTGAGTTAACTCCCTTCACCCACTTGCATTACTTTTATGGATTTTTTTGACTTTTTCTTTTTAAAAATAGTACAATTATTTATCTGTCTCCCCTGTGAATTGAAAGTGCAAGTGAATTATTGATATAAAATTAAACCATGTGTTAGTCCCGAAATGACCTAGTTTGTGTTGAGTGGACGTCAAACCCCATTTCTCTATCTCTCTCCCCTATGAATTGACCGAGGGGTTAGTGTAGTTGAATGGAACGATGACAATGGGTACCAAGGATGACCTACATCCAGAATTCTCTATAGATGAATTTTCCATAGGGCAATGAAGACCTCCTCAATTTGTCTCATCTTGATCTCCTCAACCAGCCTAGAAATAGACAATACTAATATATGATTATCGAGAGACAATTGTTGTCTGTTGTCATCAATTATTGTATATACATGTAATCATCGTATTTTATACAACTAATACTAATCATTCATTCATATTATACAACTAATCATTCATTCATATTATACAACTAATCATTCATTCATATTATACAAGTAATTCTTATCTTTCAATTTATACAACTAATCTATCATTCATATTATACAACTTATTTCATAATCTTGCTGAGCACTGTTTATACAACTAATTCTTATCTTTCATTCATATTATACAACTAATCTTTCATTCATATTATACAACTAATATATCATTTATATTTTATAATTTTTCATTCATTTTATACAACTAATCATTCATATTATACAACTGATTTTTCATTCATATTATACAACTAATTTCATAATCCTCTTGCTGTTATATTCATTTTTATATTTTTCATTTCACAATGAAATATTTAGAGCTACAATAACCTAAAACTGTAAAAGGTTCTTGTTTTGAAATTGACAACACATTCATCACTGGACAAACCTTGGCAGATCCTGGTACCCTACATTTAGATGGAGGGTACTGGATTCTGCTGTGGTTTGCTGAATGCACATTCATATTACATGAATACTGTGTATTACGGTTTAGTATGGTGTATTACTGGATTTTACTAGAGGGTACTAGAATCGACTGAGGTTTGCCGAATGTATGACATGTACAATGTGTATTACTGTCTATTACAATTATTTGTGTACACATACTACTTTCATTTTATTAAGGAATAAAACAAATTATGTATGTTTGTTGTTTATAAATGTGTTGGTTTTATTTAGTTGACAAACAATTTGATTAAAACACAGATCCTATTCGTTTCGTTTTTATAGTTCAAAATTTCGTTTTACTTATCTTTACTACACTAGGATCTGAAAGAGTTTTTATTTAACTCGTGTTCTGCTTGAAATGAGGGGTCAGCCAATCAAATGGTTACATCAACATTGTAGGCCATCGAAAGTATAAAAAACGAAACAAAATATAGATCTGTATTTAAATTAGAATGGTTGAGAAAAGATTAGTTATGATAATTTTCATTAGTCATTCAAAAGGCACGGAAAACCAAAGTTCATATTTTCACTTCACACAACGAGATGCTCAGGTTTTCCCTTGTCAGTTGTCGAGGATTGAGAACAACTGAGTTACTGGCGTGCAGGTATAGGAACCATTGACTGTAAGGATTTGAAATAAGAGAAGAAATAAGTTTAACTTCCACTCAACACAAACTAGCTGTCATTTCGGGACTAACATATGGTGTTATTTTATTTCACTAATTCGCTTTAGCAATGGGGGGCAAACTGGAGGACCCGGAGAAAAACCATGAGGTTGGACAGGCGACCTTACTCTTTTTCACGTTGACTCAATGACAGGCTTTATGATACAGAGCGCACATGCTAACCATTCGGCAACTAAACCCCCATTTGAAATAAGACTAGTCTCTGGTGCCACTGTCCAGGCAAAATTACCCTCATAGCACTTTGTATAAAAGTGAGAGTTGGGTGCGCCCCCCCCCCTTGTCGTGACAAAAAGGAGAGTCGCCTGTTAAACCTTCATGTAGTGGAATTTCTCTGGACTGAAACTAAAATTGAACCATATGTTAGTCCCAAAATGACATAGTTTGTTTCAAGTGGATGAGGCAAAGAAATGAAATGAAATGGGGTTGAACGTCCTGTTCTACTCTGAACTGGGCTAATGAAGATGGGCATACACCATACAGTGGCACTATGGCCTATTACTCTTATATAGAATTCCATCTGTCAAGGGATCTTTTACGTGCATGCTAATGTGCACACAGGACCTTGGTTTTCAGCCCATCCAAACAACTAGACAGCTGTCCTTGTCAGGCCCCCCGTCCTACATCACTGACAAGGGGAAACCAGGCCATAAAAACTGGATGAACTTTCTCAGCCAATGCAGGGATTGACCTCAAGGTTAGTGAGCCAGCGTTTTACCCACTGTGATCCCCCATGGAGCGTAAAAAAATTTTAAAACAACAAAAGTACATGTTTATCTCAAAAAGCTGTTTATTTGCTATAAATGAGACAATATATTGATATTTTTATTTTTAGGGCAATTTTCTAGTTTGAGGAAATCACAGACAAACTTTCTTACATAGAAAATAAAACAAAAACATGAAATTATACTGTGATAGCTTTTACATCTCTCATTCAATTGGCGTCCTCCCTGAAGGAATTCCCACCAGGAGTCCCCAGTAAAAATGCGGTCCCACATGACCTTATCGATTGTAAAAGAACCGTATTAAATTCCATATCAACGACAAAAAACTAACGTTTGTCAACACACAAGTTTGTAATGAAGGTACAGGAAAACTGTGCTATAAGGTAAACAATGAGGTCACGTGGGACCGCCTCGCCTATAAGTTATGTCCCTTTATCTCAAGCGAAGACGCGCATTCTCTGTGTGGTGTTCAAAACAAAAAATGGACATTTAGCACACAAAATAAAACTAAACTGGCCAATTAAAATAATTGTTTTAACTGCTTTTACATGAATATTGCTTGAATAAATAAAACTGGAAAAAGACATTTTATATTCAATAAATAAAATAAATCTCATCGAACTCTTCCATGAAAAAGAAAAATATCATCTCTCAAATTAATCTTTTAGTGGAGACACAAACGCAACATAATATAAATAAATGGGACTACAGAACTATCAGATTTAAATTGTGTTTATCAACTAGCTAAAACAGTGTTTATTGACAAGACTTTCAGATCATAAAAAGAACGAAAGGTACATGTATCCATGGTGATAATTCAACGTAAAGCACGGCAATCAGTGAATATATGCATTTGACACTCTTTTCTTATAATTCTTAATTATAGAGTTTTTGTTTAAAACTCTTACAACTGGAACAAACAAAACATTTACATGTATTTATGCAAATTTATAAGGGAAGTAATTCTGTGAGAAAGAAATTTGGATCGGAAAAAATGCCAGTATATAAGTCATGCCATTTTGATTTTCTGTTACACATGCTAAAATTTCCCTTCTTTTTTCTTCAGATAAAAGACTGATTTAAAAATCAAATGTACTTGGTTGTGATGCTATTTATTTTTTAAACCCCTAAGAACAGAAAATCAATGGTTTGGTTTGGCCATAATATAAAATAATGTGTTTCTGGAAGTTTTAAGGAATATCTAACTAGGTTATCTCCCCTTTCCTTACTATCCTATAATAAATTATTTATATGTCACGGCAAAATAAGTCGAAAGTTGCAAGTCGTCGTTTACCATGAACATAAATGTCAAAATAGGCTAAAAAAAGTAAAAATTAGTTTGATTTATTTGCCAAATCTATTCTTTTTTTAACCTTTCGTGTTCCATCAGTAAAAAGCAATTTTTAGCCTTTCTTAACATCCTAAAACACTTGCCACTTGCGAGTTAATTTGCTACCACAAATCTCATATATTTATTCTAAAATCCATAACAAGCTACAAACTAAATCCGTAATTTAAGGGGTTAAGATTGCACGTATAAAAATCAAACTTATTGCAATACGTTTACAACTCTTGGTAAACGGTAAACATAAAAAATGTACATCATGTAAGCAGGGCTCGATTTAAACCTTGGGGAACCGCAGGGTTTCGTCCCTCAACATAAAAAAAGTGAACTAAAAAGAAATGTGAACTAAAATAAATTATAAACTGCATTTGTTTGAAAAGAAAATATAATAATACTTATTTAATAATTATTAGATTATTTTTATAAAAGGTCTTGGTGATGGCCCTCGTCAGCAATTTGCCTCCATATACATGTAAGACTAGAGTTTAGCAATCTAATTAAAATACAGATCTATATTTCGATTTGTTTTTTATACTTCCGATGGTCTTTACTAGATGAGGATCTCACGAGTTGTAGTGGAAGGTCCTGCCAAAGGTCATACAGGCCCATGATTTCTGACATTGATTAATCAATCAGCGTTGACATTTCTAGTGGTTTACCCACAGCTCTGTGCACTTCACGCTTATAACTTGCAGTAACAGACCATTTTATTGGCTTATCCCTCACATTTACTAAAACATGGGTTACATGTATATAACAGCTTTTCTAGGTCTTAGTGCAGTAAAGACAAGTAAACCGAAATTTTGAATTATAAAAACGAAATGAATAAGGATCTGCGTTTGAATCAGATTGAGAATTTAAAAGTCAAATTAAAAATGGAGAAATGTCTAAAAGTGAATGAATAGCAACTTGATGGCTATAAAAAAACCTGTGATATCTATACAATGTATATTTTGTATATTTATAAAACCATGATAATATATTATAAAATCATACACACACAAGACGAGCTGCAGAAAGTTTGAAATCTTTAAATAACAATCAAGACTCGCTGCAGAAAGTTTGAAATCTTTAAATAACAATCAAGACGAGCTGCAGAAAGTTTGAAATCTTTAAATAACAACCAATCACCGGTACACGAGGACAGGAACACCCTTCTTAACTATGTGATTTTTTTTCTCAAAAATTTTAATCTCCTCCTTTATTTTTCTTCCTAATTGTAGCTCAATCATATAATATTTACTATCAAACATGTTGGTATTTGTACTGAACATGTATGTTCAAAATGTTGATGAATTGTAAAAAAAACAAAACTTGAGTGATCACAAAGTTAAGAAGGGCGTTCCTATCCTCATGTACTTGTGAATCAATGAGGTACATGATGTACTGTAACAAAGAATCAACTTCTCAAAAAAATAATTCAACTTCAATCTTCATAACAATTAACAATTCATCACCCTTAACAGTAAAATCAGTCAGACATCGCCATTCTGCAATTCTTGACAGATTCTATGCATCTAATCTCGGCTGTTTTCCCGTTAAAGTACAGTAAACCGGTAGCCACATCGCAAATGTATAGGCGTAGGTACATATCACTAAGACTTACTGTCATACAGTCTAGGTTAGATGTAGGGTACTGCCCTGGAATCTTACAAGGTTTGCCGACATTGTTTACGATATATGAACAAAAATGTTGAAATAGAAAAAAAATCTAATAGAATTTTTTAGTTTCCTTTATTTATTAAAAATAAAACTTTAACTTTTCATGTTATATCATTAAAAAGACATTTTTAGCTTTTTCAACATTTTTTTTTCATATCGTAAAAGAATTGCGAGTTCTGACTTATTTTGCTCCCTTGGGTCACATTTCTTAACTAGTAGGTATATCAATCCATGGTCGTTCTTCGTTACGGTAGGCACACTGTTGACTAGTAGTAGAAAACCCAGGCCCAATTTCATGAAATTTTAACCAAGATAAAATCCAAATTTAGTAATTTGATTGGATAATACATGTATTAAATCGATTTTAGTACTTAGCCAATCAAAATTAAAGCATCTACTAAAATTTGGATTTTATTTTATCTTTAGCTAAGTTTTCGAGAAACAGGGCCCTGATGTTCAAAATCAAGATGTTTGAAATGATTATTTAAAGTAATGTAGAGATTTTATTTATCAACAGACAATACATGTGCAATTTGATGTTCAAATCAAGATAATATCGCGATTTTTAAATTGATGATCTAAACATGAAACAAGAGATTTTATTTCCCAACGGACAATTGAGAAATATACAAAATAGAGATATAATTTATTGAACACTTGAAATATTGTTTTAATTTGACATATACTGATACATGTACATGATGATTATATTACTAATTCAAGCCTGGAAACAAGATGGCTGTCACGGACATTGTCAAGGCCCCGCTTTCACAAAGCATTCTCAGACTTAAGTTAAGAATTTACTCAAATTGTTCCCATATTTTAACTATAATAAAGCCCTTTATAAAACATTTGTTCTTTTAATGAATCAAATAAGAAACTATGTGCAAAGTTTTGTGTTTCTGGATCGAAGATATTGAGTAAATTCTTAACTTAAGTCTGAGAATACTTTGTGAAACCAGGGCCATGTTTTGTCACAAACTCTTTCACTGCGGTCACGCAAAAGCCTTCTTTAACCAATGTACAAGATGACTGACATTTAATGCTAAGTCAAATTAATTAAGTTCTATGTGCAACGTCACATCATATGGCGTTGAGGTGCTTTGTTTAGATGGGGCGTAATAATACAAACTGATCAAGGCAGAATTGGCAGCTTTTACTCATTTTACATCTCCGCGTACTACACTTGTATTCTAAATTGTAAAGGAAAATATTGAGAGTTAATTAACTCGCCCCGATGTCATGCCTATCAGTTGTCGTGGTGACCAAGCTAATATTTACTGCTGATCAGTTTTGTGTTGTCAAGCACAAATCTAAGGTGTCTGATTTTGTCCAGCATTGATTTATCTTTTCATTGATATTGTTAATTACTACCGTACATGTTCCGCAGGTACTAGTTCATTCAAGCCAGACATTTTGTCAGGTACTGTACAGTAATTAATATGCGGCCGACACAAAGTCCAATATCTGCGGTACTACCATTAATGTCGGACAATGTTAGATATAGAGAGAGAGAAATGGGGTTCAACGTCCACTCAACACAAACTAGGTCATTTCGGGACTAACATATGATTTAATTTTATTTCAATAATTCGCTTGCGCATAGGGGTCTTTAGCAGTGGGAGGAAACCGGAGGACCCGGAGAAAACCCACAAGGTTGGATTGTCAGAAAGGCCTATATTATTTCCTGGCTTGATGGACATTGTCCGATATAACTAAGAGGTTTATTTCCAGACTTGATTATTACTAAACATACAGAGACTGAGTTTGTATAATATATTGATATAGATGAATGATTGATTGATAATATATAATATGTATATCTAGTCGTGTATCGTGATAAATTACAATATGATGATTAAATGAATTAATATCTGATAACCGGTTTAAATTACAATCATATCGACAGTCACCAATTTTACATAAATTCTAAATTTTCCACTTGATTTTGACAGTATATTATTTTATTTTTGTCAATTAGCAATTTTATATAATTTGAAATTCCAAATATTATATTTGACAAAAACAAAGTTGAAAAAACAAAATGTTTACACTTGATTTTTAAATTTAATTTTGACATTTTGAGTCAGTAATTTGTTTCACAATTAATTTTAGATATGTTGGTTTTACTGGCCATCAGAAAATTCTAATAAATTTGAAAATTCAGATGTTTGAACTTGACTTGAAATTGAATTTTGATGTACTACAAATTACATGTATTAGATTTAGATGCAGAATTGACCGACATTTTCCAATGGTAGATTTACCGACAATGTCAAACAGTAATGTGGATTCAGTTCCATTATTGGTGAAATAAATAATCCAAGATGAGTCACAGGAATCAAAAACTTTCAAACTACCATTTCATCTGATATCTTCATCCGTTAATTACTATGGATTTTATATGTATCCCAAAATAATCCAACATGGATACCGAGAACCTGTAAAACTGTAAGTTACTACTGTAGTAGATAATCCTCTACTTATAATAATTAACAGAAAATTATAATAACAAACAGCAGCCATTTTCTATTACCAAATCAGTTTTCGATCTCTTGTCTTGATTCCAAACTGTCTTGAACTCGATTTAACAAACATTAAAATATATAGCACTGTATTTCCACACACACATATTTATAACAACTATCTGTACACGCCCTTTATTATTCAAATCCCAGTTGATGCACAGAAAAGTAGGACGTTTACTGTACACGCCCTTTATTAATTATCCTAGTTGGTGCAGAAAAGTAGGAGGCTAAACTCATTTCACACCAGTATAACAACTGTCTGTACACGCACTGTCTTCAATATTCAAATCCTAGTTGGTGCAGAAGAAGAAGGACGTTAAACTCATTTCAAACACGTATAACAACTGTTTCTTTCTGTACACGCTCCTTTATTATTCAAATCCCAGTTGGCGTACATAAAAGTAGGACGCTAAACTCAATTCACACACGTATAACAACTGTTTCTGTACACGCCCCTTTATTCAAAGCCTAGTCCGTGCAGAAAAGTAGATGTTAACTGTACACATGCCCTTTATTCATTATCCTAGTTGGTACAGAAAAGTAGGACGCTAAACTCATTTCACACACGTATAACAACTGTTTCTTTCTGTACACGCCCTTCAAATCCCAGTTGGTGCACAGAAAAGTAGGACGTTAACTGTACATAGGCTCTTTATTCCTTTTCCTAGTTGGTGCAAAAAAGTAGGACGCTAAACTCATTTCACACACGTATAACAACTGTTTCTGTACACGCCCCTTTATTCAAATCCTAGTTGGTGCAGAAAAGTAGGACGTTAAACTCATTTCACACCAACCCACATCACAGTGACTTTTTTCACAAAACAAAAAGTTCACTAACTGTGTCAATTTGGCCGTTGTTTGTATATTGCTTTACGTATTCATACATTATAACACACACCTTATATAGATATATATATATATATATAATATTGACTAGTAATTATACAAGATACGACACAAGTAACGCACTTCCATCGTTACTTCTAGCGAAGGAATTCCAATTCACCGCAAAATAAAACAACGAAAACAACCCATAAAAATCATGCAGATTGCTTGGTGAGTTGTGTCTGGAAGGTGAGTGAGGCTTAATAAGGTAGCCCCTTTCTCCATTTTTATAAAAAAACGAAAGACTAAAATGTGGTTCTGTTTATCGTTTGTGTAGTCATAACAACCAAAAACACACACACGTTGACGACCACCGTCTGCTGAACACATCCCGTGTATTGGATCAACAGTTAATAAAACACGATCCAAATCGTGATGTATCACATTTTCAGTTGTGACATCATCGTGGAGAAGTCTGCTAGTCTTTGATAATCGGGATCGTCCTCGCGATCGTCTTTATCACTGTCTTTAAAGGTCGGGTTGGTTGAATTACGCGGTAAACGTAACGTACACGGTAACATTTCGGGCATGACTGTATGATGTGTCACGAGAGCTGTTAAATTCGTCCACACTTTGTCCAAACCCTGCAAATATAAATACAAAATATTTGTTTATTTGTTTCAAGAGCAAAAAGAGAGAGATCGAGAGATGGTTTTAGGGCCACTTATAATAATAATCGCGTCATTTTTACAAGGGTAGGAAATTAGGCCCGAGGCCTTTTTCCAATTTGGCCCTTACACAACTAGGTTATGTTTAGACTAACATATGTTACATATGCTTGTGCGTTGGGGCCTTTATTAGCAGTGGGACTAAACTCAGAGAAAGCTCACAATGTTGACCAGGCGATATTACTCATACCTTGAGAGAAAAAGCGCACACGTAAGACTATTATTTTTTTTAAATTTCAACTGAGACTGTGTGCTTATGTTGCCCTACAACACGACAAATTTATCAGAAGCCAGTAAAAGCCAGCGGCAGATAGAAAATGATAAAACTGATTGTGTCAAGAACAGGCCTCTAGTTACCAGAAATTGTTAACTCAGGAACATAATCATTTAGATTACTTAACATCGTTATATTTCATTACAACAATTTTTCGAATGATGTGAAAATTTGTAGTTGGTCAGATCTTCTGCAAAGGATGCCTAATTTTCCAATCATTAGACTGCGAGTTTACAAAGCATTCTCAGACTTATTTTAAGAAT
Organism: Patella pellucida; assembly: GCA_917208275.1. Lineage (NCBI taxonomy): Eukaryota > Metazoa > Mollusca > Gastropoda > Patellidae > Patella > Patella pellucida. The sequence goes on along the minus strand of OU795042.1, from coordinate 69,636,257 downwards.
TTACTTAATTGAACTTGTGCTCCTTATTTTAACATAATACACCCTTTATAAAGCTTTGGTTGTTTTAATGTATCAAATACATCAATAAAAAAACTATGTGCAAAGTTTTGTGTTTGTGGATCAAAGATATTTCTTATAAAGAGTGAGTGGAAGTTGAGTAAATTCTTGACTTAAGTCTGAGAATGCTTTGTAAACTCGGGACCATATCTTTGTAAGTACAGAACAGAATTGAATCATTTTTGGAATGATATTACTCTCAGAGATTCAACTTTCTAACTATTTTAGTTAACAAGGGATTAAAAATCTCTCTAATGACTTTCAATGGTTTTAAATGAATATTTGGCCGTCAACTTACCTTTAGTTTAACACCTTTCTGTGTTTTCAGTATAAGATAATGGGAGATGCCGTTCTGGTTCTCGAACTTGGGAACACGAACTGATAGAGCGAAACATCCAGGATGCGTGGTACTGTCACGAACAATAAAAGATCCGATTTCTTCTTGCTGTAATATCTCTAATGCTATCTCCCTATAAATACAACGACAATATATATTCTATACAATAAATTAAATGGGGATTAACGTCCTACTATTCTGCCCCAACTGGGCTAATGAAGGCGGCCATTTGCCGTGCAGTGTGCTATTATTAGGGCAATTTTGGCCAAATATTTGCTGCGAATGTCCTAGGATTTCAGTCATCACCCCCCCCCCTCCATTTATTTTAAATGAGATGCCCTGATATGTTAGATCTATCATACGATTTCTGTGGATTGTGTTTTAAACATTATTTGCTGCTAATGTCGTAGGATTTCTTTCACCACACCCCACTTATTTTAAATGAGATATCGGGCGCAAATTGCTTTCGGAATGAAGCCGCGACGAAGACTCTGGGGACTACACTAAACCACTAATGCATGTGGCACTCTGATGATTACCCTTTGCTCCAATGTATCCCCCCCCCACCGGATGTCGTTAAAAAGGAATTTTTTCTATGTAATATTAGAATAGTATTTAGTAATAGTAACTGACCTTGGTATACCAGCCTGATACCACGGTGCGTGACGTAATGTTTCATCTTCTATATGACTTCTATCTAAACACATTAACGACTCCAGTCTGAAATATACAAATAACAAACATGTCCATATTAAATATACAAATAACAAACATGTCCATATTAAATATAAACAAAATCATCTCAAGATTAAATATTCAGCTTTGATATCAGCGACCCTATTCTATATAAATACCATCAACATGTTCAACATGTTCTTTATATCAATAAAATAAAACCAAGTACGAACAATCCAAACCATGAGATAAAATTTGAAGTCGTAAAAAACGGTATAGGCAAAATAGTGTAATCAGCATATGGACTGTTCACCGTATACAAAATACACAACAATTAGTGGTAAACATAGGTTGCCAGGCAACGAAACATACGCCCACAGCAGCTTAATCGTCCGGGCAGTCAACAAGAGTTGTCGCATATTTTACTTTTTTCAGTAATGAAACATTTAAAATACACTAAAATCATATAACAAGTAACAACTCATTATGTAATTATCAGAAATCATTGGAATTTGTTTGGCTTTGATAAAGTTCTCCTCCATGCTGTTCAAGTTATCTAAATTCATTGAAACTCAATATACTTGTTCGTCTCATGACCTTCAACAATTTATATAAATTTAAAGTCAATCGGATATTAACTTTAGCCTCTAGAGCGTCCACAAAATTTTGAAATTGATCAAGGGCCATAACTCAGTCAGTAATTATCTGAAATTGCTGAAAATCAATAGGCTTCTTCGTCTCATGACCTTAAACACTGTGTATAAATTTAAAGTCAATCGGTTATTAACTTTAGCCTCTAGAGCGTCCACACGATTTTTATAAGCGATAAAGGGCCATAACTCTGACAGTAATTATCAGAAATTGCTGAAAATCAATAGGCTTCTTCATTTAATGACCTTAAACACTGTGTATAAATTTAAAGTCAATCGGTTATTAACTTTAGCCTCTGGAGCGTCAACAAGATTTTTTAAAGAGATCAGGGGCTATAACTCTGATTGTAATTATCGGAAATTGCGGAAAATCAATAGTCTTTTTCGTCTCATGACCTTAAACACTGTGTTTAAATTTAAAGTCAATCGGTTATTAACTTTGGCCTGTAGAGCGTCCACAAGATTTTTTTAAGTGATAAAGGGCCATAACTCTGACAGTAATTATCGGAAATCGCCGGAAATCGCTGAAAATCAATAGGCTTCTTCGTCTCATGACCTTAAACACTGTGTCTAAAACTAAAGTCAATCGGTTATTAACTTTAGCCTCTAGAGCGTCCACAAGATTTTTATAAGCGATAAAGGGCCATAACTCTGACAGTAATTATCAGAAATTGCTGAAAATCAATAGGCTTCTTCATTTAATGACCTTAAACACTGTGTATAAATTTAAAGTCAATCTGTTATTAACTTTAGCCTCTAGAGCGTCCACAAGATTTTTTGAAGTGATCAAGGGCCATAACTCTGACAGTTATTATCGGAAATCGCTGAAAATCAATAGGCTTCTTCGTCTCATGACCTTAAACACTATGTATAAATCTAAAGTCAATCGGATATTAACTTTGGCCTCTAGAGCGTCCACAAGATTTTTTTAAGTGATCAAGGGCCATAACTCAGACAGTTATTATCGGAAATCGCTGAAAATCAATAGGCTTCTTCGTCTCATGACCTTAAACACTGTGTATAAATTTAAAGTCAATCGAATATTAACTTTGGCCTCTAGAGCGTCCACAAGCAATTGTGGACGCCGGACTGACGGACGGACGGACGGACGGACGGACGGACGGACCGACGGACGGACGGACGGGGGCGACGGCAATATACGACCACATTTCAATGTGGGCGTATAAAAAGTGTTTGGAAGAGTAAGCTAATGTCATCAACATGTTCTAAACATCAACATAACAACATGATTATACATATTTTATTCAAGCAATATTATCATTGAAGTTTTCAAAAACATGTGTGTAAAGTTATTATATACCGGTTTATATATGTATATTTCTTGTTTTTATCTAGATCCAGTTACATGTAAGTTTAAACCTTACTCTTTATGCGCTTAAGCCCTAGTTGTATTGAGAGACTCGAGGGACGAGGCTAGACACATTACACTGTACCACACGGCATATGTAGACTGGAATAACCAGGCGCTAAAAAAATTACACTGGATTGAGACTGAATGGCTTGTTTCGCAGAACATAACTGATTTGAAATTGGAGTAAAATCGGAAACAATTGAATGTAAATCAGTTTATATACATTCATATTACAGTATTATATGAGTTACGACCCACTTTTGTCAATTTCTAGATCCTAAATGTTAGCGATTTAGCTCCTTTAAAGTAGGGTATGACATCCCTATAATAGAGTTGATGTTAATCAGGACAATTCTTGTCGAAAACACAACAACTTAACACAATCCATCAAATCTCTTATAAAAATAGGAAGGGGGCGTGGTCCTAGTATTATATATTTTACTATATAATTATATGAATTCATCTACCATTGAGTTTATAACTAGATGTATTACCCAGTAAATCTTGCCTGAGGTCAAAAAAACAATTTTCTATTATAGAAGAAATAATCTTCACAGGGTTCAACTCTATTATATTTGACCCTTGTAACTCTTTATTTTATACTTGGAAACATGAAACTTTCAAAATAATATCCTTCCATGTTTTAAAAGTCTCTTATTTAGCAGACATACGTACATGTATGATGTATTGAAAATTTGGAAAATCTGGATGAACTTTCTTAGCCGATGCATGGATCGAACACCCGACCTCCAGGCTAATGAGCCAGCCTCTTACCCACTTAGCCACGTGATCCCCCCGACAAACCTACGGACAAGCCACTAACCACACAGACATTGTAAGCAAAAAAACAACAAATGGGTACATCAAATCAAGAGAATGGATTCCTGTGTCCATGCCACAGTCTTAATTCACGAAATTTTAACTAAGATAAAAATCCAAAATTTAGTAATTTGATTGTATAATATTAGATTGATTTTAGTGCTTATCAAATCAAAATTAAAGTATCCACTAAAATTTGGATTTTATCTTAAGTTAAGATTTCGAAAAACAGGTACCTGATGTTGCAGACAGACATACCCTTTTCTAAACCACATATTCACACCAGTAAATCCTGGATCTTCTAACAATATAACCTATCAACTTAATAAACATAAAATTCATATTTCAACCCAAAATATCACATCCTGTCGACGTGACACCATCTATGATCTTAAACTGTCAATATTTATCTTCTTAAACAAGATTGAATGGTGTTCACACGTTGTAACACAGAGTAACTTCACACCCATATTTGATGAAAACTGTAGCACGACAAAACTTATAATAGGAACTTATGTCATAGCACACTGTATGGTGTAAGTTTGTCTTCATAAGCCCAGATTTGACATGCGACCCTTCTCTTGGTCACGTGCAAGCGGGGGATCGAAACTTGCAATAGAAACTGAAACTTATATGTCATCACAACTTTCATTGGAATTTCTTTTAAAGGTGGCAGAACACAAATCAAGTATTGAAACAATATGTGTATTTTGACTTCTGCAATGATTGTTCAGTAAATAGTCCAGAGAGTCTAATATCAATACGCCACGACTTCAAAACATCACTAAACGCTTTTTAACGCCCCATTTCATTATTTGTCCATCCTGTTAGCAAACGCGACTTTTCCTATAAGGTTGTAGTCCATCAAATTTACTCTCCATAAGAAATTCCAGAAATTTATTTGGACGTTAGGGATGGAATTGTTAGCACATTAAACACGAAATCTCTTTCATCTGTGTCTGGTATTTTAACAATCTGGTTAAAATGATATTCAACTGAGAGTGAGAAAGAGAGAGAGAGAGAGATAGAGACAGAGAGAGAGAGAGATAGAGACAGAGAGAGAGAGAGATAGGGTTTAACCTCCACTCGACAAACTAGGTCATTTCGGGACTAACAGACATGTATGGTTTAATTTTATTTCAATAAATCCCTTGCGCGAGGTAGGGGTCTTTAGAAGTGGGTGGAAACAAGAGGACCTGGAGAAAACCCACAAGGTTGGACAGGTGACTCTACTCCTTGTCACATACAACCGGAGAATCAAAACCACACCAGTTGACTCAATGAGAGGCTTAATGATACAACACTACGTTAATCATTCAACCCACAAATTGGTATCAATGAAATGAAATGGGGTTTAACGTCCTACTGTTATGCACCTAACCTGGGCTAATTGAAGACAGGCATACACCATACAGTCTGCTATGAGGGAAATTTTGCCCGGGCAGCCAGATTGGTATCAAGCCCTACCTTACTTCTTAAAGATAGATAATTAAGGCATCCATAAATAACTCTTCAATTTGGGATGTGAAGATAAACGGCTTTGAAACCGACTGAGTCCTAGAACATGATTAAATAGAAATCATTGATGTACACAAAATAAAAGATTTGTTGTTCCGTAGACAATTTGATTTCTACATTTGAATCAATAGCTGATTAATCGAGGCAAGGTCTGTAAATAGATAAAATCAAATGAAACAGGTTTAATGTTCTGATCTGACTGGGCTAATGAAGACTGGCATACTATATACAATACAGTCTGCTATGAGGGAAATGAAATGAAATGGGGTTTAATGTCCTACCGTTCTGCTCCTAATGGGTTAATGAAGAAGGGCTCTATGAGGGAAATTTTGTCTGGACGCTTATATCGATTTCCAACGGCCAAGGATTCTTTTACGTGCACATCAATGCGTACATGGGACCTCATTTTTTCGTGCCAGCCATCCAAATAACTACAAGTTGTTTCCCCGTCAGGCCCTGCGTCCTGCACGACAGACATGGTGGAACCATGCCAGATTGAACATGGGACCAATGTTTTACTCACTTAGCCACCGATCTAGGTCTAATACACTTAACAGGACAGGAACGTCTTACAATCAAGCCTCGAAAAAAGGCACCTGTCACTGACAATTGCAGACACAGATTCAGGCGTTGTCAGACAAAAACCTTCTGGTGCCTGTCATTTTGTCTGGCACGGATCTGTCTTTTTTATTGATATAATTAATACATATCTGGCACTAAGTTGAAAATGTCAGGTAACATTTCACTAGTGCTTGACATTTTGTCTAGTACATCTAAAACCGTTATTTCCAGGCCTGCTTACAATACTATATTTACACATCGTCTTCAACTTTCTTACAAAATTCTACGTCAATATGTATTCTTTGGATTTAACCAAAAATAGAATAAGATTTTGCCGCCGGCCTATTATGAATAGTTACGAAAACAAATATTACATTTTATCCTTAAATTTGGTATCCTTCCATTTGTCCATAGGTGGACAGACAATAACAAGTCTGGCGTGAAAGCGGCCACAGTATTTGTTCTCTTATTATTTCATTCAATGCAGGTCTATATAGTAAATCTTGTACTTGACAACCTGTCTCAGGCGTCTGCAAGTGTATTAACTATTCAATAGAAGATAAAATACTAATCAAATAGAAACCAGTATTTCAGTTGAGTTGGGGGCTGGAGGGCCGCTGAATGGTTAGTACATGTATGTGCGTGCTGTATCATAAAGCCTGTCATTGAGTCAACTGGTGTGGTTTCGAATCCCTGGTTGTAAGTGACAAGGAGAAGGGTCGTCTGTCCAAACTCTGTGGGTTTTACTCTGGGGCCTCCAGTTTCCTCCCACTGCTAAAGACCCCTACGGGCAAGCAAATTATTGAAATAAATAAAATCAAACAATATGTTAGTCCCGAAATGACCTAGTATGTGTCGAGAGAAGGTTCAACCCCATTTCTCTCTCTCGCGCTCTCCGTTTTAACTTGAAGATTCTTGAAATAATTCCTGCTCCATCAATATTACACGAGTTGCAGACACACATTGACATTCAAAATGGTGATAAAACCAATTATCTCTCGAAATCCTCCTGGATTACCCGCATTCTAGACAATTCCCTACTTACATTCAAAGTCGTTAGTATTACTTGTCTGATGGCTAAATTCAATGCTAGGATAATGTTTTAATTTAAATAGTAATGGCGTAGTTTTACCCTACATGTGAAATATTTAACTTCAAGTCTCTGAATCATTGGCTGGGGGATTGTGAATCTTTTTTAAACTACAGCATCCAGAGAGAGAGAGAGAGAGAGAGAGAGAGAGAGAGAGAGAGATAAACGTCCACTCGACACAAACTCTAATAATGAGAGAGAGAGAACCAGGAGAAAACCCAAGAGTTTGTCACGTACAATCAGATATTCGAAACCACGCCAGTTGACTCAATGACAGGCATTATAATACAGATGGGTTTAATGTCCACTTGACACAAACTATTTCATTTCGGGACTAACATATGGTTTAAATTATTTCAATAATTCCCTTGCGCGTAGGGGTCTTTAGCAGTGGGAGGAGACCAGAGGACCTGGAGAAAACCGATGAGGTTGGACAGGCGACCCTAGTCCTTGCCACATACATGTACAACCAGGGATTCGAAATCACGTCAGTTGACTCAATGATAGGCTTTATGATAATGCATGCACATGCTAACCATTCGAGGTCCTGTGGACACATTGGCATACACGTTACAGATCCTTTGACAGTTGCAATTCGATATAAGAATGAATGAATGAAATGGGGTTTAACATCCTACGCTTAAGCACCTAACCTGGGCTAATTGAAGACGAGCATACGCCATACAGTGTGCTATGAGGGAAATTTTGCCCGGGCAACAACTGAATTCCAACTGCCAAGGGTTCTTTTACGTGCACGCCAATGTGTACACGGGACCTCTGTTTTTCTTCCCAGCTGTCCTTGTCAGGCCCTCCTTCTGCATCACTGACAAGGGGAAATCACGCCGGAAAATCGAGATGAACTTTCTCGGCCAATGCAGAATTCGATATAAGAGTAGAACGTAGTGCTGCTGTCGGGCAAATTTTTTCTCATAGCACATAGTCTTCATTAGCCATCGGAGCAGAACAGTAGGACGTTAATCTCAATTTTATTTCATTTTTCTGTCTGTAAAGGACAGCAGCAGTCTACAGTTCTAGTCTAAGATGAAGAAAACAAGTCACGAAATCAAGTGGTAATTATACGGGTTGGGTAGAATTCAGATGATATATTAGTTCGGGTTGGGGTAGAATTCCGATGATATATTAGTTCGGGTTGGGGTAGAATTCAGATGATATTTTAGTTTGGGTTGGGGTAGAATTCAGATGATATTTTAGTTCGGGTTGGGGTAGAATTCAGATGATATTTTAGTTCGGGTTGGGGTAGAATTCAGATGATATTTTAGTTTGGGTTGGGGTAGAATTCAGATGATATTTTAGTTTGGGTTGGGGTAGAATTCAGATGATATATTAGTTCGGGTTGGGGTAGAATTCAGATGATATTTTAGTTAAACAAAAACACGATAACCTTGATGAAGTGATCGGCATGGTAATTATAGGGGTTGGATAGAATTAGTTAAACGAACACACTTTAACCTATGAAGGAATAGCATGGTAATTAGTCGTGAAGATTTATTTATGCACATTTAGTGTGGAACCCTAATTACTAATTGATTCCTGCTCAGATAAACGACTTCAAAGTTGTCTGATGAGGGGAATTTACTACAATAAAATTCAATTTTCATCAAATATGTTGTTGAGAGCTCTGCAAACAATTCGATTTTAAAACGACTCTAAATAGTCTATGATGTGAAGTCACGGAGGCTCAGTGTGTATGCGCCGATTCATCGACCAAGAGATCTCTTGTAGGGTACGGTCCTGTGTACACATTGGCGTGCGTGTAAAAGATCCCTTAGCAATTGGAATTCAGTTGCTGCCCGGGCAAAAATTTCCCTGATAGACTGTATGGCGTATGCACGTCTTCAATCCCAGGTTAGGTGCAGAAGCGTACGACATTCAACCCCATTTCATTCATTCTTGTAGGGTAGGTACCTTGGGATTTTTCATTGGTGCAGGAATAAGGACCTTGCAAAGAAATGTGTCTAGTTGTTTGAAAGGGATAAATGCTGCGGTACAGGAAAAAATGGTGTGAACATAAAGAACCTGTGACAACTGGAAATAAATCAAGAGTAGGCTAAAATGCCGCTGTTCAGGCAAAATGTCCTTCATAGTGCACTGCATTATGGCAGTTGCATTCGTTGTTTGGTGTAAAAAAAATTGAATGCCAAACCCAATTATTTTTTTTTCCATTAACAGAAGTACGACGATAGTGATGTTTTGAGAACGCTTCAGCAATATTTCCCAAGCTACATAAAAATTGTGTAACAGAACTAATTGTATTTTGTGAAATCAAGCATCTAGAAAGCTTTTAAGTGGACTGATTGTAACTTGAGGATGATTATGTTTTTTGCCCTGGAGTCGAGACTGCTCTATTCAACATGAAATTCAATTTGAACTGACATCGTACAGATGATTAGTCCTATCGTAACTATTCACACACAAATGATTTCACCTATAGAAAATATTCACTCTTCATTTAACCAAATTACATCAGGTTTATGTGTGTTTTTATACAAAGATACAACTATCTTTACAAGACAACATAAAAATGGTCAAATTAAGATATTGGTTGGTTAGACTGCTATTCCTGTTAGAGATTTATCTTTCATAGTATTGTAGTTTTTAAGAGATTCCTGTCACATTAAAATGAGCAAGGAGACTGTAATTAAAAAACTAGTTTACAAACAAAAGGTACAGTTTTATGGATATGCAACTACTGAGAGTATTCTCATCGTAATGTCGCTTAGTATCAAACTCAATAATTGTCTATCCATAAAACTGTAACTTGTGTTGATATGTTTAATTACTTGATGCCTATCCAAGAAACTAGTACACTCTTACACCAAAATCGTTCTTCCCCAGGTTTTTTTCATTTCATGTTATTTTTTACAACCTTGGTCCTTGGTCTTGTCTTTACAGACTATTGTTTACTACATGGCCTAAATAATCTGACTGAATTATGAAGTCTTTATAAACAATCAAACTAAGATTTTAATACAAAATAAAAGTGGATAAATATCGACACAACCCCAAAATATATCGATACTACGGTATCGCAGACGATCGTATTGCAGTATATCGAAAAAGTAATAATTTTTGTCCGTCCTGACCCTGTAACATTTATTAGCAAGTTTATTTATTGATAATAAAATACATTAATATACTTCATTATAAACAATTCTATATTTCATAGTTTGTTTAATGTAGATAAATCAAGTCACTGATGTAATTGTCCGGGGCATGTCTGTATGATATGGATACATGTTATATAGATCAGCAACTAATTTCCTTGTCTGTTTAATGTAGAAAGTACACATCTGTTCTGATAATTCAAGTCAACAATGTAATTGTCCGAGGCACGTTTGTTTGATGTTAAATAGATCGACAACTAATTGAGAACTATATAACATCCCTGGTGTACACATCATACCCAATATATGTTTTACAATCCATATGAGAACAGCTGCTGTCTCACTAATCAGAAGGTCCTGTGCAGCTTGCCGAGAAACTTACTCAGGGTCTTTCAGGGTGGTTTCCCCTTGTTATTGGTGCAAGACGGAGGGTTTATTAGTCGAAATTAGATGAAAAGTAGACTAAAATGCTGATGTCTGGGAAAAATTCTCCCGATAGCACATGGTTTGGAATATTTTCCTTTTTAACAAATCGATTGGTGCAGAAAACTTGGACGTTAAACCAAGGCTCAATTTTTTTAGGGAGAAGTCACTTCTCCTTGTGGGTAAAATAGGGAGAAGTGAGGGAGACTTTACAGGAAAAATAGGGAGAAGTGAGGGAGACTCTGAGGGAGACCCTACAGCAAAATAGGGAAACCGAAGGAGACTACAAGGATACATCACATATTGCAATTGTGATGGTGCCATTCAATCTTGTTCAACGATTTCACCAAGTAAATTTAGTTTTATTACTTTTTTTCAAAAATATTATTAACTGTTTAACTCTATTTCTATTCATTTCCAATCAAAATGATTAATTATCAGGGTTTTTTCAGCCAGGCTTAGATACGTGTTTATAATCAGAATAAAATTTGAGTCAATCACCATTAGCACTGTCAAGAAAGTTGATTCATTTACATAAAACAAGCATAAACTGATCCAATATTTCCAATTATTCCACTCCACTACTAAATCAATAGATTATATTTCCAGGTTTGTTTGAAGTTACGAGTGTTGATTAAAGGGACAATAACACTCTTGCTGGCTTAACAGGTCCAGAAAAAAAATATTAGCCTTATTCTAAGTACAAGTTCTTTAAGTGTCCTACCTGTTGTGTAAATTATCCATTACAACCTATCTTATTTTACTTGTCCAGAGAGTTCGAAAATATGTTTAAATCCAAGTTGCATTTGAAAGTGCTTGCGTAAGGCTTTTCAAACCATGTTACGGCATGTAGTTGAATTTTTCCAATTTTTAAAATTAGGTGTGTTAAGATGAAATTTGAATCATCAATTAATTGGAATATTGTAAAATGGTACAATTTGTTGACCAGAATAAAGATTGGAACATATTATTCAGTTACAACAGGAGTGGTATTGGGGCTTTAAGACAATTTATAGCAGCAAACAGAACACGATAACCAGGAACATTTCGTCTGTGGAATCATGTTTATCATGATGAATTATTGCCCTTATAAGGTGCTCTATGATCTTTTGAGCAATAATCTTACAGACGGACGGCTTCTAATTCCGTCATTGATCAAATCGTATCTGTTGATTGGTCGATGTTATTTACAGTTTAGAGTTCAGAGTGATGAGGTGGCGATATTTCTTCATCTCTCCAGGGATACATAAATCGCCATCCATAAAAAAAACAATTCCGACATTTTATATAGACCAGGGTAAAAAACCCACGATAATTTGATAATTGACTGGTGAAAATGAGGTTTCTTTAAATGTCACGAAAATGTCATCGCTAGAACCAAATCCGGGAGTGGTAATATAACAACCTAATTTAACATTTTGACAAGTCGCCCGTTTGTTGATAACAAGCGTAATTACGTCTACCAAACAACTTACTGTAACTAGCTTACAACGTAGATCAATCTTAATTAACGCGTGGTGGACTTCAATTGATTAGCACAACTCAATAACAATTTCAACAAGCCAACAGTGACCCTGATGTCCTCCCTCCGAAAACCCCAAATAAATAGATGACACATATTATTTAATCCTACATTTATTTTTTATAAAAGTATTGAGCTTCAATTGATTAGCACTACTCAATAACAATTTCAACAAGCCAACAGTGAGGCTGATGTCCTCCCTCCGAAAACCCCAAATAAATAGATGAAACATATTAATTAAGCCTACATTTGTTATTTTTAAAAGTATCGCGCTTCAATTGATTAGCACTACTCAATAAGAATTTGAATAAAGAGAAAGATAGAAATTGGATTTAACGTCCACTCAACACATTTACTAGGGCATTCCTGGAAGAACATGTCAAACAATTTTATTTCAATAACGTGCATGCACATAGCGGTCTTTAACAGTGGGAGGAAAGCAAATGACCTGGAGAAAACCCATGAGATTGAACAGGCAACTCTACTAGTTGTCATGTTCGAAATGCAAGCAGTGAATCGAAACCAGGCCAGTTGACATAATGACACCTTATTATACAACATGCAAGTCACCCAACCTCTAACTTAGTAAAAGAACACCATGTCATCTAAATTTCATATAAATAACAGAAAAACGCAAAATAAACCCCAAATTTTCCATCATAAACACCATGCAACAGAGGCGTTGTTCATGGAATATTTTTAAGGATTTAACGTTTTCATTGGTTGAAAATTAAAACCTTACAAATTTAAACTCTAAGCCAATGAGAGAAAGAGAGAAAAGGGGTTTAACGTCCACTCAACACCACTAGGTCATTTCGCGACTAACATATTGTTTTAATTTTATTTCAATAATTCGCTTCCATGAAGGGGTCTTTAGCAGTGGGAGGAAACCTGAGTGCCCGGAGGAAACCCACGAGAATGAGAAGGCGCCCACATCTCCATGCCACATACGCTCAAACAAGGGCTCGAAACCAAAGCCACAAGCCAGAAGTGGCCGGTCAGCTAGGCCATCCCAAACCCCCTAAGCCAATGAAAATACTGCATAGTAAAAATATTTTAAGTGAGAGCCCTATTCTCTAAAGACCTTCTCCATATTTTTATTTCTGGTTGACGTCTCAAATACCAATTTATCAAATATCTTTTTGTTTGTTGTATCTCACCAATTAAATATGGATATTTTGATTTTGTTTCTTAATTCAATCTTCGATAATCAAACGAATACCTAACAGCCTGTACACGCTCCACATAGGCTCAGTTACCAGTTCACTGAATAATTCTTCTGACGTCTCAAATACCAATTTATCAAATATCTTTTTGTTTGTTGTATTTCACCAATTTATCGAATATCTTTTTGTTTGTTGTATCTCACCAATTAAAAGTAGACCGATTTGATTATAATAAAACATGGGTGACATTTATTCGGGTGATTGATCAAAGGCTATAAAATTCTATTTTCTAATTATATTTATAAATATTATCGACATCAGTGTTAGTTCTCTACTTTATATTATGGGTTTTTTATTGACAAAATACTCGAGTTCAGATAAGTTAATACATATTTGATAGATGAGGTCACTCCACTATTTGATCGAGACTTATCTTTATCTTGAGTTTGTATAGAACGAACATAGAAAGTCTTTCTCCTATAAATAGGTCCCCATTATAATTCACTGGTTATAGTTATAGGCAGTGTGCTATGAGGAAAAATTTTGCCCGATAGCGGGACTACAGCCTACTCTTATATGGAATTAAAACTGTCAAGGGATCTTTTATGTGCTTGCCAATGTGTACACGGGACTTCAGTTTTTTGTTCCATCCTAACAACTAGACAGCTGTCTTTGTCATGCAATTCATCATATAGGCCTACTATTGAATTGAACTATTTTTCGGACTAATAGTCAACTATCACAACATATTATGGTTTGGTTCTCAACTGATTAACAATCCCTAAAATAATGTTCAGATATTTTAAGCAATCCTTTTATTGCAGGGACCCCTTATATGACTATAACTTTAAGCATTTTAATTTTACAGAAACAAATTTAAAATTCACTTAAAAAAAGCAAAATTGTTTTAAATTAGTTCTGATTTCTGAACATCATGAACAAATTTCCAACAGAGAAAAAACAGTTTTCGCATGTTTTGGTTTAAGTATAATATAATTATAATGTACATCATATGGGGGCCCCCTCTGGTGTAGAGTGTAATTTAGTGTACCTATACCTGAGTTAATGTGGCTACCATTAAAACATCAACATATACACAGTACATACATCTGTTACAAACACAAATCTCATCAAATAAAATGGCGGTTTAATGTCCTTATTTTCTGCACCAGTCAGGTTAATGACCAGGGAAAAATCATCAATCTATGTCACCTATGAGAGAGAGAGAGAAAGAGAGAGAGAGAGAGAGGGTGAGAGACAAACACATGGTTTAATGTTTTTATTTCAATAATTCGCTTGCACCTATGGAGGTAACCGGAGGACCCAGAGAAAACCCACAAGGTTGGACAGGCGACCTTACTCCTTGTCGCGTACAACCGGGAATTCGAAATCATGCCAGCTGACTCAATGACAGGCTTAATGATACAGCATGCTAGTGCTAATGTGCTAATCATTCGGCTATCCAATCCCCCATGTCACGTATGAACATCAATATATCAATGATAAACATCCATTACATGTATATGCCAATTACTTAAATTTTTATAGAAAAGGAAAGGAGTTTATAATATAACTAACTATTTTGCTTATACATTTTTGGGGGGGATTTTTTGGGGACTTTGAATTTTGTCTAATGGTTTGGAGATTAAAATTCTAGTCTTGAGTCCAATGCCCTTACCGATTGCCTACTGTAATCCATGTTTATAAAGAGAGAGACAGAAATTGGGTTTTATGTCAAATCAACACAAACTAGGTCATTTTGGGACTAATATATGGTTTAATCTTTCTTCATTAATTTGCTTGTGCATAGTAGTCTTTAGCAATAGGAGGAAACCGGAGGACCCGGAGTAAACGAAAACCCATGAAAATGGACTTAAGCCCCTACTCCTTGCCACTTACAACCGGGAATTAAAGCCACGTCACTTTACTCAATGACAGATCATCCAACCCCAAAATTTATAAACATAAACCTTCATAAAAGATTCCTTCAATATGAGGGCAGCTTCAGTACAAATATGTTATCACATATCCAATTTTCTCACTACAATATAGGGCAGATTATATCTTAAATAACTCATATTTTGAAACGTTTTTTTCCAATATTCAAACCACTACCAACATAAACCAGCCATTTTATCTGCACTTGAATCAAAATCTGACCAACTTCATTCTTCAGCTAGATCAACTAGAAAATTCCATTCCATTACCGACAAAAAAAATTCTTTTGAACTCGGTTCATAAGCAAATAAAGCGATAAAAAGAAATATTTCTAAAGCCAGAACGGTCGATTTAAAAAGCCAATCTTCAAATAGTTGTTATTTTCCCCAAGACTTTTATCCATGCTTACACAACAAGGTACAATTAGTCATAGACAACTGTCAACTCTCTATAAGTGTACTTGCCCGGAGGGAACACTTCGGTCACGGTATTGTTATGGGGTTGTCCTGTAAGCCTGTCATAGCAGTTTCAGTTCAGTGTGAACCTTCGCCTGTCAAACAAGCAGTGAAAAGGAATGAACTGAAAGCCATGAAATCATCCAATCGTATCCTGTCTTACAAATAATACAGTAGAAATCAACCAATTGTATCATGTCTTACAAATAATACAGTAGAAATCAACCAATCGTATCCTGTCTTACAAATAATTACAGTAGATTTCAAACCAATCATATTTCAATCTATGACATCTGATGACAGGTAATTAAATGACTTGAAGTTGGCGCTAATAAATTTAAGCAAGATGGAGTTTATTGGGGTTTAATGTTGTTTTGATACTGTCTTCACTAGGTTTTACAACATAATTAAAGTTTCATCATCTCATTGTACCAACACTCTATTGTTAAACTCATGTCGATTGGATAAAACTGATGACAAATAGATGAAGCATGTCAAGTCATTAATATGTCACAGGATTAAATAACAATAAAATAAAATGAAATTGGGTTTATCAACCTGCTGTTCTGCTCTGACTGGGCTAATGAAGATTGGCATACACCATACAGTGTGCTATAAGCTAGGGAGAGAGAGACAGAGAGAAATGGGGTTTAACATCCACTCAACACAAACTACGTCATTTTGGGACCATGTGCTATAAGGGAAATTTTGCCTGGACAGCTGGCTACATCCTACTCTTAATATAAATTCCAACTGCCAAGGGTTCTTTTACGTGCACAGCAATGTGTACACAGGACCTTGTTTTTTTTGTCCCATCCAAATGACTAGTCAGCCATCCTGCACCACTGACAAAAGGAAACCACACCAGAAAATCACATTTTAAATTTTATCAAATGGAAGTAAGGTCAATATTTCTTGGAGGCTTGCAGCATAGTTATTATTTTCGACTAAAATTGTCGATTTTGGAAACAAAATGTCAGTCAACTACACAAGCTTTGTGTGTTCTCAAGCAGAGTTAATTGTAGACAGAGAGAGAGAGAGAAATGGGGTTTAACATCCACTGACACAAACTAGGTCATTTCGGGACTAATATATACTAGCATTGTGTGTTCTCATGCAGAGCTAATTGTCGACAAGACATGAATTTTATATGGGTAACATCTTAGAGTAATGTATATTATAATTGTTATTTATATACAAATCTTATCAAAGCCATCTTTATAATAGCACTTTAAATAATTATATTAATTACATTATGACAAACAGGCCCGAATGTTATCAAGATTCTTTGATACAACTTGTTTACCTACCCATTATCAACAATTAGATACGCCTGTACCCTATTAAAGTAGCTTTGATCAACTAGTTGACAGCGTGTATACTATGATTTATATTTGTGATGTTCAAGACAACATCATTATTAGATACGCCTGTACCCTATTAAAGAAGCTTTGATCAACCAGTTGATGGTATGTATACTATGATTTATATTTGTGATGTTCAAGACAACATCATTATTAGATATGCCAGTACTTTATTAAAGTAGCTTTGATCAACTTGTTCACGGTATGTATACTATGTTCAAGACAACATAAATATTAATTAACTTGGTATACATGTATTAAATAATTTAAACAAGAGAGAAAGAGAGAGAAATGGGATTTAACGTCCACTCAACACAATGAGGTCATTTCGGGACTATCATATGGTTTAACTTTATTTCAACAATTTGCTTGCGCGTAGGGGTCTTTAGCAGTGGGAGGAAACCAGAGTGCCCAGAGGAAACCCAAGAGGATGAGAAGGCGCCCCTATCTCCATGTCACATACGCTCACACAAGAGCTCGAAACCACAGCTGCAAGCCAGAGGTGGTCGGCTAGCTAGGGGTTGAAGCGCGGCACTCTAGACCACTAGGCCATCCAAACCCCCCAGGAAATATGATGTTAAACCACATTTCATTTCATATTAAATAAATGTTAGAAACGGTCTTTCACCTCTTGATTCTGTTTTTTTTCGATCATGCTCCATTTGACCCACCGATATATAATTGACGGATTCCGATCACAAATAGTTTTAATGAACTTCATCAACATGTCATCATCATGGAATTTCGTTGTTTTTAAGACTGAAATTCTTTAATAAAATATTATTGTGTTGAAATGGCCGCTTTTAGTGTTTAACAGCAAATAATGTGTCAAAACATTCTGTGTTAACTTTTACCCTCGAATCTATAAAATCAAACAACAAAATGTAAACACAGTTTGTTTCCCCATTTTTTAAATTCCAAATATTTGTAAAATGCACAACAATGTGTAACTATGTGTTACTATGATAACCTGTTTCAAAATGAAATGGGGTTTAACGTCCTTCTGTTTTGCTACTAAACTGGGATAATGAAGACAGGCATACACCATACAGTGGGCTATAAGCGAAATTTTGACCGGGCAGCGGCCCTACGACCTACTCTTATATCGAATTCCAACTGCTAAGGTATCTTTTATGTGCACGCCAACATGAACACAGTCCTGAGTCAGGACCTTGATTTTTCGTCCCATCAGAACGTCTAGACAGCTGTCCTTGTCAGGTCCTCCATCCTGCGTCACTGACAAGGGGGAACCACAGCGGGAAGTCTAGATGAACTTTCTCGGCCATTGCAGGATAATGTGTTTTGAACAATCATATCAAAGTAATATACAATGAAATAAAAGTTGTACCTTTAATCATTTTAGACTGATCCAAGCATTTTCAATAAGAAATTAAATTCATTTTTTGCAGAATTTTCCACAATAATTGAAATCTCAAGGATAGTGTAATTTCCATAGAATTTTCCACAATAATTGATATTTCAAGGATAGTACGATTTGCGTCGATTTCCATAGCAACGAATCGTATTTAAACTTTTAAAGGATTCCATGTCAACAGGAATGTATTGGTTCAGTGATGGTATTAAACTATTAAAAGATTCCATATAAACAGGAATGTATTGACGTATTGATACAGATAACAGAATCAATATTAACCTGTGTTTTACATACAGGTAGATAAAGAATATACCTACATGTACAAGCAAACAAGCAGGTAGAAAAATCAATGGCGCTTTACTTTTTAATAACGACTCTCAAAATAAAATCAATACGAACAAACTAATTTCATTGTGGGTATAAATCTAGTACCGTACGTCAATTATTAAACAACTAAATATATCCAGGCTATTTGTATTATATTATTTATTAGCCTATGAAGCAGAAACAAACCTAAAAACAACACACTTCTATAAAAATATATAGCTGACTTATTGATTATCTCTGACAAACAAATTGAAACAGTTATAAAAATACAAATAGCTAATTTCCGTTGTTAAAACAGGCAGATATCTTTTTTTTAAAAAGAGCAGAAACCAGGTCATTTTTGGACTAACATATGGTTCAATCTTCTTTCAATAATTCTATTGCGCATAAGGTTCTTTAGCAGTGAGAGGTAACCAGAAGAGGACCCAGAAAACCCCATGAGGTTGAAAAGGCAACCCTACTCCTTGTCACGTACAACCAGAGGGGAATCAAAACCAAGCCAGTTGACTAAATGACAGGCTTTATGATATAGCACGCACATGCTAACCATTCGGCCATCTAACAGGTGACCCTTCCTTGTCACATACCAGAGGGGAATCGAAACCACCCCACTTGACTTAAAAATGACAAACTTTATGATCTAAAACATACCTGTTAAACCATTCGCCCTCCTCCCCCGGGGGTTAATAAACAAGAAATAAGATATAAAAGACGTACCTGTAGACTTCGTTATGGTGGCCATGTTTATGGCTAAGTTTCTGTTTTTTAGGTTGCATAAACCAATTAAAAAGACTCATAATATCATAATAATACGGCATCTTATCGCATAGTTTTTCTCAAATCCACGATGTTTTATGTTATATCCCAGTTTTTGGTATGATCAACCTCCTGTATCTCCTGTTTTATGTTTTTCTCAAACCCAGGATAGTTTTTCTTAAATCAAGAATAGTTTAAAGTATATATCCTATTATTTATCAAATCCAGGAAAGTTTATAGTATATATCCTATTATTTATGTATCAAACTCCTGTGACTGTTTTACGTTTTGCCTGTAGACACAAACTACTACTAGTGTAGTGTATCAGCACACCTTGTATGTATATATATATATATATATATATTGATCCACTAGCTAGCAGACGTCCCTTGAAGCTCCTCCTCCTTGTAACCAACCACAAACACAACTAGTGAACTATGCTAACTACTACACAATTAGTACACTGAAATTATCTCACACCCTCTCTCTCGCTCCCACCCTCACATGTAGAATAAAATCCACAAAATCCAAACCACAAACAAATCTATTAGAAACACAAATCAGTCAGTCCTCGCTCTCTCTCCTCACATGTAGAATAAAAATCCACAAAATCCAAACCACAAACAAATCTATCAGAAATACAAATCACTCAGTCAGTCATGTGAAAAAAAACTTAGCAAATTGGTGATATCAACCCACGAACAAATACGGCAAGATGTCCAGTCCTCTCGGTATAAAACTTGTGCTTTAATTGTGTTTACATTCACATCCTTGTCTTCTGGTTCAGATTACAGCTGACCACATAACACTGGACACGGGTAATTGGCTTCCTCGATCTTAATCTGGTGGATGGACAACAACAGGGTTCTTTAAAGGTCAAATACTATTATCAATGAATATAAAAGAGTCTGGTCTGTGTGATAAAGTTTAAATAGAGATGACTCGAATGGGTCGGTCTATCACTACATTAACTTTTAAACCATGAAGTCTCTCCGCCTACAAGCCCCAGGTTATCGGAAGGCTCGTTGAAATTCTATACTAAGATTCACCTGGGAATGGGTCGGCACTCACTACATTAACTTTTAAACCATGAAGTCTCTCCGCCTACAAGCCCCAGGTCATCGGGAGGCTCGTTGAAATTCCACACCAAGTTTCACCTGGGAATAAAATACAAGGTAACAATTGACTGATATATTTTCTCTGATGTAAAGCCAGTGTTCGAATGTCAACGTACATCGGTTTTAAAATTGAAATATCCGTTTGAGTAAGCTAGGGGAATTTCACAAACCAAATGGCTTTTAATAGACTATTCCCGTCCAACGTAGCCGCGTAGCCACAAAAATGTTTCCTCCCGGGATCTCAACTTTAGCTGTTTGAAATTCGAAACATGTGGTTGTCGGTGAAGGAAATACTCCGTCTGCCGTCAAACCCGCTGTTTGTTCTTCCTCTCGTTTTATCCTAGGTGAAGAATGCAGACGACAGGAGTAAAATGGAACTATGGGATTTGTATGGACTTAAACTTCAATGGTCCGTAAACAAATCAGTTACCAGGTCTGAAACCTTTAGATCTTGTGATGTAAACCCTGCGTCTGTTCTAGAAATCACTCGAGACTACACAATCGACAACATACCCAACATATTTTACATCTTCTCTCTGTGTTTGACTTTGACAGATTATCGAAATTCTCATCAATATAGATCTCAAATTAACACTTTATTTTGTCATATAATGTGACGACATGTCAACCTGTCACTGGCAGCTGCTTAGTTTTGTTAAGTTGATGGTAATGATTGTATTTCCTCTCCCACACATACACACCTAGGTCTTGGACTGGGTACAGGTAAATTTCAAGCCGATGTCGTTTAATAAATGATCGTATTTCGTACCCCACACATACACACCTTTAGGTCTTGGACTGGGTACAGGTAAATTTCAAGCCAATGTCCTCGATGAATGAATGAATGAAGTCCTGGCTCTCTTGTTTTAACCGTCTGTTTACACTGACTGAAGCAGACACACTAACTGTAAAAGGTGAGCGGGGTGAAATATGTACCAATCAAATTCCTAACATAAATACACTTCGGATAATCGTAAATGTTTCTCGTTTATTAAACTACATGTAGAAAAACTACAGTAACAACAAAATGTCCGTCCTCGGCAAAAAAATTCTCTTTGATGTAATGTTTACACTGCGTGATGAATTTATCCAATGTAGGCTAAGATACAGAAGATGTCGTCTGAAGTAAACTCAACACTTTTTTATTGGCTAATAAATTAGACGTTATGAATATTACAACAATGTGTCTATCTCAATAAATTCGGTAAAACTATTAACAATAAATTAAACAGCTTGTCGTTGTAGTTAAAATGTAATAATTCAGTTTTATCCAGCCTTGTTTCACAGTCCAACCTATAGCCACTCGCAGCAACCACAACAAATTGAATTGATGTGTGACAGTACAGGGGTCTACTTATTTAACATGGTATAGGAGGACCTCAGTGATTGGGGTGGTGATGTTCACTAGGTGTCATGGCTGACTGAACCTCGGATAATAGACCTGACAGGAGTTTGTTGATGCATGCTGTATAAATAATGAAAGAGGCTAATAGAAAACTTTAAGACAAATATTATTGTCAGTATTTCTCATGACGTTTGAACACATCTATATTTTATAATGTCACTTGGTCGTTGTAATTATTCTTTTAAAAACCAACTGCCACAGATTATCTTGGACATTTTAATTCAGAAAATTATTCAAAGCAAAATTTAATTCATTTTTAGATTATTTTTAAAAAAAGTGTATTATTTTATTTTTTTTAATATAGTATTTCATATTCAAGTCTATATGTATTTTATGATTTATTTTTTTTAAATAGGGAACAGAAACGATAACTTCATAATCCTGACTATCAAGAATCGGTACACCTTTAAAAGTAATCAACTTAAGTAAAATCACTAAATCTTATTCAAATAGATCCAGAGTAGCCTGTCAACTTTAGCTTGTTGCTGTTAGTTGTCCATATGAAACAAAAATTGTTAATCAAAATCCCACACCTCCCAAAAAAGGCAAAATCTACATATATCTCATTTAAATTTAAACATTTGTCATTGTTATGATTATTGTTCACATCAGTTTTCAATAAACCCGACAATGTGGGCGTATAAAATTGCTAATCAAAATCCCACGACTGACAAAAAGGCAAAAACTACAGAAATCTCATTTAAAATTTAAAAGAGCTAAATGGAAAGTAGGAAGTTAAACCCCATTTTATTTTCATTTCTCTAACAAAATAAAATTAAAACCTTCCTTAAAATATCTAACACACAGTCACATAAACTTAAGATTGTTGTTTTTCCAATTAATTTCTGACGAAAGGAAACCATTACATGAGACACAAAGAGAAATATGTTTAGGTTTATCCTAATACCAATGGTATTTGAAGAATTTTCTAGACTTGTGGCTAATTCTAGATAAGTCGCTGTAATTCCAGCAGATTACTTACATATTACATGTATTTAACATTGTCGTAAAGCTGATGGGAATTTGAAGATATGCCAGATAATGTCTTATGATATGTTTATTTATCAAGTTTTACAGGGAAAAAACATTAATAAAATATTTTACCAATTAACAGAGAGAGAGAGAGAAATGGTGTTTACTGTCCACTCAACACAACTAGGTCATTTCGGAAGTAACATATGGTTTAATTTTATTTCAATAATTCGCTTGCGAATAGGGGTCTTTAGCAGTGGGAGGAAACTGGAGTGCCCAGAGGAAACCCACGAGGTTGAGACTGTTTTTTAAAAAAATTAAATGTGTATTTCAGTGAAACATGTATTAAAATTTTATTTTCAAAATATATAGAATACGGTATACCTAATGGAATATAAAC
The DNA here is from genome assembly GCA_917208275.1 of Patella pellucida. Lineage (NCBI taxonomy): Eukaryota > Metazoa > Mollusca > Gastropoda > Patellidae > Patella > Patella pellucida. The sequence goes on along the minus strand of OU795042.1, from coordinate 69,612,832 downwards.
ATCTACCGGTGTCTATTTGATAGAATCACTGTTAATACAAACATAATCTGTTTAGGATAGATATTCCAATAATGAAATGAAATGTGTTTTAATGTCCTACTGTTCTGCTCTTAAACTGGGCTAATGAAGAAGGGCATATGCCATACAATGTATGAGGGAAATTTTGCCGGGGCAGCAGCGCTACAGCCTACTCTTATTATAAATTCCAACTGCCAAGGGATCTTTAACATGCACGCCAATGTGTACACAGGACCTTGTTTCTTGTCCCGTCTGAATTCCAATATAAGCCATGTCTTACTATGTAAGCCATTTAATATTACAAATCGTTTATCAAAACCTTTTTAAATTAACCATGATCTCTTCTTTCAGATAACAAATTGGTAGGCAGTCAAAGTCAAAATTTATTAGTAAATTATTATGTTGAATTCAATGGTACAGATTACTTTTATTCAACTCTATAACTCCCTTTTTATAAAAAATAAAAATGTGATATTGAAATGCATTCTTTCTTTGAAGTGGAGAAATTTAAATAAATATATTACATATCAATAACAAATTATGAGTCAGAAACCAGACATTCGGGTCATTTTTTACGACTTATTCATACCCTTTTCCCTTTCAATGAAATTATTATCTTTTTTTAAAGAAATATAAAATTTCAATCTTCTTACACATGGCTAGCTTGGAGGCATTTTGAATGAATGAATGAATGAACATCGCACAAATGATGTACTTAACTTTTCTCCCATTTTCTTGTTGACTCTGATTGCCCTGGGCTTTCATCGATCAAACCCAAACCTTTTATTTGGGGGGATTGAAAAGGGATTAAAAAGGTTTGAAATAATTTACAGAAGGTGTAAATGAAGTGTACTTACAACTTATTTAAAACCCGATCAACGAGCTCCATTTTCATCAATATTTTTACTTGTCATCATCGTAACAAAAAACAATATGGAGGCCTGAATCAACAATTATCTGGATTGATTTCACAGGTTTAGATTAAGATTAAGAGAAAATGGTGTAATGTGAATTCTATAAGAAAGTTGAGTTAATGACAGTGCATGTTTTATTATCTCACATAACCAACTTTAAACTTGTCAAAAATAATCAACACCCGTAATCAATTTCTCACGACTCTGAACGCCAGCTAATCCCTTTAAAACAGGCCTGGTAAAAACTTGTCAAAAATAATCAAGATCAGCAATCAATTTCTTACGACTCTGAACGTTGGGTTAATCCCTTTTAAACAGGTCTGGGAAAAAACGTTTTAGATGTAGCTGACAAGATGTGCAGCACTAATGAATTAGTAGCTGACCTTTTCAACTTAGTGCTTGATATGTATATGATATTAATATCAATAAAAAAAAAAAAAATCAGTGCCTGATAAAATCTCAGGCACCAGAGGTTTTGTGCCTGACAAAGTCTGAATCTGTGCCTGTCATTGTCTGTGACAGGTGCCTTATTTCCAGGCTTGCTTTTAAACTACAATTATGTGTAAATTGAACCTCTAAAATGAAAATCAAGCAAAAGATGGTTTAATTAATATATGACGAACATAAAATTTGTCAATATTCTGCATAGTTATAACAAGACAGCGCCACCTACAACTGCACTGAACTCGTTCGATGGGTTGTTTTTGAATCTTGGGAATTGCATTTTGTTTTATCAGAGTCTTACTTTCTGCAACCGTTCACATTAAGTACAGGTCATGCTGACTCTACTCTGTACAAAACAATAATTATTTAATTATTCAATTGAATCAATATTATTACATTTTACACATTCTTGTCAATTATAAAACTATCAATACTCCTACACGTTCATTTGAGGGTCGTACCTAGCAGGGGTGCAGGGGGTACATTGCACCCCCAGAAAAGTAAGGCACCCGTAGAAATGGGGCCGCTCCCCCACCAAAAAAACCCCAAAACATTTTTTGACAGCCTTTTGACAGCCTTTTGATTATAAAATGATACACTTGATTATTAAGTCCCGAAATGACCTAGTTGTGTTGAGTGGACTTTAAACCCCATTTCTCTATGATCAATATCAGTAACTTGGGCAAATATTGACGCCCAACCAGTCTGAACTCCCCACCACTCTTCTGAACCCCCACTTTTAAAATCCTACATACTGCTCTGAATCATACATACACTAAAGACCCTTATGTGCAAGTGCTTTATTGAAATACAATTGAAACCAAATTTATATTCGGCAGTTGGAATTAGATATAAAAGAGTAGGCCCTAGCGCCGCTGCCCGGGCAAAATATCCCTCATAGCACACTGTATGGCGTATGACCGTCTTCATTAGCCCAGTTTAAGAGCAGAACAGTTGGACGTTATTTAAACTCCATTTCATATACTTGAGTACTCACTACTCAAAGAAAAAAAATGTTTAAATTAGCACATTTTATTTTGTATTGGTAATGAATGAACCAAAATAAATGACCATAATTTCATTAAGAAATGACATTGAATAGTTCTGACAAAAATATTCCCATCTTGTAGTAATTTTACCATAATTAATAATATCGTGTCACATGGACATGTCAAGACAGAGATGATGTGTCTATGATACTCTATAATCTGACTTAACATTCCAGAGATCAAGTCCGTACACAACAAAACACAGATGATCAGGCCATGGCATGCCATTCAAATGACCATCAAGCAAAGTGACCGAGAGGGATTACGGAGGAAACTGACCAATGACCATACAGCAGATTGACCAAAGGGGATTATGGAGGCAACTGACCAAAGTGACAAGAGGATTAGGATTAAAGCAGCGATGGACGGTCAATATTGAGTCAGGTCTTAGTGAACGTTGTTTTCCTATGACTTCATATAGACATATGACTTAGTGTCAGACATCAATTGTCAAGCAGACTCAATGAGAACTGACGAACAAGTTACCGGAAAGTTTTGGGTGTCAAATGCTGAACAAGTTACCTGATTTTTACCTGAGATTTGGGTGTCAAATGTCAAAGGTTACAGGTTATTGCTTAATTTAGATAAAGGTGTCATTCAACAATTGTAGTTTGGTAAGCGTTTTTTTTCCATCTACTGGACATCAATTGTCAAACAGACCCAATGGAGAACTGAGAACAAGTTACAGGAGTTTTACCTGAGTTTTGGGTGTCGAATGTCAAAGTTTACAGGTTATTGCTTAATTTAAATAAAGGTGTCATTCAACAATTGTAGTTTGGTAAGCGTTTTTTCCATCTACTGGACATCAATTGTCAAACAGGCTCAATGGGAACTGAACAAGTTACAGGAGTTTTACCTGAGTTTTGCATGTCAAATGTCAAAGGTTATAGTTCATTGCTTCATTTAGATAAAGGTGTTATTCAACAATTGTAGTTTGATATCTTACACTTAATTTTTTTGGGTTGACAGGTAATATAACACCACTAACTTTACACACAAAAACTACCACATCCACATGGTAAAATCTATGAAAGAGAGAGAGAAATGGGGTTTCTGTCCAACCTCATAGGTTTTCTCCGGGTCCTCCAGTTTCCTTTTACTGTTAAACTGAAGTCTGCTACGGGAAAACAAATTATTGAAATAAAATTAAACCATAAATTAGTCCTAAAATGACCTAGTTTGTGTCGAGTTGACGTTAATCTCTATTTGAGTGGGGATTTCGTCATCACTTTATTGTAAAATAAAAACATAAAAGTTGTAACATTTGTATTGTATTCTATACATCTATTTTAAACTCTTATCTTTCAAGTCTGGGCCCTGTTTCTCGAAATTTTAGTAGATACTTCAAGTTTAATTGGCTTAGCACTAAAATTAATCTTATATTATCCTACCAATCAAATTACTAAAATTTGGAATTTATCTTAGTTAAAATTTTGTGAAAAAGGCCCCAGCTCTTATATATTTAATTTAAACATGAAAACAGACAAGGACTTGTATATACAGTGTATTGACCGTGGAGAAGGATACGTGAAATGGATATATGAAGGATAGATGAAATGGATATAGGAATGTCATGTTTAAACTGTATCTAATATCAATATTTTATTAACAACAGGGACATACCAGAGTTAATAAGTTAGTTAATCATAAACTGATCTTTATAGTATTTATAGTATTCCCCTGCCTAATGGTAGTCTGCTCTCTCTCACCCTATAGTAATAAACCTATACCCATTTCAGGTGAACTTTGGTCGTGACCTTATGACTTGATGTGGTGTGGAAAGGGAACAATACAATGGTCATCACAAGCCAGATGGGGACATTCCAAACATTTTTAACATTTATAGTAAAACATGAAACATTACTCCTCCCCCTTTATCTCTTGATTTGAACAAAACATGACCAAAAAAACTAACCAGCAAATTGTCTCGTTGTGTATATAAATAAGATAAAAGAACATTCAGATTCAAGTAGCAATTCCCGGACAACTAGTCGAATTTTGTTTTTCTCCACAAAAACAAGCAGAAACAATTTGTTTTATTTTTGATGATTCACTTAAACATACATTATACAAGAGCTAAATTCGCCTATAGTAGATCTTTCTTTAGACATTAATTAACTTATCCAGACCATAATCAACTCTCGATGTCAAAAGGCTAGCTTTCGATATTGACTGGATAAGAATCCTACATGCTGCGAAGTAACGCTCATTTATAATTAAATCAAAACAATGGATAATTAAGACTTTTAAACGTACTAACTTTAGTAATGATGAACAAGGATAGGCAGAAATTTCCGAAGCTGATATCTCGGTTCATAGTGGATCAATTTGACTGAAATTTTCAACGAATTACCTTTACATTATCTAGTTTTTAACTATTATAGTGAGAACTGCCTGCTCTTTATCTAAATCTCCCATAATGTATCTTTAATATTAAATCTAGATATTGTTCTCGAAGACCTATCCCTAAAATAGTAAATACACCTTTGTCCTTTTCTCATCATGTCAAAGAAATTAATATTTTTTTTTGTATAAAAGAGAGAGAGAGTAATGGGGTTTAACGTCCTCTCGACACAAAATAGGTCATTTCGGGACTAAGTTATGATTTAATTTCATTTCAATAATTCGCTTGCACGCAGGAGTCTTTAGCAGTGGGGGGAAACCAGAGGACCCAGAGAAAACCCACGAGGTTGGACATGCGGCCCTACTCCTTGCCAGGTACAACCGGATATTCGAAACCACGCCAGTTGACTTTTTGTATAAAATAACAAGGTAAATACACTGATAAAAATCATTCAATCAAAAGACAGGACATCACATGTCAAATAAAAAAAAGATTTAAAAAAAGCAAAAACCCGACCAAATACAAAGATAAAATCATTCAATTTAAAGACAAGATCAGAGAGTCGATGTACAACAAAGAGTGTCTCTTGGACTCCAACCCCTCCAATGTTTTTCTATTCACAAAGAGTCCAGTAGTTTTTTTTACAGAAGGTGTCACAGTTGGGTCAGTGTTAATGACAGTTTAAAAGAGTCGTGTTAAAAAGGCTTTCGATCAATTTGGAGTAAACGAGGCGTAAAGTGGGAGGAGCATCAAAGGACAAGAGATCTCTTTGATGTTATTGTTCTTCCGCTTCTTTAGTAAATATTCTGAATAGATAAACGTGAACTTTCTGGGTGATAAACAAAAAGTTTTAAACATTCTTGCAATTTGAAGTGACTTGTTTAGTAAATATTATATGTGTTTGGCCCCACAAATTACCTAGAATTTTATTAATTAAACATTCCCACAATTTGAAGAGATTTGTTTAGTAATTATCATGTATATTTATTTGGCCCCACTCATTACCTACATATATGTATGAAGTGTTTATAAACGCTTACATTTACAAATTTATCAAAAGGAATGCAAATTATTTTGGGAAATAAACAAAAAGATTAAAATAGTCTCACAATTTGAAGAGATGTGTTTAGTAATTATATGTACATGGACTCCAATTAACTACATATAAATTTAATGTGTTTATAATAGCATACATAGCAAATTTATCAAAAAGAATGGGGAATAAACAAATAGATTAAAATATTCTGTCAATTTATTAAAAAGAATGTAGATTTAAAAATAAAACATTTACAAAGTCGATTAAAGCCCCTGGGTGATTCTGAATTACTGGCAAACTATAATATTGTAAAAGTTGAATTTCTCCAAGGAATATCTGTCAAAAACAGTTTAATCTCTTTGGTATTTAAAAAGGAATAAAATCTTAGGATGAGTCTTTTATAAATCACATTTAAAGGCAAGCTTTGGTTTTTACATGTACGTTCTTAATTAAATGTTAAATCAATCGATTTGAGAAGATAGTAGCTTGTATTCTGAGGAGACAACTATTCATTGTTCAAAATCTAAAAATGACTATCAACAGCTTTTACATATTAAAGAGCCAATCCCGATAAATATTTTAGGGAAGAAAATGCTTAGTTTTGTGTTAAAATTCCTTAAAATCATCTATCTCAGGGCCGAGCAACTAATTCAATATTTGTTATATGTTTCAAAACAAATTAAACCCTGTCAGTCCTCATCTGGAATGTATTATGTATTATGTGTGTAATAGTGAATATATGTAGTGAATATATGTATTATGTGTGTATAATAGTGAATGAATGTATTATGTGTGTATATGTAGTGAATACATGTATTATGTGTATAATAGTGAATACATGTATTATGTGTGTATAAGGGTGAATACATGTATTATGTGTGTATAATAGTGAATACATGTATTATGTGTGTATTATAGTGAATACATGTATTATGTCTGAAGTGAATACATGTACCATATATAGTGAATACACATACATTACATAGTATGTGTTTATAAGGGAGAATACCTGGAAACATGTGTACTGGTGCAATAGTGAATGCCACACATGCATAATTATTAATTATCATTGATTATTATTTGCCTTTACAAGCAAAGCCTCAACTATACAACTCAGAAATAGACGAAATTGATTTAATAACATAATATGATATCAATATTGATTCAAATTAGTAATTCATCATCCATAAAAAAACGACTAAACGACTCAATGCGATAAGAGAATGCAAATAGATAAAGTTATGCAGTAGTTGTCAATATTCACGTTTGGAATAACAATGTATATTGACAATTGATAAAATGTTTCACGATACCACCATCGACTAGATATTATGCAACAGATGCTAAATATGGTTATCATAAATAATATTTTAACTGAGCTGGCAAAAAATATTAGCAGACGAATCTTTGCTGGCTATACCCGCAGTGATCAATAACCAAGTTTCTCTTATATATATGCATGTATATTAATAAAATGAACTGTGATTATAACTTTATACTGTTTGGTTATTATATAATAATATGGTTGGTCAGCCCAGGGCTCTCCATACCTGGCACCAACCACAATCATATTTTTGTCTGGAAAATTGTTTTTTAACTGAGGACTAAAATGATTATTATAACTAAAGCCTAAATGTTTCAGTTTCGAATCACGGCATGGTCTGAGAAGAACCTTTTGTATTTTTTAAGCCTGGTTCTGATTCGTCAGGGTGCCAACTGCAGGGCGGACATGGAAAAAGTGGGTCTTGTCCTTTGGATGATGTTAACCCGTGTAAATATTGGTAGGCATGTAGAAGAACTTGTGAATTTTAAGAAGAAAAGGTAGATGCTGTTCGGGCAAAATTCTGCGACCCTGCATTTGCACGTTAGCATAGTAATAAAAACGAAATGTACATTGTCTCAAAATAACCGGACAAGAATGTAAAACACTACTCCCTTCTTTAAAATAAACCAACAAAGTTTCACTTACCCTTGTTTGGCCTTGAACCCTGCTCTATCTGGGTCATCTGCTTTATCTGCCTGGAATGGACTGTCGTTCTGGTACCGCAGAAAATCCTTATTCTCCTCTTCCCTCGATCGCTGGTTTCCTTTATTCTGATTGGGTTGATTATTGCACGTCGCGCCATTACGTTTATGATTCTGGTTCTCCATCATTTCTCCGCCGGCCGAATTTGGATTTGGACCGTAAATATAAAACCCTCCCTCTTCCGCAACTTGTGAATGTCCGAAACCATTGAGTGGAAAACGATTATCGTACAATGTTCCTGTTGCTATTTCACTCATTGGACGCGGGGGTTTCCGTTTGGGTGTATCGTTAATACCATTTGTTGATCTAGCAGACTGCAAATTATCGTCGTCAAAACTTCTCCATTGTTGGCCAGAGAGACGATGCTGGGGACTGCCGCGGGGAGAACCGTTCGCTGGAACTGCTGGCAAGGGTCTGTTCACCATACGGGTCTGATGATGTCGCATCTATCAAAACAAAAGGCAAAATGGCTGAACAATGAACATCAATATATGAAATAAGTCATTGCAACGTTATTTATACAAAAGTTACATCAATATGACTGCTAGCAGACAGTCTAGAATTCATACGCAGACAATCGGATAGTATAATCTATCTGTTACACATAAAAATAGTTACGAGGTTATAAAATCGTACTAAACTTGAAGGGATGAGAGCAAGGTGTTTTTACATCTGGTTTCAATACCGATTTTAACACTTGTCCAAAACTAAAAGTCGACTTTCAACTTTGGAAGCGTCTGGCATAAAATGGTCTGGTATAAAATGTACGCTTATTAAGCCCAAAATGATTAATAGATAGAGGAGGTACATGTATATATTTCAATTATTGCTGATTTATAATGCTTTTTTTGATCATAGTGTTTGTAATTTTGTTGTAGTCATTTATTTGTTTAAAAGTTGATTTTCAACTTCAGATGCGTTTGGCATAAAATGAAAGATAATTTAGCCCAACATGATTTATAGGTAGAGGGGTTATGTATTTTAATTAATGCTTATTTTGAATAATGTTTTTATTGTAATTTTGATTTATTTTTTGTACTATTATTAAAAGACATGTGACGTTGGTTTTTGGATTGAGCCACACAAAAGGTGTTTTGACATCTGTTTTTAATAAAGATCTTAACATTTGGCTGAAAGTTGATTTTCTGTCTGACACCTTCTTTTGGTTTAAAATGTCTGTAGCTTGTTTGCCAAACGAACACAAAAATTCAATTTGTTTTTTTTCAGAGATACAAATGTATTTTCTCACATTCTTTATAATATCATGAATCAACAAAAACCCTACGATAGAAATTGAAATCTATTCACAGGTTATCGTTTCGACACAAAGAGTTGATTGAATATTCGAGACAGTCCCTAAATTCAGTAATTGTATTCCATAAAGGTATTAGGTTGTATTTAAAATTAAATCACACTATGGGAATGTGATATTAAAATCCATTGATTGAATAATCACGACAGTCACTAAATTTAGTAATTGTATTCCATAAAGGTATTATGTATGATTTAAAATTAAATCGCACTATGGGAATGTGATATTAAAATCCATTGATTGAATAATCACGACAGTCCCTAAATTCAGTAATTGTATTCCATAAAGGTATTATGTTGTATTTAAAATTAAAATCGTGCTGTGGTAATGTGATATCAAAATCCATGAAGTAAGAAAAAATGTACAAAGATTTAGTAGACACCAAAACGTAAGTGATGCGATTAATATTTAGTTTTCTTTTCAGGGTTACATAAAACACAATTTTTAATGGCTGATCCTTTCAATGAACCAAAACTATAAATGACGTGAATTGGGCCATAAATCCCTGTCTTATTAAGTTACGTTATAATATCGTATTATATAGCAATAAACATAAAGAGCCCTACCAATCGGCCAACTGCTACATGCTTCTTATACTCTTGTTAAAGATTTTTTTCAGAAGCTAAGCTTATTCTAGATAAGGGCGTTGTTGTGGCCTGTCATTGAGTCAAGAGCGTGGTTTTGATTCTCAGCTAGTGTGTGACAGAGAGTGGGGTCGCCTGTTCAACCTCGTGGGTTTTTTACAGGTTCTGGTTTTTCCCCACTTCCAAAAACCCCTACGAACAAGCGAATTTTTGAAATAAGATTGAACCAAATGTTAGTCCCAAAAGTACCTAGTGTGTGTTCAGTGAACAATAAACCCCAAATTCTCTGTCTCCAACTTCTCACTCCACCCCCCATCTCACTTTCTTTCTTTCTCTCTCTCCCTCCCCATCTTACTTTCCTTCTTTCTCTCTCACTCCCTCCCCTATCTCACTTCCTCTTTCTTTCTCTCTCTCATCTTCCCCATCTCCTACTCTCACTCCCCATTTCTCTCTCCCCCACCTCACTTTTTCTTTCACTCCCTCCATTTCTCTCTCTTTCTCCCCATCCCCCACTTTCTCACCCATCTCCCACTCTCTCCCCTATTATCTCCTACTCTCTCATCTCCATCTCTTTCTCTCATCTCCCCATAACTCCCTCTCTCATCTTCATCTCTTTCTCTCATCTCCCTGTTACTCCCTCTCTCACTCACTCTTTCTCTCATCTCTCCCATGTCTTCTTCATCTCTCTCACTCTTTCTCTCATCTCTCTCAGCTCTCCTTCATCTCTATTTCTCTCATCTCTCCATCTCCTCCCCCCATCTCCAACTCTCTACCTCCATTTCTCTCCTACCCTCTCTCTCTCTCTCATCTCCCCTCCCTCATTCTAATTAATAGCCTTACTGTTAACCACACATTATTTCTACTAACAATATTTATCATGTGTGTCTGTTTAATTAATAATTCCTGTTAAGTCCTTCGATTGGCTTACCATACCTATATCAAGATTCAAGATTGATTTAACAAAAACAGTTCACAAAACTCCCCTATATAAGACTGAGTTAATTCTTTGTCATTATTTTAAGATGAATTACCTATATCAAAATTGATTTCACGAAAATCGGTTCACAAAACTTCCCTAACTCAAAGCATTCCATTTATAAGATTAAGTTAATTCCTTGCAAAACTCCCCTTACTCAAAGCCTTCCTTATATAAGATTGAGTTAATTCCTGGAAAATTACCCAAACTGATTTAACAAAAACAGTTCACAAAACTCCCCTATATAAGACTGAGTTAATTCTTTGTCATTATTTTAAGATGAATTACCTATATCAAAATTGATTTCACGAAAATCGGTTCACAAAACTTCCCTAACTCAAAGCATTCCATTTATAAGATTAAGTTAATTCCTTGCAAAACTCCCCTTACTCAAAGCCTTCCTTATATAAGATTGAGTTAATTCCTGGAAAATTACCCAAACTCAAAGCCTTCCGTTTATTAGATTAAGTCAATTCCTTGCAAAACTCTTCTAACTCAACACTTTCCTTATATAAGATTGAGTTAATTCCTTGCAAAACTTCCCTTACTCAAAGCCTTCCGTTTATAAGATTGAGTTAATTCCTTGCAAAACTCCCTTAACTCAACGCTTTCCTTACATGTATATAAGATTGAGTTAATTCCTTGCAAAACTCCCCTAACTCAACGCTTTCCGTTTATAAGATTGAGTTAATTCCTTGCAAAACTCCCCTAACTCAACGCTTCCCTTTTGTAAGATTGAGTTAATTCCTTGCAAAACAATCCCTAACTCAATACTTTCCGTTTATAAGATTGAGTTAATTCCTCCTTGTCGCTATTTTAAGATGAATTACCTAAATCAAAATTGATTTCACGAAAATCGGTTCACAAAACTTCCCTTAACTCAATGCTTTCCTTATATAAGATTGAGTTAATTCCTCGCAAAACTCCCCTAACTCAATGCTTTGCGTGTATAAGATTAAGTTAATTCCTTGCCATTGTTTTAAGATGAATTACCTATATCAAGATTTATTTCATGAAAATCGGTTCACAAAACTTCCCTAACTCAATGCTTTCCGTTTATAAGATTGAGTTAATTCCTCCTTGCCATTATTTTAAGATGAATTACCTGTAGACACGACTAGAAGAATATATACACAGTGCTAGTATTAAAGTATGGGATATTTCGTGTAAATATGGTATCTATTGTCACACGAGAGTTTGGTATGTCTGACAGACTACATGTACGTGGACCACACAATATCATCTCCTATTACATCAGATACACAATAAACTCTCTGTTATACCAAGAAAATATCACAGTCTTAACCACTTTATATATTTAATAGAATCATCTCTAAAAATATAGATTCATATTTCCTAAAAACATTTTATATCGTTATCGTTTAATTCTAGCCGATTGAGTCCAGTTCACCACAATTGATGAATATTCCCAACAGATCTCTGAAATTCATTCACAGTTCATATTTCCTCAAAAAACTATTTATATCGTTTAATTGAAGCCGCTTTGAGTTAATTTCTCAACAATTGATGAATATTCCAAACAGATCTCCTAAATTCATCCACAGTTCATTATTCCAAAATATCGTTTAATTCTACCCGATTGAACAAATTCCTCTAAAATTGATGAATATTGCTAACAGATCCCTGAAACTCATTCACAGTTCATATTTCCCCAAAAAACTATTTTTATTGTTTAATTTTAGCTGATTTGAGTTAATTTCGCAAAAATTGATGAATATACCAAACAGATCTCCTAAATTCATATACAGTTCATTATTCCCAAATATCGTTTAATTCTACCCAATTGAACAAATTCCATTACAATTGATGAATATTCCAAACAGATCTCCTAAATTCATCCACAGTTCATTATTCCAAAACATTGTTTCATACAGTTTCATAGATCACTTCAGTGTATCAATAATTCATTATTCCCAAATATTGTTTAATAAAGTTTAACAGATCACTTCAGTGTATCAACAATTCTATATTCTACAAACTTGTTTCATATTGTTAGTGTTACATGTTAAGCTATCCAAAATTCTATGTTCCACAAAATTGTTTCATATCGTTTAGCGTCATGCGTTTAGGTATTCACATGTTATTCTAGAGAATATTCCAGAATTATGTGTAAGAATAATACATCCATTTTGTAAAGTGTTATACAGACGATACGGTCTCATCCGTTATTGATTTGTAATACATCTTGTGATTTTCAATCTGGACGACCTTTTCATTTATAGCATGTCCTTTTATCACTTTATCTTCTTACTTAATTTAAAGTGGCAGACATGCAGGACGAAAGGTCTGGCAAAAGAGAGAGAGAGAAATGGGGTTTAACGCCCACCGGACACAAACTAGGTCATTTTGGGACTGACATATAGTTTTCAATTTTTATTTCAATAATTCGCTTGCGTGTAGGGTCTTTAGCTTTGGGAGGAAATCGGAGTGTCTGGAGGAAGGCGCCTCTATCTCCATGTCACTTACACTCGCACTAAGGCTCGAAACCACAGACGCAAGCCAGAGGTGGCAGGCCAGCTAGAGGTCGAAGCGCTGCACTCAAGACTTCAAGGCCAACCCAATCCCCCTTAATTTAAAGTGGCAGACATGCAGGACGGAAGGTCTGGCAAAGGACTGTGTATAGTCAATCTGATGGGACGAAAAACCAGGGTATACATTGGCTGGCAGGTAAAAGAACCCTTGACAGTTGGAATTGGAAATAAGAGTAGGCCATAGCGCTGCTAGCCTGTACATGTGTAAATAAATCACCTGTCACAGACAACTGGTTTGTATTTAAATTCTTTATCAAAATGTTCAGTACATAGTGTCTGACTATATACAGACAAATCATTTCCAATCCTGGCCTGCACGATTTAAATTCTGCCATCTTGAAATTGTGATGTCACATCAACAATTGAAGTCTGTCAATTGATGTGAATTTGTCCAAGGAACAAGCATGCCAAGTTCCATGTGGAATGTACTTGATCAGTAGTGCATAGGGCCCAGGTCCAGATCCAAAGAGGGGTCAGGTGCTGACTTTAACAAGGATGTTCCCGGTTTGACCCACGTGCTGACTGAGTCGTTTCAACTCCCTACTTGTACGTGACAAGGAGTAGAGTCGGCTGTCCAGTTTTGTGGGTTTTCTCTGTCCTCTTATAGTTTCGTCTTAATGCTAAAAACCCCATTCTCTCTCGGATCACCATTCTCTTCCCTTCTCTCTTCCCTCCTCTCTCTCTCTCCCTCTCTCTCTCCAAAAATTACTTATTTAACAAGGATGTTCCCAGTTTGGACCGAGAAAGTTCTTGAGTAATTTCCAGTCTGGTTTTCCCCATTCGTCCAAATTAGCCAATTTATCATCAAATTAATTTTAATGGAAGAAAGTTAATTTTTGTGAGAAAGATTTTGCCCTTTAATGAAACGGCCTCTTTAAATAATATTTTGGCAGACTAATTTTAGATATTCAACAAGACTTGAATTCCCTTCCTGCCATATCCCATCTATTTATATGAAGATAAATTACTGTTTGTTTTTCTGCATATTTACACATCATATCAAATTCTTGTACAATCTCCAGGATTTATTCTGACAGAATAAATGTTTCTATCTTATTGAAGAAAGTGAAATTCACAAAATAAATATTATATGATATCTGATTTAGTTATTGAATTTTACATCAATCTTGGCAATTTACAGGCGCTGAGGGACTTCGAAACCTTTTGCAAACTAAAATATGGTGAAAGTTGGATATGTTTTAAGGAATGTCAGGCCGAAAAATCATTCAATTCCATTCTGTATTCACAAAGATACATTATGCTCTCTACATATGATATATATAAAAAAGCCACTGGCTAACTTTACTAATCTATTATGTAAAGACAGATTTTTAAAGTTGTTATATATTGCATAGTGTATATATCGGTAATTGTTTTATAATAA